>JBBBDQ010000638.1:1227500-1540000 GCA_037127315.1 Ascarosepion bandense
TTTTCTCGCACTTCCCGACTGTGGAATTCTCTTCCACACGACTGCTTCTCCGACGGCTACAATCTTCAGAAGTTTGAATGTAAGGTCAATAGACACCTCCTAACAAACTAACTTCCATTCTTTCAAACACTCTACCCACCCACCCAACTATCTATCACCCCCACTTCTGACATTTCCTATATCTAACCACTTTTCCTATTTACCTCCCCCTGTGTAACCCCAAGCGCAATAGTGGCAGTGGAATGCCTTGCTTGGGGTGAAATGATTTAAAAAAAAAATTGATAATAGAATAGTCGAAAACAGTCGCCTACTTCCAGGACATTCGAACAGTTTTTGCATAAATTATGCTTACAAAAGAAAACACTTCACGAATGCAGAAAAATTGAATAAAAAGTTTAATTCTACTTCATCAATCGCTTTAATGAAACTTGTATAAAAGTTGGGTTGCTGTCATAACATACAACAGTAAAAGAAGTATTGGTCAGACCAGTAGACTGTTATTTAAAAAAAATGCTCAATGTATAATCCAAAGAACTGATCATGTAGTATCAACAAATTATTAAAGAACGAAATGATCACTACTTACTTGCTACCCAGGTTTCAAACATATCGGTTTTATCAGACTGTAAGGTTTTGCCTTTAAGTGTTAAAAATTGTTTTCTTTAATATATATATATATATAGATATCAATAAATATACATATGATTTTACATACAGGTAAACACACATATATAAATAATTTCCTGGTATTAATAGAACAGTGATAAATGTAATATAACAGAACTATTAAGTATTATATATATATTCATATCTTATATAAAGTTCTGTTTGGCTGAATGACAGCTCGTCAGTACGGTTAGACATCCGATTCATTCTAGCCATGATTGAAACACGACCAAATTGACATCAGTCGGCGATTCTACCTCTGATCTATGGGTGTTCGATGGAGAAAGGCGAATTTTAGCACAATGTGAATACACGCCAATAGCCGATAGTGCGATAGTGTTCAAATTCATTACTAAATGAACGAGAGCTACTGTTTTTAAAGTCTATAATTTCTCCATAGTGCTCAATCGGCACTACATATATATATATATATATATATATATATATATATATATATATATATATATATATATGTATCTATGTATCTATGTATGTATGTTCTGTTTTAAATTTAAATTACACACCATATACAGAAAATATGTGTAATTCTCCATATTAAATATATGTAATAAACGGTAAAGATTTTAGAAAATTTAAAACCCTATCATAAAACAATATCAATTAATACAAATCAAAACAATAAGCTAAAACTTTCAGGAATTTCAGCTTATTTTATTTTGCATTAATTTTTACATGTTTTTATAAGTCATTGAATAAAATTGGATGTGGAGTTTTGGATAAATTCTTTTAAGTTTTATTTGTGATAGAATTTTCCCTCCACTTTGTCATATTTTTCCGTCTGTATTGTTTATTGTATCTACTAAGCACACACACACACACACACACACACACATATATATATATATATATATATATATATATAGTGGCCCAACATAGATGATACTTTAATATCTGGATTTGATAACAGACTACCGTTAACGACATAATCGAGGCCACCGAGAAGCGCAAACAGAGATGCGCTGGACATGTCTCTCGTATCAGAGACAACAGTTGGGTTATTAGAGAGACAAAGTGGTCAATCTCTTACTGTGGACAAACAATGCATATGATGTATTGTAATTCTGACACCAAAAAATGCTATTCTGATCAAAGGAGAAGCGATTCTTTACGACAAAAGTATCTAGAGAATACCCTGATTGCAATTTTATCTAAAGTAAATTTGCGCCCAGCTTCTTACAACATTTCACCATTCCCCTGGCAGAAGTTTTATTATCACAGTGTGGAATATCGACTAAGAAAATGATGCAAAGAAAAAGAATTATATAAATGAAAACAGCTAAAAAAATATCAGTGAGTTTTGTTTAACGGCATATCAACCCCTGTGGGTTATTTAATGCCAAAAAGGTGGGGTTTTAAGGTATGTTTTATGTTTGCTTATAGTGAGAAGGTTGATTTAGTCAGATTTTAATGAAATCTTTTTGTTTTTTATTCTTATTTATTTTAGAAAACTGAAAATGTCTTCTAGATTTGTATTCAAAAATATTTTGCTTGGAATATTTTTTTCTTCAAAAATGTTATGGTAATAATTCTTTTTTTCAAAAATGTATTATTGGTAATATTTTTCTTTAAAAAATGTATATTTTTCTATAAAAGTCTATTTTTATGTATATATTTTTATGAAAGTGTCTTTTTATACTTTCATAATATTTTGCCCATAGATAGGACCCTTACAGATGCTACTATTCCAAGTCATGGTGGACCTGGGAACAACAGCAATTAAGAGGTGTTCCATGTTTCTCACAACCTCCCGATCAAAGGCCTTGCTACCGGATGCAGTTTACCATCATGCCCAGGACCTAAAAAAAAAATAATAATTTAAAATTTACAGAGACCCTTCGATCGTACGCGTGTAAACTTGTATCAAAATAACAAATTTATTCCGATGAAGTCCAAAGGACTAAGCGCATCATGTGAACATTTTTTTTTTAACTTTGTCATGTATTTTTTCTCCAGTATTATTATTGTTATATATATTGTTATTACCTACCTCGATATATTTATGTACGTGTATAAGTTGTGTGGAGTAGGAATGTACCTGCTTATATATATATATATATATATATATATATATATATATATGTGTGTGTGTGTGTGTGTGTGTGTGTGTGTGTGTGTGGCTACCGGTAGGCGCACGCGCAGAGAGCTCGCACTCCAGTAAGGAAAGCATGTCGGAGCAAGGTCAGGAAGCTTCAGGCTGACCGTGGCAACGGCTAATTACATATTTTGCATTCCCTAGCTGAGCCGAATGCAATAGGGTGGCGAAAAGGGTGGCAGTAGTAGAGAAAGTCGGGTGGAGGTAACTGATCGTGCCTTGAGCGGTAACTAACATCAGACGCGCAGTATTGATAGATTTGGATAACGGCACGTAGAAGAAGAAGTAAAAAAAAAAAAACATCTAAAAAACACTCGAGTTTTATACCTTCGCGTTTGTGCAGCCGATAACGGCAGGTGGTTAACTAGATCGGCTCTGGGATATCATGGTCATGTCACGGTAGTCATCAGATTGATTATTAGACTTGAGGCAGAATCTGGAAGAGACAGTCATTGGTGTATATGAATGTATTTAGATCGTATTTAGAATAATCTTGCAAGGGACATAGAATAGACTTAGGTAAGTAATATGCAGTCTTTCAACACACCTATATATATATATATATATATATATATATATATATATATATATAATATATATATATATATATATATATATATATATATAAATGAGATTATAACTATATTCGTGTCGAAAAACCTTCCACGAATCTACGAAGAAGGGAAAAACGGTTTTAAAAAAAGAAAGGACTAAGTACATGAACATCAGTCAAAAGGGTTCGGACCGAGTCAGCACGTATCCCCCCTCCAAAGAAAAAACCCCGATACGAGTAATCAACTAACAAAAAAGCACCGAGTACTTAGGTAGAGTAGAATAAGTAAAGAATACCTAGTGAACCAGACAAACCTACCTAGGTTTCACCTAAACGGATCGTCATGGAAAGCTTTCTCGTCAGAACATTATTTTTAATTGATACTCGTATTTGAATAGATATTCTGTTTTTAACTAAACGGTATATTGATATATATATAACTCTACCCGCCTTAATATCTATGAGAAATTTTTGTTAGGAAAATGTGTCATTAAGCAGGATTCGAATCTGTGACCACTAACAACATAGGGTAAGCGATCAATTGATCTGAAGCGTCTTAACTGCTCAACCACAAATTATTTCAGAAGACGAAGCCGAATTAAGCTCAATTGATGACTCTCTCTATGTTGTTAGGAGTCACAGGTTCGAATCCTGCCGAATGACACACGTGTTCCTAACAAAAAATTCTGATAAATATTCAAGCCGGTGGAATCATTAATATAATGTTTAATGAAAATCAGAATATCTCCTCAAATACGAGTATCGACTAAAAATAATGTTCAAAGCCACACTGATGAGCTGTGATACACGGAAACAGGTTTGTATGTGGATGACTAATATATATATATATATATATATATATATATATATATATATATATATATATTAGTCATCCATATACAAATCGACACACACACACACATATATATATATATGTGTGTGTGTGTGTGTGTGTGTGTGTGTTGATAATTTCATTTCGTTAATCTCCGGAACTTATTCATTGTGCTCAGAATTGAGAATAAAGTATCCAAAGTTCGTGCTTTTATTTTTTACTTGTTTCACCTCATGCAAGGTAATAGAGCCACTACGACGCAGGAAGTTATCGAACGTGAAAAAAAAGTATGGAAAAACATTAAGGTGCGAGAAAAATAAATGAACATAAATCATTTAAATTTTTGAAAATCAAACTGGACTGGAAAGCAAGAAACCGGAAGAGAGTTCCACAAGTGGGAAATGCGAGAAAAGAAGTTGTTGCGGTTACACCTAACCGTTTCAACTGTGAAATGATGCATTAAGTCTAGGGAAATTTCATCAGAACAAATGCCATGAAAGTATTTATAGAAAAAGTTCAAGAAAGCTACATTACTGCGGTAGAGAAATAACTTAAACCGAGTTGTACGCTCAGAAGCTACAACATTGCAGATTGTTCTTTGGATTTTATCGAGAGTCTCTAAATATATAGCAGGAGCACCAGAACATATGTAGAAATAATATTCATAGATGCAAATTAATTGAAACAAAACGAATAATGTCCTTCTCCGATCTTTCACGCTTTTTATACGTCGGCTCTTGGCGTTGTTTCTCTCTCCCGATCGCATTTTCCTTCATGTTTTATACTGATGGATCCAGTTTGTTTCTTCGTCTTGATGACACGACTCAGAGTTGAAAGCCCGACATCATCAATATCCGTGATCTCTCTGTAAGGCTTGCCAGTGTGTTCGTGCAGCGTTACAATTTTCGTACGTTTCCTTGGAGTAACGTCCATCGCAGACAATAGCCGTAGGATAACTAATCGACAGTCGAGACAATAGTGTCTAGATGTAAAAAAAATCTGATGCAATCACATATGACGCAATATGTTTTAAAAGGCCAAACAAATTTCATTACACACCACGAAAATAGATTCATATTACTGAATACCACTGTAAAAGACCTAATCTGAATAAAAATAGAAATCGCTTACACCCTGTCACTTCAGTGGGTCTAAAACTGACCGTATGGCGAAAGAAAAGAAACTAAAACAGATGTTTCAATTAATTTGCAAAAAGGTCTAAATATGTAAGACAGATTCTGGAAAGATAAAAAAAAACAAAAAAAAAAAACAGTGAAACGAACTTTCATAGCTGCAAATCTAGTAATTGATTTAATATAATTTTTCTACTAAAATAATTGATTCAATATCAGTCAGTTAGTAGGGCGATCACGTCTCGAAAGAGACATGACTGAATGGACTGAAGAATTTCTCACAGTAGGTTGCCATTACTTTCTGTGGTAGACTGGTTACTAGCCAAGGCTATAAAACCCAATTTGTATTGCTATTTAATCTATAGCTGAAGGGAGAAGATACGGATTAATACCTTTCCAAAGGGTATACGTGCGTAAATGAATGCAACGAATTCGACTGAAATTCGAACTCGGCTCTCTGATCTCTTGTTTTGAGGTGATATCAAATGCAGCACAATCTTTCTATAATAATAAGTGTTTCAACATAATTGTTCTACTTCATGTCAACAGAGACGCTTGTGACGCTCACCTTTCTGGAGATGAACAGTAGATTTTTAGGTTAATTTTTTAAGTCAGCCACCAATTTGACCTTATCACTAATACCGTTATTGTGAATGTTGGCATATAAATAATAACCATTATATTGTGACGTTTTTACGTTTGCAGCGCTATTTAATGGACAGCCAGTCAAAATAAGGCTGCAAAACCCCTCTCAGGCTGTCTAAATCAGAGATCTACAAAGTGGACGCTTGGAGCCCTGGCGTAGACAAATGCCAAGAGGGGGTCAATAGGTGATCGATAAATTAATCAAGATTATTTATGACTAATATTTATCATTTACAAACTATTTAATATTTTGCTACTGATCAGCAAACACTACTTTTCCCATTTATGATGGCTACCAATAAAAAAAAGTACGTTTACACGTGGCACTTCTATCGAGAATCAGTGTAGTATCTGTGCGCTGTTTCAAGTCAATGTCGTTTCGCATCACTTCCACCTAGGATCAGTGTAGTACCTGTGCACTCTGTTACGATCAAAATTGTCGCTGCCTATCACTAGCGCTGAGGATCAGTGTAGTATCGGTGCACTCTGTTCTGAGTCAAAATATCGCTTCCCATCACTTTCGCCTTAAGATCAGTGTGGTATCTATAGCGAGACACTTTTGAGAGAATAAGATGCCCAAAAAGGAATCAATATTGGCGGCCACAATCTTGACAATATAACGTATAAAACAAACATGGAAAGAAAACTACAAAATCTTCGACAGAATGTAGCGAAGTAAAGCGAAAAAAGGGGACAAAACATAAACTGCTATAAGATAAAATCCATAGTAATTTGAAAAAAAAAGATGAGCTCAAAATGCTAATTAAAAATCGGAGGTACCAGAATCAACCAAGCACAAAATTTTTGAATATCTAGAAAATGCTCTAATAGATGACGCAAAATGCAACACTAAAATCCGAAAACGCATTTGGATTGCCAAAGTGCATTCCATAAGCTAAGTAAAGTATCAAGAAATAGAAAAACTTCATTAAAAACAAACAATCGAACAAGACGTATTGGGATAGCCAAAGATGCTTTCCAAAAGCTAAGCAGAGTATTAAGAAATAGAAAAACTTCATTAAAAACAAACAATCAAACAAGACGTATTGGGATAGCCAAAGATGCTTTCCAAAAGCTATGCAGAGTATTAAATAAATAGAAAAACTTCATTAAAAACAAACAATCGAACAAGACGTACTGGTTTAGCAAAAGATGCTTTCCAAAAGCTAAGCAGAGTATTAAATAAATAGAAAAACTTCATTAAAAACAAACAATCGAACAAGACGTACTGGTTTAGCAAAAGATGTTTTCCAAAAGCTAAGCAGAGTATTAAATAAATAGAAAAACTTCATTAAAAACAAACAATCGAACAAGACGTACTGGTTTAGCAAAAGATTTTTTCCAAAAGCTAAGCAGAGTATTAAATAAATAGAAAAACTTCATTAAAAACAAACAATCGAACAAGACGTACTGGTTTAGCAAAAGATGCTTTCCAAAAGGTAAGCAGAGTATTAAATAAATAGAAAAACTTCATTAAAAACAAACAATCAAACAAGACGTACTAGCATAGCAAAAGTTGCTTTCCAAAAGCTAAGCAGAAATAGAAAACCTTCATTAAAAACAAACAATTATACAAGGCATTGAATAGCCAAAGATGCATTATAAAAACAAAGCAGAGTATAATTAGAAATTTAAAAAAAACAAAAAAACAATCAAACAAGGTGTATTGAGATAGCCAAAGATTTTTCCAAAGTATTCTAGAGTATTAAGAGATTTAAAAAAAATGGTTAGAAACAACGAAAAGAGAGTTGAACATTTAGGTGATATCTGTCATGGTCTGTGGTAGCGAATGCTGGACAATTTTCTTTAAGATGAAGAAGAAACTTGAAGGAATAGAAACGTGGATCTACCGGAGGATGTTGAGAATACCATAAATCGAACATATGAGCAACAATAATGTTTTAGAGTAAAATTGAAACATACATAAAACTTATAATTAACCTCAGGAAGAGAAAGATGTAATATTGGGGCATGTCATGAGGAAGGAAAGCTTGAAGAATCTGATATTCACAGGGCAGGTTGAGTGCAAGCGGAACAGAGGAAAAGAACGCATAACCTACCTAGAGAGCTTGAGTAAGTGGATAGCCGAACAGGGATTAGAAATAAAGAAAAAAAAATTTTATTTCAAAATCTACTTAGGAAAGTTGTGGTGGGTTATGATTGCCTGTATTCTGAGGAGTCAGTCAGTTAAGTGCCAT
Source organism: Ascarosepion bandense (assembly GCA_037127315.1). Taxonomy (NCBI): domain Eukaryota; kingdom Metazoa; phylum Mollusca; class Cephalopoda; order Sepiida; family Sepiidae; genus Ascarosepion; species Ascarosepion bandense. Next base: position 1,235,641 of record JBBBDQ010000638.1, read on the forward strand.
GCGCGATACACGCTTTGGGCGATCATGTCTCGAAAGAGACATGACTGACTGGGCAGAAGATTATCCCGCAGTAGGTTGCCATTGCTTTCTGCGGTAGACTGGTTGCCGACCAAGGTTATAGAACCCAATCTGTCCTATTATTTAACCCATAACTGGAGGGAAGAGACGGATTAATACCTTTCCCAAGGGTATTTGCGCGTAAGTGAATGCAAGGAATTCAACTGGAATTCGAACTCGGTTCCCCGATTTCTTGTTCCGAGCCGATATCCACTGCGCCACAACGCACATCCGCATCTGAGGAGACACGGTGTATAAATGAGAATCTGTAACGACTAGGATTGTGCCTCTTGGCATCTTCAAAACTAAGTTAATGTCAGATTCTAAAAATTCTTGATAAAAATTTAAAGTTTTTATTAAGTTTGTATTATATATATGTATATATTGTTATTCAAAGGTTCTACAATATAATTGTAGTGAACCCTTTTTAATACAAATGTGCACTGATCTAATTTTATTATGACCAAAATCTAAGTAATTAGACAATACATATATATACAAATCAATAAAAAAGAAGAAAATAATGGCAACGTTGAAAACATCAATTTAAAACAGTGCACAACATGTGAAATCTACAAACTACTACAAAATTGTACATTTTGTTTCGACATTGAAAACACAATGTCTCATCAGGGTGTTAACAATGATGGTAGTAATTTTTAGTTTTCACATATTCCAATGTAATTAATAATAAATATTCATTGCTCTATTTTACATTTCTTTCTTTCTTTCTTCCTTTCTTTCTTTCTTTCTTTCTTTCTTTATCTATCTATCTATCTATCTATCTGATGAAATGAATATGTAATGAATATGCATACACATTGGTTCCCCCTCACAGTAAGGTGATGGGCTGGTGTCGGCCATAAATACAGACGAAGGCGAGGACACATAGAGGTCTATTGTCCTACGTCCATATGACTAGAGGTCTACGTTCTTACCTATATACGACTACAGGTCTTCGACTAGAGGTCTACGACTATTGGTCTACGTCTATTAAGTACGACTACGTCTCAGGATACTACATACGACGAGTACCGTCCATTACGTCTACATACTAGATTGTCTTACCCGGTTACATTTGCCTAAACTGCTCAACTACTCCGAATGATATATGTATCCCTTTCCGAGACATATCACTATCTATCTATCTCTTTCAATTACGTCTCCTACTATTTATTTCCTTTCTTTCTTTCTTTCTTTCTTTCTTTCTTTCTTTATCTATCTATCTATCTATCTATCTATCTATCTATCTGCGCGATCGATCGATTGATCCGTGTTTACTCATATCTATATTGTTTATATCTATGTGACTCAATACATTTTCATTCATCTGACATCAACTTATGTATATATCTCCGTGTTTCTTTAAATAAACAAAAATGACGGTCTATATTTGTAAGTGTTTCAATACATATCCTGAAAATGACGACACGCGTGCATATTTTCGATCAAAAGTATTTTATCATCTCCCCCATACACGGAGAACCTGAGGTTAGAAATTTCTCCTTTTACATCTACTCTCTCTCTCTCTCTCTCTCTCTCTCTCTCTCTCTATCTCTTTTTCTCCTTTTCTTTCTATCTCTTTCTTTTTTTATGTTTGTGGGATGTGTTGTGTGTGTGTGCGTTTGGATTTTGATGTTTGAGTGTATGCATGCATGTTAGTGTGTTCTTCTTGCTTTCATTCGAAAATGTCTCTTCTCTGCAACCAATCGCCATTCTCCCATGAAACCTGTTCATTTCGTTCGTTTCATCAGGTGAAAGGGTGTGTCGTCCAGCGACCGTTCGCTTGTAAACAGTTTTGGACAGGGAAAAGCGAATCTTTGGAATTGGTAAACATCGGAGATTGGGCTCGGTTGCAGAGCTCCTAATGATCCTGCTCGTTTTGTCACAATAATGGAAATTATTCGCAAGTTGAAAACCAAGCCATACAAATGTACTGAAGTAAAGAAAAAAAATTAACAAGAAAGCAAAAGAAATTTTCTTGTGGTAGCTGCATTATTTTGAAAGAATTCATTCAGCTATTTTACGTTGACCTATGTTATCAACCGAAGCTTCCGAGAGGCCGCCGTAGGCTTTTAAGCCATAGACAACCGTTCGCAAATGTTGCAGTGCTTTAAGAATCAGCCTTAGCTATAACTGAAATGCTACGTGATATCAATCCTTGTATATGGCAGAGAATGTTGAACAATCTTATCAAAAATGAAGAAGAGACTTGAAGCAACAGAAATGTGGTTCTTCAGAAAGATACTGAGGATACCATAGACCGAACATATAAGCAACGCCGATATTTTAAAGAAAATGAAAATACATCAGGCAGAGGAACTTGAAAAATCTGGTGCGCGTAAATGAGGAAAGACGGCGTGGAAAATCTGATTCTCACAGGTTAGATTGGAGGAAAAAGGGACAGTGGGAAACAGCGCGTAATATACTTGATGGGCTTGAGTAAATGGATGATAGAATAGACCTTGGTAAAAGAAGGTAGATAAAAAACTTATTAAGAGTTACATAAGACAGGAAGATGTGGAGGGCTATGATTTCCTACATACTGCAGAAATACGGCAGATAAAATACAGACATTCTGGCATTTAGTAATATATATATATATATATATATATATATATATATATATAACGCTAGTCTCCCGGAATACAGAGCGCCTCCTCGGCCTCACTCTTTCAGTCAACCTCAAGTGAAACGACTACATTGCAATCGCAACATCTACAGCTAAGAAGGTCGGGTCACTCTGTCTGGCCAGGAAGATTTTCTCGCTAAAATCCATATTGCACGTTTATAAATTTACCATTCGTCCGCGCATTGAATACTGCTGCCATATCTGGTCAGGCACTCCTGCTATTCATCTCGGGATTCCAGAGAAAATTCAAAGGAGAATCTGCAGTGTAGCCGATCCCGATTTGGCAGCTCGACTTCAATCACTTTCTCATAGACAGGACATGGCATCTCTCTATCTTTTCTACAAATATTTTGACTGCTTCTGCTCTGACAAGATCATCTACCTGATGCCCCTTACCATGATTTTACTAGAATTACTAGATTGACAACTAGATTGACAACCACCGTTTCACGGTCAGAGCAGACAAATGTAGCCGTCACTTCTTCTCTATCAACTTCTTTTCTCGCACTTCCCGCCTGTGGAATTCCCTGCTATATACTTACTTCCCTGATACAATCTCTAGGATTGTATCAGGGAAGTAAGTACAATCCTTCTACAATTCCTTCTACAATTCCGTCTACAATCCTTCTACAATCCTTCTACAATCCTTCTACAATTGCTTCTACAATCCTTCTACAATTCCTTCTACAATTCCTTCTACAATCCTTCTACAATTCCTTCTACAATCCTTCTACAATTCCTTCTACAATCCTTCTACAATTCCTTCTACAATTGCTTCTACAATCCTTCTACAATTCCTTCTACAATCCTTCTACAATTGCTTCTACAATCCTTCTACAATTCCTTCTACAATTCCTTCTACAATCCTTCTACAATTCCTTCTACAATCCTTCTACAATTTCTTCTACAATCCTTCTACAATTCCTTCTACAATCCTTCTACATAATCATTCTACAATTCCTTCTACAATCCTTCTACAATTCCTTCTACAATCCTTCTACAATTTCTTCTACAATCCTTCTACAATTTCTTCTACAATCCTTCTACAATCCTTCTACAATTTCTTCTACAATCCTTCTACAATTCCTTCTACAATCCTTCTACAATTCCGTCTACAATCCTTCTACAATTCCTTCTACAATCCTTCTACAATTCCTTCTACAATCCTTCTACAATCCTTCTACAATTCCTTCTCTACAATCCTTCTACCAATTCCTTCTACAATCCTTCTACATTCCTTCTACAATCCTTCTACAATTCCTTCTACAATCCTTCTACAATCCTTCTACAATTCCTTCTACAATCCTTCTACAATTCCGTCTACAATCCTTCTACAATCCTTCTACAATCCTTCTACAATCCTTCTACAATTCCGTCTACAATCCTTCTACAATTCCTTCTACAATCCTTCTACAATCCTTCTACAATTCCTTCTACAATCCTTCTACAATTCCTTCTACAATCCTTCTACAATTCCTTCTACAATTCCATCTACAATCCTTCTACAATTCCTTCTACAATTTCTTCTACAATCCTTCTACAATTCCTTCTACAATTCCTTCTACAATTCCTTCTACTATCCTTCTACAATTCCTTCTACAATCCTTCTACAATTCCTTCTACAATCCTTCTACCATTCCTTCTACAATTCCTTCTACAATCCTTCTACAATTCCTTCTACAATCCTTCTACAATCCTTCTACAATTCCTTCTACAATTCCGTCTACAATCCTTCTACAATTCCTTCTACAATCCTTCTACAATCCTTCTACAATTCCTTCTACAATCCTTCTACAATTTCTCCTACAATTACTTCTACAATCCTTCTACAATTCCCGTCTACAATCCTTCTACAATTCCTTCTACAATCCTTCTACAATTCCTTCTACAATCCTTCTACAATCCTTCTACAATTCCTTCTACAATTCCGTCTACAATCCTTCTACAATCCTTCTACAATTCCTTCTACAATCCTTCAACAATTCCTTCTACAATCCTTCTACAATTCCTTCTACAATCCTTCTACAATTCCTTCTACAATCCTTCTACAATTCCTTCTACAATCCTTCTACAATTCCTTCTACAATCCTTCTACAATTCCTTCTACAATCCTTCTACATTCCTTCTACAATTCCTTCTACAATCCTTCTACAATCCTTCTACAATTCCTTCTACAATCCTTCTACAATTCCTTCTACAATCCTTCTACAATTCCTTCTACAATTCTTCTACAATTCCTTCTACAATCCTTCTACAATTCCTTCTACAATTCCGTCTACAATCCTTCTACAATCCTTCTGCAATTCCTTCTACAATCCTGCTACAATCCTTCTACAATCCCTCTACATTTCCTTCTACAATCCTTCTACAATTCCGTCTACAATCCTTCTACAATTCCTTCTACAATCCTTCTACAATTCCTTCTACAATCCTTCTACAATTCCTTCTACAATCCTTCTACAATTCCTTCTACATTCCTTCTACAATTCCTGCTACAATCCTTCTACAAGCCTTCTACAATTCCTTCTACAATCCTTCTACAATTCCGTCTACAATCCTTCTACAATCCTTCTACAATTCCTTCTATAATCCTTCTACAATTCCTTCTACAATCCTTCTACAATCCTTCTACAATTCCTTCTACAATCCTTCTACAATTCCCTTCATAATTCTTCTACAATTCCTTCTACAATCTCGTCTACAATACTTCTACAATTCCTTCTACAATCCTTCTACAATTCCTTCACAATCCTTCTACAATTCCTTCTACAATACTTCTACAATTCCTTCTCACAATCCTTCTACAATTCCTTCTACAATCCTTCTACAATTCCTTCTACAATTCTTTTACAATCCTTCTACAATTCCGTCTACAATCCTTCTACAATTCCTTCTACAATCCTTCTACAATTCCTGCTACAATCCTTCTACAATCCTTCTACAATTCCTCTACAATCCTTCTACAATGCCGTCCACAATCCTTCTACAATCCTTCTACAATTCCTTCCACAATCCTTCTACAATCCTTCTACAATTCCTTCTACAATCCTTCACAATTCCTTCTACAATCCTTCTACAATTCCTTCTACAATCCTTCTACAATTCCGTCTACAATCATTCTACAATCCTTCTACAATTCCTTCTACAATCCTTCTACAATTCCTTCTACAATCCTTCTACAATCCTTCTACAATTCCTTCTACAATCCTTCTACAATTCCTTCTACAATTCCTTCTACAATCCTTCTACAATTCTGCTACAATCCTTCTACAATCCTACAATTCCTTCTACAATCCTTCTACAATTCCGTCTACAATCATTCTACAATCCTTCTGGTACCCGTCTACAATCATTCTACAATTCCTTCTACAATCCTTCTACAATCCTTCTACAATTCCTTCTACAATCCTTCTACAATTCCTTCTACAATTCCGTCTACAATCCTTCTACAATTCCTTCTACAATCCTTCTACAATTTCTTCTACAATCCTCTACAATCCTTCTACAATCTTCTACAATTCCGTCTACAATCCTTCTACAATCCTTCTACAATTCCTTCTACAATCCTTCAACAATTCCTTCTACAATCCTTCTACAATTCTTCTACAATCCTTCTACAATTCCTTCTACAATCCTTCTACAATTCCTCTACAATCCTTCTACAATTCCGTCTACAATCCTTCTACAATCCTTCTACAATTCCTTCTACAATCCTTCTACAATCCTTCTTCAATTCCTTCTACAATCCTTCTACAATTCCCTTCTACAATCCTTCTACAATTCCTTCTACAATCCTTCTACAATTTCTTCTACAATCCTTCTACAATTCCTTCTACAATCCTTCTACAATCCTTCTACAATTCCTTCTACAATCCTTCTACAATTCCTTCTACAATTCCTTCTACAATCCTTCTACAATTCCTGCTACAATCCTTCTACAATCCTTCTACAATTCCTTCTACAATCCTTCTACAATTCCGTCTACAATCATTCTACAATCCTTCTACAATTCCGTCTACAATCATTCTACAATTCCTTCTACAATTCTTCTACAATCCTTCTACAATTCCTTCTACAATCCTTCTACAATTCCTTCTACAATTCCGTCTACAATCCTTCTACAATTCCTTCTACAATCCTTCTACAATTCCTTCTACAATCCCTCTACAATCCTTCTACAATTCCTTCTACAATTCCGTCTACAATCCTTCTACAATCCTTCTACAATTCCTTCTACAATCCTTCAACAATTCCTTCTACAATCCTTCTACAATTCCTTCTACAATCCTTCTACAATTCCTTCTACAATCCTTCTACAATTCCTTCTACAATCCTTCTACAATTCCGTCTACAATCCTTCTACAATCCTTCTACAATTCCTTCTACAATCCTTCTACAATCCTTCTACAATTCCTTCTACAATCCTTCTACAATTCCTTCTACAATCCTTCTACAATTCCGTCTACAATCCTTCTACAATTCCTTCTACAATTCCTTCTACAATTCCGTATACAATCCTTCTACAATTCCTTCCACAATCCTTCTACAATTCCTTCTACAATACTTCTACAATTTTTTCTACAATCCTTCTACAATTCCTTCTACAATTCCTTCTACAATCCTTCTACAATTCCTTCTACAATCCTTCTACAATTCCGTCTACAATCCTTCTACAATTCCGTCTACAATCCTTCTACAATTTTTTCTACAATCCTTCTACAATTCCTTCTACAATCCTTCTACAATCCTTCTACAATTCCTTCTACAATCCTTCTACAATTCCTTCTACAATCCTTCTACAATTCCTTCTACAATCCTTCTACAATTCCTTCTACAATCCTTCTACAATTCCTTCTACAATCCTTCTACAATTCCTTCTACAATTCCTTCTACAATTCCTTCTACAATTCCTTCTACAATTCCTTCTACAATTCCGTCTACAATCCTTCTACAATTCCTTCTACAATTCCTTCTACAATTCCTTCTACAATTCCTTCTACAATTCCTTCTACAATTCCTTCTACAATTCCTTCTACAATTCCTTCTACAATCCTTCCTACAATTCTACATTCCTTCTACAATTCCTGCTACAATCCTTCTACAATCCTTCTACAATTCCTTCTACAATCCTTCTACAATTCCGTCTACAATCATTCTACAATCCTTCTACAATTCCTTCTACAATCCTTCTACAATTCCTTCTACAATCCTTCTACAATCCTTCTACAATCCTTCTACAATCCTTCTACAATTCCTTCTACACTCCTTCTACAATTCCTTCTACAATCCTTCTACAATTCCTTCTACAATCCTTCTAGAATTCCTTCTACAATTCCTTCTACAATCCTTCTACAATTCCGTCTACAATCCTTCTACAATCCTTCTACAATTCCTTCTACAATTTCTTCTACAATCCTTCTACAATTCCGTCTACAATCATTCTACAATTCCTTCTACAATCCTTCTACAATCCTTCTACAATTCCTTCTACAATCCTTCTACAATTCCTTCTACAATCCTTCTACAATTCCTTCTACAATTCCTTCTACAATCCTTCTAGAATTCCTTCTACAATTTCTTCTACAATCCTTCTACAATTCCTTCTACAATTCCTTCTACAATTCCTCCTACAATTCTTTCTACAATCCTTCTACAATTCCTTCTACAATTCCTACTACAATCTCTTATGTTGAGAAGGAATTGTGTATTATGAGATCAGAATTGAATTCAGGCATGTAGTTCCCGATTTGCGTTGTGAGTGGTGTACGTTGTGGTGCAGTGGATATTGTCTCGGAACGAGAAATCGGGGAACCGTGTTCGAATTTCAGTTGAATTCCTTGCATTCACTTATGCGCAAATACCCTTGGGAAAGATATTAACCCAAATCTTCCCGCCAACTATGGGTTAAATAACAGGACAGATTGGGTTCTATAGCTTTGGCTAGCAACCAGTCTACCGCAGAAAGAAATGGCAAGCTATTGCGGGATAATTTTCTGGCCAGTCAGTCATGTCTCTTTCGAGATATGATCGCCTAAGCATGTATCACGTATTGCACTTAACTGACTGACTGAGTTCCAGATTGGAACGATTAAAGACAGCAAACGTCTGGAATTGTCCAATCAGAAGAGTAGCATCTAAACTCACGTCTCTTTTCAGACCCAGAAGAAATTGGTACATTCTGTCAGTGTGCTCACCTGTGCTTACTTGCACCTTCATGTTATCACATATTGCAATCAATACAATAATCGCTGAATTTCAATTTTATGGATTCTTGTAGAAACCAATTAAATCAAATCATAACTCAGAATCACGACAAGTTTTGAAACAAAATTGCGCATACGTAGTTGAATAAATCTATGTGTAAATATCTAGCTGTTGTCTTTGAAATTCACTTAAAAACTTACGAACTTTCCTTTTATTTCAGCACACACACACACACACACACACACACACACACACACACACACACACACATATATATATATATATATATACAAATTTCATTAAAAATGACAGACAAGATGATATGGTTAAGTTTTTTATATAATTTTTCATGTTATTTTGTAATTCTTTTCTTTTCGGGACATAAATTATATAAAAATTGTTCGAATATTCACTAAGCGCTTCGGTTATATTTTTAGCCATTATCAAGGATGGATTTTATTTTACTTTCAACTGAATATATAAATTGTTTAGTGTATGTCGAGTAATAGAAATATATTATATTTGATTTAAATACATATGAACACCAACCAAACTCTATTCTTAACTCGTTGATAATATGTATATAATAGCATCATTCACATGCAAAAAAGGCTAAAAATGATGTGAGCATTATTAAAAAAAACAAAAAAACAATACTAACTATGAAAACGGCTACAATGTGTTCGCCGTGTTTGGAATATAATTCTATTACACTATATACATGCACAAAACAGTTTATACATTCAGTTTAAAGTAAAATAAAATTCCTTCTTGATGAAAGTATAACCGAAGGCGCTGGGAGAAATAAAATATTCGGACAATTCTTATATAATTTATGTTTTGAAAAGAAAACATATAGGATCACAAGAAAAAAAAAATATATATATAACCATATCACCATCTTTAATGAAACTTGCATAAAAGAGAGAATTCTGCCTAAATACACAAGTTTTATATATATAGCGACTCCTACTAACACCAAATCGGTCGAGTTTCGATCCTGGCCATAAGCAAGTGGATGTGTCTACCACACTGATGAGCTGTGATACAGCAAAACAGGCTTGTATGTGGATGACTAATATATTATGCTCTCATTACGATTGAGCTCTTTAGAGAAGACAATTTTAAAAACAGATTCTACTTCTGCGATATAAGCATTACTCTTCAGAAATGAATGAAGATCTTTCGGTGACAGGCGTGTGTATACACTGCTTATATACAACAGGTTAAAATTTCCCTTCTCGGATTCCATGCGCCTATGGCTTAGCTGGTAGCGCCTCCGACTGACACCAAATCGGTCGAGTTTCGATCCTAGCCAGAAGCAAGTGGATGTGTCTAGCCACAATGATGGGCTGTGATACAGCGAAACAGGCTTGTATCTGGATAACATATATATATTTTATACCCATCCAAAAGTATTGATACAGAAAGGCCATAATTCCTTTGTTTTTGTTGTTCAGTGAAGACTTTTGTATTTTTGTGGGGGGAAATCCGTACTATGAGTGAAACTAGTTTCAAGGATACCAACTCTGAAGCTACATCACCTTCCTTATACTAAAAGACATGCTTGATGGAATACCATTGCAAGCGTCACAGTGATGGAATGGATTGGACAATTGTTGTTCGTGGTCCATATGAGAACTCCTTTTTTTTTAATCCAACCAAATGTCAGGTTCTACAATCGTGCCTATTTTAGTAAATAGCGGATCAAAATATAGTATACCTTCTCCTTTCCTCATAAAGTTATGAAGGAAGGCTTGTCTCGGAGATTCCAATTCTGTGACAGCACATTTCTAAGAAACACAGAGGATTGCTGAATACCGACAGCTGTGTGATACTGGTCGTTGGCACTCATCATTTTTTTTTCCGTGGACCATATGTATGCACTTATTGTTGTTAAATAAAATACAATTTAATAATATTCTATGTTACCTTAATAGAATTATATTATATCTTATAATATACACATGGAGATCTACAATACTCGTTGATAATACAAGTCTCATGAATCATTATTTACATGTTCATGTATCATGAACATGTAAAAAAAATGCTAAAAATGATGGAGGCATTATTAATACAAAAAAAGCCAACACTCAAATATATCAGCTATGAACACGACCACAATGTGCCCACCGTGTTTAGAATATACTACAATTCTATTATACTGACAGTAGCGTGATACTGGTTGATGGCAATCGGTCATTTTTGTCCATGAACCATATGCATGTGCTAATTGTTGGTAAATAAAATACAATTTAATAATATCCCACGCTACCTTGGATATTTGAGCCTTGCATAATGTTATTTCAGTTTTTGTTAATTACCATTAGAAAATGCAATATAGAATTACTAGTGTTTTATTTTGCTACTTTGAATGTTTGAACCCTTATATAATGTCATCGGCAAACTTAGACCTACGTGCTCCCCCCCCCCCCCGCAAAAAAAAACGGAATGTTCAAAGACGGTTTTCCTTTGATACCGTTTAATTTTAACTACGTTCACTACTCGGCTGATGATTAGAATTTTAATAAAAACCTAAACATATGAAAGTTAATTTATACATGTTCTTTAGAATTGACAACAAAAACACTATTTAATTATTAGATTATTTATTTACTTTACTATATTTGCCTATATTTCTGAGAAAAGGTTTTGCAATTATTTCTCTTACTCTCTTAATGTTTACCTATTAAACATCTTACTTAGTGAGTTGTTACCGTTAAAAGGTTTATCAATCAATTTCAGAAAATATTTACCGATATTAATGTTAAGCAACTGGCAAAAAGTGGGTTTGAATCATAACACGTTTCTTCTCCTATTTTCAGACTTATTAATACCAGTTTCATTGGGTGTTTTTTATAGAATAATTCTTATTTAAGCCCACTTTTCGAGAGCATTATTAAAAAAGATTTTGTTATCATTAGTTTTTTTTTTTGCAATTAGAAGATAATTTATTTATCCTAATGTTAAGTCTAGTGAGAATTTGTTTAACCACTTGTTGGGGATAGTTAAAACTAACGTTAATATATATAGGAAACTCACTAATTTTATGAAAAAAAAAGTATTATTAGAGAGATTTATGTTAATATCCAGAAAATTAACTATTTTAAGATTTGAAGAAGTATCTATTTTCAAACCAATTAATTTAAAAGCCCTTATAAATCTCTTTTGAATTTTAGAAAATAGAGAGCCATTAATATTATGTATGTAAATAGGCCCATCATCTCTATACAATCCAATTTGTATAATCTTACTAGAGAGTATACAAAATAGAAATGCCCACTAAATCTGCAATTTGAGCGAATTCAAACGCACCCATACAGACATCAAAATTGTCACAGGTACTTTTTAGCCAAGTAGAATTATCATTGGATAACACCGATAATCAAGATTCTAATTAAGATTATATTTTTCATCAGGAATATCTACATAATTTTTAGTGAAATTCAGACTATTCAACAATAGATCCTTGGAAATAGATGGGTAGAAATCTATAATGTCGCATTGAATGAAGGTAGTCTTATCTACAAAACAAGAAAGTGAATTAATGAATAAATGCTGCCATATAAATAAATACTTATTTTCTACTTAGGCAATAAGGAGCGCCACTTCCCTGTCTCAATCAACTAAGTTTCTTTTTTTGTCTTTAAGGAATAAAACACTGCGATCGCGCCTATGTAATTGCTCTTGTGTGCTAACATCATTCTTAGCTTGTTGTTTGCCTTAATGCTGTTGCTTTGCTTTATTGCTGTTGCATTGTCTTATCGCGGCTTTGTCTAATTGCTGTTACATTGCTTTATTGCTGTTGCTTTGAATTATTGCTGTTCCAATGCATAATTGTTGTTGTTTTGTCTTATTGTTATGACGTTGTCTTATGACTGATGCTTTACGTTCCATATACTCTTCAGAAATGAATGCTTAATATTGTATTGTTACTGTTTATTGCATCCTTTGTCATTTCTACTTGTTGGCCATTCATACCAATTACATTTAACCACATAAAGCTTTTTCCCTGCCGCTCGCGACCACATTAATTATGATAGATTAGCATCTTCGGTCCAAGCCTTTTACCGTCAAAATAATCAAATATAACCGCCAATTCTACTTTATCACTTTCTTTGCTCGTATTTCCTGCTTGTGGAACTCCCTTCGGTATATTTACTTCCCTGATGGCTACAATCTCCAAAAGTGCAACGTCAGTTGCAATCTTTTATTTTCTTGATTTCGGTCTTTCTATTATCCTTTCTTCGGCATCCCCATTACTTTATTCATGTTTCTTTCTTTTCTTTCTCTGTAAATCTTTGCGCATGAGTGGCGGCCCTGATTTGCTTGGGGGAAACGATTATAAAAGAAAAACAAAAAAAAGAATTCTTACATATTACTGCTTCTTTGAACTTTTTATTCTTTACTGTAACGATATCAACCGTTATAAAGGTCAAGTTAATAATTAAGATGAAGAAGTCGTATTGTGACTACATAGCAAGATGAACATGTATTATGAGGTATGTTTATCATTTAGATATTATGCAGCTGACACAGTGTCGATAGCAGACACGTTAAGAAAACTACAAAAACTCCTACAGAAGTAGTGAAGAAAATCGAGAAGAATAAACTCAACATAATCAGCAAGAACATAGAATGCATGATTGTTAGCAAAAGTTTGAGCACAAAGGAATAATTACAAACCGGGGATACCAAAATCAAACTATATCTGGGAAGTGTTCTACCAGAGAACGGAAATGCGACACTGCAATCCGAAGACGCATTAGCATGGCCAAAGATGCATTTCAAAAACTAAGCAGAGTATTAAGAGACAGAAACCTTCATTAGATGCATTATGTGATACCTGTTCTCCTATATAGCAGTAAATGCTGGACAATCTCTTCAAAGATGAAGAAGAGACTCAAAGCAACCGATATGTGGTCTTACAGAAGAATACGGAGAAAACCATGGGTAGAACATATGAGAAAAATGAGGTTTCAGAGAAAATAGAAACAAAAAGGAAACTTATACTTAAGATCAAGAAGATACAGTTGAAATTTCTGGAGCACAGAATGAGGAAAGAGGGCTTAGAGAATCTGATACTCAAACAGATTGAGGGACAGAGAAAAACACTTGATGGGCTTGATATGGTAGAACAAAATTTGGGAGAACTAACAAAAAGACAAAACTTATTAAGAGCTACAAAAAGCGGGAAGGATGGCAAGGTGGACAGAAGAAAACGTACTTGATGGGCTTCGATAAATAGATGGCTGTTGGGGAGTCACCCGTTTTCACACACTCTGTGGACTCTTCCATGTTATACAAATAATCCTTCCTACACAGAATAGGTTGTTGTTAGAGTTGCTGAGACTCTTCAACTATATCAGCTCTCTGCCTTCGGGTAGAGGGCGCTCTCTGCTTCCGAGCAGAGAGCAATAACCCAGTCGTGGTTCCGCCGAAGGGTAGAATCACGACTGGGAAAAAATAGACAATCATTTTTTGGCCGGGCCATATAGCCCGGAAATCCCAGTCATAACTGACCATGTGTCACATGTTGCCCTTACTGGGAGGGACAACTAAATATAGTAGTTAGAGTTGGTGTTTGTCAGAGCAGCTGAACCGCCGCTCGTTGGTCAGCAAGAATATAGACTATTACCCGGACTTACTTCTTGTATATATTTGACTCCTACAAACAAGTCTTTCTGAATCTACTAACCGTTTACAGGTTGTTTTTCTTTTATTCAATATACTTACATTTTTCCTCTCATAATTGTTTTTGTTATTATACTTTGTGTTTTTTTAAACAAGAATCCACAACAATGGCGGAACAAAGTTTCGGATAAATAACAAAAATTTATTAAGAACTATTAACGATAGAAAATTGGGGAGAGTCATGATCGCCTACGTCCTGAGTGTACACGTCACCTAAAGCAGTATAGCGAAATATCATTGAACATATCGCTATTAGATTTTAGACATTACTTATAATGTGACCCGATACAGAGAGTTGTCTGGCGGAAACTGAGGCGGAAGCTACCTGAGAAGAGTGGAGAGGAAAATTGTCAGAGGAAGCAAATCATTCCGATTGATTACCTAGACCAAAATTTGAAAGACATTTTCAGGAACCTGGATCAATTCCAACGTTAGAATACACCAAAATCTATAATTATACATCCATGAGTATGATTTTTAGCAGATCTCTCAGAGGAAAAACGAAACTTTGTTTACCATTCGTGTGAGCGATTGCAAGACCAATCATTAATAATACAGGCGCCCGTTACCCTGGAGGCAATTCATAAAGAGAACAAACAAAGAATAATGTCCGAAAAGACATGAAATATCTTATTATCCAAGAATTATATCCACGTTGCTATTAATACCTGTCTGCACAATAATCTTTCAGGCAATTAGGTCTTATGATTACGAGTAATAGAAAAAAAAATGAAATAATTTAACTGAAAATATGGGTGATATCTATAAATTTTCCTTAAGATCTTTTTCTTCGTTTTATTTAAATGGAACTATCAAAATGACACTACTTCTTTATTTTGTTTCCATCATAAATCACTGTAAGCAGGACTTTAAAAATGACAGGCCAAAAAAAGGGGGAGCAAGACATTTTAGAATAAACCTTTTCTGGTTAGCTGTTAAAATGATAAACATGATTGTTTTATTTCTATAGTTTAATCTTAACGTAATTTTTAATTGTCGCTTTAATTTTTTCATATACTAGCAATATAGCCCGGCGTTGCCGGGTTTAATGAATGCTTTAAAACTAAGCCATTGTTCTGGAGCTCAGACACTTTGGACGTTGGCACGAAAGACTAGAAAGCAATAGTTGTTCCCAGTTAAAGCGAAACCGTAGACTGAAAGAAAAATGAATGAATGTAAGTCAAATTTTGATTTCCTGGTATCGATTTATATATATATATCTTATCGATTTTCTGCACTACTGTAAGAACTGCAACCTCGAAACTTCTGAATATCGTTTCTTATGTCTTTGTCTATGAGTGTATCAAATTTGATTAAAATCGGACCACTCCTTGTATAAACCGATTTTTTTCGATAATCCATTATCGATATTTATCGGATATACCTCGACACAAAATCTAGCTAAGAGCACTCGCAGATGCTTATAGTTTCAACTGTTAAGTTTTCAAGAAAAGTTTTTCGGAGTCTATATGTAACGGATACACACATAGACAAAGTTCTATTTATAAATAAGTTTAGATATTAATATACCAACAGGAGTAGATAAGTTCATCTATCACCTCGTCTTTTGTACAGAAGTAGAGATTTCTCCTTTATTTCTTGCTTTCCTGTTACTTCTAAAGTTTAAATCAAATCTATTGTTTTAACATCTCCGCCTAAACTGTAATTTTATCTAGTATTTATTATATCTCAATGGAAGTAGATAGGTTGGCCTATCATCCAGTTAACACTTCTTCCCGGTCTTTTATCCATTTTTCCATCTTACAGTTGAGTTTCCGGTTATGTCTAAAGTCTATTTCAACTCTGTACTTCTAACATCTCCACCTAAACTCTGTAATTTTATGTACGATTTATTTTAACACAATAGAAGTAGATAAGTTAGCCTATCCTCCAGTTCACACTCCTCCCAAGTCTTTTGAACATGAGTAGAGGTTTAGCTCTTGTTTCTTGTTTAAAATTGGGTTTCCGGTTACTTTCAATGTTTTTTCATTCTTCATCACTCCCTTGCGTATCAGTGGCATTATTGACTTACTTGGGCTGAATTGATTAAACAATAAGTATATACTGAGTAAAAAATGTCAGTCCACTTATGTGGTCAAAGTTTTTGAAATAGCCGACAATTTCATCAGTTTCTCTCGGTCAGTCTGAGTTATGTTGCCTCACGTTCTCCTCCGACATGTAGACTATACATTCTTCCCTTGTGATGTGTGTTAGACTGCCCAACACCTGGTTATATCTCTATCTGTCAAACATTCTTGTTCCCACTCGGATTCATGTGTGAGATCACATACTCCTGCATCCAGTGGTCAGGAGTTCATCTCAAGTCCACCTTCTAGCTTCTTTAATCCGGTGTGAAATTTGAGAGAGATGTCTATTCTGGTGTCAGGCAGCACATAATTAATATTGTCAAAATGGAATGCAATTGCTTGATTTCATCTTCAATGACGTCAAAATGGAAAATGGTAACTAAATTACATTGTCTAAATAGCATAAGATAGTAGGAATAAAAATTAAAACAAAACTCGACATCTCTATTGACTTTAATTTACTATTTTATTTTATTTTTTTTTTTTTGTGTAATGATCTAGAATCAAGTTTCCATCCGACACTACACGTGTAAACGCTTCAAATGCCGCACTGAATTGATTTTCTATACTGAAAATAACAAAAAATATTTCCTCACTGAAATCACTTTTCTTCATCGTGTTGGTCTTTCTGACAGAGATAATATTTTCGTTTTCACTTAATTGGCTGAATGTAAAGACTTTTCCAATATTTTTTAATTATTGTTCAGTGTGAGCGAATGCTTGCGTTCTAGGCAGACAGTCACGTCTCTATTACTAGTGTATTCAAATTTGTGTCTTCACACAATGGAACTGCTTCGTAAATAATATGGTTCAGCCATTTTTCTATTATAGTCTTTTCTGTTGTCAAGAAACTGCATGCTTTCAGTTTGTTTAAAGAATTTCTCCAGTGCAAATCAGAACAGGACAACTTTTCTTTTTCTTTTTAGCTATTTAATAAAAAAAAAGGAAAAAAATTCTGCAAAACAATAGTACTCGGCTGTGATTAAAACACATACGATGTTAATTGAACTCAAAACTATTTTATCTAGACCTGAAGTGTCTCATGTTTTATAAGAAGTAAAATCTAAAACTGAAATCATCAAGGCAACCACCCGCTGTTCATAAAAAGAAATCGAAAAAATAAATAAATACTTTCGGGATCATTTACAACTCAGCCGGAACTTACAGAATTCCGGATCTCGGTATTTTCTTAACCACCTCACCCCAAAAAGGCCACTAGTGTGTACGGGGTTACAGTGAGAGAAATGACTACAGAGGTATTGAAGAAAGGATAAAAGGTGAATGGGATTCAAGAAATAGATGATGGAAATTAACGTTTTTTTTTTAATTTTTGGACATGCTAGTTATCGGGGAAGCAAGATAGTTCCGCAGGCAGGAAGTGCGAGAAGAGAAACTATTAGAGTAGATGTGGCGGTTACATTTAAATCTATTAACGGTAAAATGGTGGGCCCTAGATGCCAATTTAGTAGCACGCTTAAAAACCTCATCAGAGCAGTTGCCATGGAAATATTTGCAGAAAAGTCAGAGGAAAGCCACGTCACGTCGGCGAGAAAGTGAATCAAGTGGAGATGCCGTGTCAGGATCGAGTTCATTGTAGATCTTTCTTTGGATTTTGTCGAGAATCTCAAGATGAATAGCAGGAGCACCCGACAAGATATGGCAACAGTATTTAATGCACGGACGAATGGTAGATTTATAAATGTGGTAAATTGACAGTATTTACATTATTCGTGCTACTGTCCTCATCTTTGTTGCTATTTGTACGATGTTTCGACCGTTGTACGCTCCAGCCTTCTTCAGGTGCTAGGATTTTCGAACGGAACAATTTATTACAATCACTGGGTTATATGAACTCCATTCCTTGCGTAGTAATGCCTCGACTGAAAGTCATGAGTTGAACCCTGTAAGTTACTTGTTCACTACTGTTGTAGCCTGGTATTGAACTCACAATTCTTTGGATCAAGTCACAGGAACTAACCAACGTCTATATTCACTAGGCTATGCGTTCTTAAGTCCGAATAATGTAAGTACTGTAAATACTACCTCATCTCAGAAATATAGACAAATAGTGGTACATCGAATCTGACGAGAAAAACTTTCCGGCTCGATGTAGTCATTTTACGTCTGGTCGGTTGAAAAGGTGGAGGTACATTGTGTGGCTCTCAATAAGACTTGCATCAGCCATGCTGATGGCTGGCAGGAAATTTCTCTATGGTGGTTAAAGAAGAGCAGTTTTGTTTTGAAGGCATTCAAATAAAAAAACAATTTCCTGTTCCAGTTGACCACTGTTTGGACGTGCGTTTCAGGAGCAGTAGCGAGGTTTACTTTGTCGACCTTGGCATATTTTCTATTGAAACAGGAGTAATCGTTGGCGTCATCTGCATATATGTCTATTTGTGAACTGATAAAGACTAGGATAGAGCCTTGCGGGACTCTCGCATTCATGAGAAAAGACCTGGACGCATGCCTGTTCAAAACAATTGGATTAAATCAAACGTTCGTCGGTAATACTAAAGCTCGCGTAGAAGGCCAGCATGTCATAGCCTGACAGACGATTTCAAGATATCTAGAGCCGCAGCTCGAGCTTCGCCATTATTATCAAGATCATAGTATATATATATATATATATATATATATATATATATATATATATATATATATATATACAGGCTTGTATGTGGATGACTAATATATTATGCTCTCATTACGATTGAGATCTCTAGAGATTAAAATTTAAAAAAAAACAGATTCAACTCTGCGATAAGTGCATTACTCTGCAGGAATGAATTGGGTTCTTTCAGTTACTGACGTGTCTTTACATGCTTATATGCAACACGTTAAATTTTCCTTTCTCTGATTACATGCGCCTATGGCTTAGCGCCACCGATTGACACCAAATCGGTCGAGTTTCGATCCCGGTCAGAAGCAAGTGAATGTGTCTACCACACTGATGAGCTGTGATACAGCGAGACAGGCTTGTATGTGGATAATTAATATATATATATATATATATATATATATATATATATATATATTAGTCATCCACATACAAGCCTGTTTCGCTGTATCACAGCTCATCAGTGTGGCTAGACGCATCCACTTGCTTCTGACCGGGATCTAAACTCGACCGATTTGGTGTCAGTCGGAGTGGCTAGTCCCTAAGTCATCGACGCATGGAATCAGAGAAGGGAAATTTTAACGTGTTGTATATAAGCAGTGTATACACAGACCAGTCACCAAAAGAACTCGATTCATTTCTGAAGAGTCACGCATATAGCAGAAGTGAAAACTCTGTGTGTGTGTGTGTGTGTGTGTGTGTGTGTGTGTGTGTGTGTGTGTGTGTGTGCATTCAGTGGTGGTCGTTAACACTTCAGCGGTAGGCCTACCAAAGCGGAAGCCATATTGTTTATCAGAGAGTAGGACTTGATAGGTGATATGCTTAACTGATTCAGCATAGATTAGAGTTTCGCATAAGTGGTAAGAGGCTAATAGAGTGATAGTTAGAGGGCTGTCAGAGGGTTTACCGGAGTTCTTAAAAACAGGATGAGGTTTTCAACAAGTATTAAAGCAGGAAGAAGTGAGGCATTAGTTATAGAGTTTGGAGAGGACAGGAGTTACCTCAGGGACATATTTATTTAGGACGATGGCTGGGATTCCATTACCTCCGTTTGCCTTATGGAAGTCTAATTTAGAAATAATGTCCGAGATCAGAGACCGGATTATGCATATATCATTTAGTTGAGACTTTAGGTGAGAAATCGGGTGTGGGTACTCTAAATTTGCGAGCAAAGCATTCTGCTGTAGATGTGAAGACTTCAAATTGATTGAATAAAGAAAGGGTTGAGGGCTTTCGGTTTTTTAGCACACACTTGCAGAGCATCCAGCAATCTGTAGAATCGAACTTGCGAGCTGCTATACGTTGTTTCATTCTATCAGCAAACAATAACTTTGCTTCATTTAGGACACACTTACAGTCATTACGAGAAAAGACAAAGATGCGCCTATTGGAACCAATAGTGTCACTCCGGTATAGACGGAAGAAGTGATTCCTGTGGGCAATAGCAGCTGAGTATGCAGATGAGAAAGAAAGAGATTAACGAAATTTAACTTAGAATTTTCTTGCTGGAATGAAAGAATCGAAACCGGTTATCACCCGGGGGGAGGTTACCTTAGAGGCGAAATTTTGAACAGGGTTACTAAAAACTTCACGAATAAAAATCATGGAACCAGTCTCAATCCGCACGTTGATAAGAATTTTTTTGATTGACGGATAGCAGAAAGATATGTTTACGGACACCACCGAATGATCAGAGTTGTCAGGAGGGAAGGGCGGCATAGCATGACATGAGTCAAAGATAAAAGTAAAGAAGAGAACTAGAGGAGAAGCGTTTCCTTCAGAGAATTGTGTGATTTTAGGTTTGGATGCAAGCAAAATATTAGTGACATAGTGTTTAATCTACTTGACATGATAGCCATAGTGTCAATGAATAGAAGTATATTTGCAAACAGATGTAGCGAAAGGGCTTTGTCTATATTGTGAAAAATATTATCTAGCATGCAACAGTCATAAGAGGAAGAGGCAACAGATAAAGAAGAGATAAGCGACTGGGTTTAGCAGATAGAAACAGTGACACGTGTGAGAATGATCTGGAGATTCAAGAGAGAGCTCCCCAGCAAAAGGGAGGTGTTAGCGGACATAAACTCCAAGGACATGCACGTAAATATTAGAGTCATTCCTAAAGAGTGGAAAGCAATAATCACTAAATCTGAGGAGTGGATTGCAGATTGTTAAAGATGTTTCACAGAGAGCTAGGATGTCTGAGGATTTCTCGAAGAGGAACGGTTCCACACTGCAAAAGTTGGTACGAATACCACGGATGTTGGGGAAATAAATATTCAAGGGTTTATGTGTTTTTGCTTGGCTAGTTTAGTTTTATATCTTTGAGGGAGTAATTATACTGAGTTATTCTGGTAAAGAGAGGTCTAGTTAAGTAGTAACAGTCGGTCATCAACATGTGTAGGGAGGGAACTAGCACAGAGTGCCGCATAATGTTGCCTCAGGATTGCCCACCGGAGGTGTTTGCAGGGACACTATTCCATGCATGATACGACACCGCGAGAACCCCAATATTATTCAACTCTTGATTTGAGCAGCCTTTATAGATTCTACCCAAAATTTCGATCTCCTAACTACCAGTCGGAAAGGAACAACCAGAAAACAGTCAACCCTGTACTTCAATATGAAGAGACGTTGCCACTACACACACATATCCCAAAAACTCCGTGAGAGCAGCACTATTAAAGCCAGATGAGAGGAAAAGAAACGGGAATCCCTTCTTAAACAGCAAACAAGGAATAAGCCCCTACTCCTGTTCAAGAGAAGTGGGAGGATATTAGACCGGACGACAGAACATTCTCTCTACTTCTATTGAAAAAAAATTACTTTGGACGGACCGTCTTCTGCAATGTCTCTGATGGCAGGCTATTTCAGCTAGAACGCTGGTCCCCGTCTCACTGAATTTCGTTTTCCACTCCAGTTTTATTAAAAAGGCACAAAACCGGGTTGTTGCAGGTGGGCACGGGATTTCTATTTCCCCCTCCCTATATATGACTTACCATCTCGAGATGTAAGTAATTTCATTTAACTATTTCGAATATAATAGAAGGGGAGAAAACTTACTCTCTGTTATTATCTACTTGCTCCTACTAGTAAATAGGAAATTCTGAATTTTGAACTAAGGTCACAAATCGTCAAAACCCATTGACAATATTTTGACTACACTTAGGTAACTAGTTTTGATAAATTCGCTTACTTCTTCCGACAAAAGCAATTTGCCCTCTTTGTATCTTTAAATCTGTATTTTCAATTTTTATCACTTCGGCTACATTTCCCGACAAAAATAATTGTATTCTTCAATTTTTAGAGAAATATTTTCTCATCTTTAAAATCACTTAAAATTAATACCAACCATCTTAAAATAGGGTTACATCACTCCCAACGTTATTTCTCGGCTACACTATATAGTATGCGTATTAATTAATAGGCTCTACCCGAAAAGAAAAAATTCTATGCAATCATACATTGAACGTGTTAGTTTTAAGCAATACTAACAAGAAAACAATTTCCATGCATAACAGAAGTGTCCTTCTTCCAATCCTAAGCAAATTTAAAAATGTCCTTTTTTAATCTCATGCAATATTGTAAAAATGTTCTTTTCCTTTACTTCCATGCAATAACATGCATTTTTGTTATCACGTGGCAACAGTCTCTTTAATAAAACATAGGGTTCCAACATCTTTTAGCAGGAATAACAAGTTCTTTCGTATTTTTATTTTTCCAGTTGTGTAAGTGGGTGTGGTTATGTGTGTCTCTTAGGGCTTTTTATTTTTATTTTTTTTGGTTGCCAGCCTTCTCTCTGCAAGAGGAGGCTTCAGTGACTTCTTGACAGGAGTCGGTTCTTCTTCAGTTCCTGCCGTCATGTTCAATTGGATCTCGTCCTTCCTGCCGTCTCTGTTCTGTCCAGACATGGATCGCCAGACGGTATTTCCCTCTTCGTCATTTGAACGCTCAACGAGACCTCGTTATTCCGTTACTCCCTGGATTTCCGTATTTTCCACACTACCACTACCACAGCAACAACGGTCAATAAAGTACTGCTTCTCACTAACCAGTTTACAAAAATTACTTTATTATTTTCATTTTATATCTTCTTTTTACAAATCATTTAATTTGTCTTTTAACTGATCCATATTAATTTTATCTATTGACTTTAATAACTCCGCTATTCGCTCTGTCCTGAACTTAGGTTATTTATTCATTACCGGCGCTCATAACTGTGTATAGTAATTTAAGATTTTGTCAACCGGACTCATTACTGAGTGTTTTTCTTCAAATTTCTCTTTAGCCTGCTAATATATATATATATATAAGAAAAATTAAGGCAGACACGTAATTTCATGGTAAATCGCTGGTATGACCTATTTCAGGCGAATCATCATCAGCTTCCATCTTTATTGTACAAAAGATTTTACACGAATCTACCTTAATTTTTCTTATATTTGCTCTATATGTATTTATATACATATATATTTAGTGGTCTCTTAGAGAGTTATCCTACCACTGTATGTAAAGGATACTTCTTTGTATTCTTCTATATCTACACCGCATACTGATATATATATATATATATATATATATATATATATATATATATATATTGTCCAACATTTGGATATATTCTATTATTGTGCTCGTTCTAAGCTTTCAGCTCACATGAGCCATCTTCGGAAAGGTTACAGGGATGTTAACATAAAGACATCCCCCATCAAAGATGATTTTATCTTGTGTTGACATAAAACATTGCTATGCAACGATAACAGTCACTGAATAGCAGACGTAGGTGGTAAATTTGTAATGCGGTTCTATGACGTCACACCGCGCGAGAGACCGAAACGTTAATAGAACCATATGTCTAAGTGCAATGTAATGTATTGTGACCAGATGTAATTTTATTAAGTGTGGGTTGCTTAGATTTAATACAGAAGGCCTCTAATATCTGAAGGTTTCTTTTTACTGTGTGTGTATATGTGAGCATTATTGTGTTATCGACTATATAGCTGCCTTGATATACTAAATGATTAAACATAATAGACATTTATTGTCTGTCATAATTAACACAATATATATATATATATATATATATATATATATATATATATATATATTAACAAAAATTGACAGAAACTAAGTAGGTACTTTAGGGTGGAGGCAAAGAAAATAAATTGGCAAAGACATATCTCTGAAAGAAAATTGTCCAAGAGGGCTAAAATTATTTTCACTACTAGTTAGTTAAATTACTTCGAATCACAGAAATAATTATCTTATTTGACACTTGAATCAGCTATCAACAGAGCTTTATGACAATGCAATCTTTATAGGCAGAATCAAGATTGGAGTAAGTCAGATCCTAGACGTTCGATGATAGTGATGAGATGAGGAATGGTTAAGAGCCGTGCGTTAAGCCGATAGAGATAGTCTGTCATGGAGTCAGTTTAAGTTCTCGCTGGCCAAATATAAGATCTGGTCCCTTAGTTTGTAGTAAAAGAAGAGAGAAATAGTAATGAAGGTGGCTTTAATATCACCTAACTACCCAGAAATTAAGCCAGATATATTCGTGAACGCATATGACAAAAACGGATTCGTGTTTTCTGTTTTAGCTATGACGTTATTTAATCCCCCATTTCCTTGCGAATGTATACCGATTATTTTTTGTGCATAACTTACGCAAACAAGAATCGAAACCCACCGTGATTTGTCGTCAGTGAAAAACTTATTTACAGCTGTGCTTTGAAGGAAAGTGTGTAGAGTGTGGTCGACTCACTACATCTCTGAGTTTCCATCAGTGACGTACAGAGAAATTGTACAGAAAAATCGCTTTAAAATTGTATTCCCCAGATTTCTTGCCCCTTGCAATTTTTTTCTTTCCAAAAATTAAATCCCACTTGAAAGGACCAAAATTTCAGAACACCCTAAACATCTAAAAAAATATGACGATTCTTTTTCCAGTAAAGCTTTCGTCAATGAAAACGACTCTGGTTAAAGTGTGCGGTTTCAAAAAAGGACTAACTCGAAGGTCATTAGATGTCGATTTGTTATAACGCTTTTCAAGGCGTAGCATAGAATTGGCATAAGGCCGAAAGTACAGAACACCCAGTGAGGATCGAACTTCCTATTCAGTCGTAATTGTTCTAGTGAGACAAACCTGATAACCAGTAGACAATGTTTTGGTAGTCATGAGTTATCTCCCTCTAACCCGACTCTCTAAGTTACTTGTTTACCTCTGCTGTCGACTGGTACTGAACTCACAACTCCTTTAGTCAAGTCATTGGAACTAACCAACGTCTATATCCATTGGACCATGTGTCCTTAAAGACACTTGGCACAGAGGAGATAGACAGTTCAAAATTCCTAGCACCTGAAGAATGCCGGAGCGTACAACGCCGAAACGTCGTACAAATGGCAACCGAGATCAGGACAATAGTCCGAATAATTCAAATAGTCTATCTCAGAAATATAGACAAATACTGAAGGTAGCTATTGTAACGGATATTAGTCAGGAGTGTGAAATCAGCGAGTAGAGTTCAAATTCCGGGTTAATCTGTAGCGTTCACTTTCGTACAAATTCCCTTGAGAAAGGCACCAACTAATCTATTCTCCACTATGGGGTAAATAGCAGGGTAGACTAAACTCTCTAGGCTTGATTGGCAACATTTCTAAGAGAAGGAACACTCTAGAAAACCGTGCAGAGGGCAATGGAAAACTATCTTTACCAAGAATGCGTAACAATTCCCAATTATTAAAGGAAAATCGTTGGAAAGGCATGATAGCTTCGTCTAAAAAGGGTATTTAAAGACAAGGAAGCTGTGGAGAGACATGATCCCCAATGTTCTGAAAAGCCGTGGTATTTAAGGAAGGAAATAAGCATAAAAAATAAAAATTATTCTGCACCGAGATTTTTAAATTTTATATGCTAAGGTATGTGCGTTGTGGTGTAATGGATAACGACTTCGGCATGAGAAATCGGAGAGCTGAGTTCGAATTTCAGTCGGGTTCGTTGCATTCACTTAAGCGCAGATAACCTTAGGTAAAATATGTATCTACATCTATGGTTTGAATAGCAGGACATATTGTACCCTATAGTCTCCTTAAGAAAGAAATGGCAACTTACAGCGGAACAATCTTCTGCCCAGTCAGTCAGGAATCGAAGGAGATTTGGTTGCCCAAGCGTGTGTCTTTTAATAATTTTACTTCAAGTAAGGCAATAAAACCACTAAGACGCAAGGTGATTACTGAGTGTAAGAGACGATTAGAAAAATAGAACTTTATTAAAGAGACAGAACGATAAAAGAACAAAACTGAAGAAGACAGATCACGCCAATCAACGAAGGTTAGCAATGTCGATCCTGGTCAGTACCTAGATAAGTGTCCGTTTGGTAAGCTTGGATGTGCGAGTGGTGTAATGGATAATGACTCCGAATAGGAAATCGGACAGCTTAATTTCAATTCCAGGTGGATTCATTTTATCCATTTACGCGCAAATACCGCTGGAAAAGGCATATACCTACCTTTTCTCTCAAAGTCATCGATTATTTAGTAAGACTTGTATCAGTAAATAGTTAGTATATAAAAACAAACCTTAGAAGCTAAAAATATTTTCTATCTTTAAATAATCTGAAAAAATTTGATAAACTGTACAAAAAGTAAAAAAACAAACAAATCAATTAAAAAAAGTGGATAACGATGAAATTTATAGCTTTTATAAATTAATAACATATTTTCAAAGTTCAGTCAAGTATGGCTCAAGACTATGTCAGAATTACTCCACATTGAGTGATTTTGATTTTTCGCTATTCTGTTAAGATCGCCACACATTTGTCTTTTACACCCTCTTCTTGTTCTCTCTCTCTTTCTTTCTCTTTCTGTGTGTGTCCATATTACTTTCAATGAGTGTGTCCCAACCCTACCCCTTACCCTAACCCTGCCTTCTTGTCATGTCCGTTTCAGCACCATCTCCAATCAGGTGAATTCGACAATTGTGAATCTCATTTCTCTAAATTAAACGAGCTCAGAATTAGCTACCATCTTTTAATTTGCCAACATCAGCCCTCTCCAAAACATTCCATTATCTCGCCAGAAAATCGAAGGCTGTTGAAAAGCAGTGAAAATCACATTTTCTTCAGAAAAAGTTTAGCTTAGGATGGCACAAGGCTAATTTAAAGATGAAATGAGGAGGAAAGAATGTATCGCATCAATCTTCCACATAAAAAATATATGTCTGCCTTAAAAACAGCATTTAATGTCCTGGATTTTATTATGATTACTCCCAAACCGACAGTAAGATATACAAAAGTATCAATATAATTATCTATCTATCCCAGTTCATCTTTTCTCTTTCTCTCTCTCTCTCTCTCTCTCTATATATATATATATATATATATTGACCTTGATTTCTCAGTCTTGAAATTCAGTGTATATCATTTCGCCGAGGTGTAAACAACTTTGCTATTTTTAAACATGTCAGATTTCGTGCCAAAGAAAGAGCGGGGAATTATACAGCACTACTTTCTTCAAAAGAAATCTGCAACTGAAGCACACATAATTCTTGTTGAGATTTACGGCGACAAATTTTTGTCGGAAAAAACAGGCATAGATTGGTTTAGACGCTTCAAAAATGATGATTTTGGTGTTTGAATACAAAGAACACTCTAGTGCACCGAAAAAGTTTGAAGGCAAAGAATTAGAGGTATTACTTCAGAAAAACTCATGTCAGGGACAAAATTAATTTGCAGAATCATTAAGTATTGATCACATAACAGTTTCGTAACGTTTGAAAAAATTAGGAATGTTCTAAAAGCAAGGACATTAGGTGCTGTATGAGTTGAAGCCGAGAGACTTCGAACGGCGTTTTGTCATATGTGAACAGCTGCTTCGGCAGAAAAGGAAAAGGGTTTTTGCATTGTAACGTGACCGGCGATGGAAAGTAGATACAGTACGATAACCTTAAGCGTAGAAGATCGCGGGTAAGCTCTTGCCATGCATCAACATCGGCGGCAAAGCCGAATATCCACGGTTCGAAGCTTCTGCTCTGCATTTAGTGGGATTAGGTGGGTGTAGTTTATTATGAGGTGCTGAAGCCAACCGAAACCATCAAGGAAGATCGCTATTGGCTACAACTGATGCGTTTGAGCCGAGCATTGAAGAAGACATGGCCGACAAACGAGCAGAGAGACGACAAAGTGATTTCGCAAATTGACAACGCCAGGCCACATGTTGCAAAACGTGTGAAAACCTATTTGGAAGCGTTTAAATAGAAAGTCCTACCACACCCAGAGTATTCACCAGGCATTGCTCCGTCCGATAATACATGGCCTGTGTGAGC
Organism: Ascarosepion bandense; assembly: GCA_037127315.1. Lineage (NCBI taxonomy): Eukaryota > Metazoa > Mollusca > Cephalopoda > Sepiida > Sepiidae > Ascarosepion > Ascarosepion bandense. The sequence goes on from JBBBDQ010000638.1 coordinate 1,264,257, forward strand.
AGGACATTCATTCTTATGAACATACCCAAAAAATTGGTCGATTCGTGGTTACCCTCAAAATACGTGTCGTTTATCCGACGTGGAATTCAAATGCTACTAGAAAGATAGGAAAAAGTAGTGGCTAGCGATGGATAATATTTTCAGTGACGTATTTTTTACTAATTCCTGTAAATAAAAAATTACTTTTCATGAAATGAAAAGACACAGGGGAGATAAAGGGAGCAATAGAGAATGAAAAGACTTTAGCGAGGAGAAACACAATAAAAGAACGGATGTCAGAAAGACAGAATATGGCGATTTAATTCTTTGATTATTGTAGGTGGCAGGGAAGAGATTTCACAAGTGAGAAGTGTGAGAAAAGAAACTATTAAAATAGAACATACGGTTATATCTAGCTAGTTTAACATTAAAATGATGAGACCTAGCTGACAATCTAATAGTACACTTAAATTTAAGGGGTTGAAGTACCAAGGAGGAACGCTCATCAGAACAAATGCTATGAAAATAATTATAGAAATGATATAAAGAAACCACGTCACTATAGTCGAGATGTCAATTCATGACTGATTATTTGGTCTCAAAATCTAATGACAGACTTTGGGGAATATCCACCTAGCACCAACGAGGCCTTGAGATTTACTCAGTTTTACATTTTGAAGGCCCAAGAATCACCTAAGGTAAGGGAACTGAATATGATTGTTATAAATTTTGTGGATTCCGGGAATGGGAACCGCACAAAATAAAGAAACAACCACCAAAATTTGTGATAAAAAAATAAGTATATTAAACGTAAAGATACAAGCTTGAACGCAGGTTAGTAATCCAGGAATACAATTAGTAGGAAGTATATATACAAGTCTCTGAAGTGAAGCCGTGGTATGTTTAGTAAGTCCACATCGGAAGCTGACAGGTGCTGTGTAATAATATTCTGGCTGAGTGGAGCTCAGAGCTACTATGAACTACTAACGTTGTATTCTCCATGAAACATCGGTATCGTTCGGTATCTCTCAGTATCTTTCGGGTCTGCCGGTATCTCATTATGGCAGGAGTATATGTATACTCTAGACGAGTCTATTATCATGGAAAAAGGGGAGACCCCCACAACAATATGAACGTAATGGAAGTAAGTGAGAAGTGCCTATTATAGGGATAGATAACAGTTGATCTTAGACTTGAAGAGGTTAAAATTGTCGTAATTGGGGATGCATCCACTCACATGTCTGTTCCGCAAAATAAGTGCTCCCGAGAAGTTGTCTGAGAGGGACTGCCTTCTTAAAAATAGAATAAGGTCAATTGCTATCTTCTATCTCTTTGATTCGCACCATTTCTCTCATGTTCTTGTCTCTATTCACTCTATTCTCATTAGCTCTTGTCACACCAGTATTCTCGTTCTTCTTACCCATTCTCTGACACTCCCTACAACTTGTTTTCTTTCTCATCACTCTTCTTTTATGTAACCCCCTGCACACAAGTGGCAGTACTGCCTTGTTTGGGATGAAATGATTATAAAAATTACGAAGGGAATAAGAATGATTCGGCAATGTGCATGTGGCGGATCCTCGCTGTAAAGGTCTGAACTGGTCGAACCAATGAATGTGGAGCGCCATAACCTTTTGCAATGGAAATAGCGACAGAGTAGCGAGAACCTTGCGACGTTTCTCTTAGCCTATCGCTCCCGGTGGAGCATCGACCATAGGGGCTGGTTCGTTGTAATTTGTAACTGTAACTTGCATTTTTTTTTTTTTTTTACAGATAAGAGTGTTTTCTTTATTCTCAGGGCGAAATGGTCTACGTCAAGATTGGTTTTGAATTCAGAGTTTTTCTTTCTCCTAGACCGGTTGCCACCCAAGGTCACCCAGTCTGTTCTGTTATTTACACACAGCTGGTGACGAGAAGAGGGATTCATACCTTTCCTGAAATAAATAATTCATTACCTGCAGCTTTTAAACGCTGTAGGAGCGAGAAAGAGAGGATTGGGCAGATGTAACCTAAGACATAACAGCGGTAAAGATAAAGCAAATCAGGAAGATTGTACTTCAGGTCTGGGGTGCACTGGAGTGCCAATAGACATTCCAAATTTTATTGGATGGATTTTCCAGAATCAATATCTTTAGCTTAGTAACTACCATATTTTCCAGCTTACAAGACGCTAACATTGTAAAGAGATTTCTAAGAAAAAAGTCATTCTCATAGAACAACACATTCACCATGCGTCCCTCACATAGTGGCACCACGTATTGTTGGGACTAATCACTCGTCTGATTTTATTTGTATAGCAATGACATACTAGTCGGTAGTTAGTAAATATACTATGCATCTTTCATTGTCCAAGGATGAATTTATTTAAAAAAAAAGGACTACATTTTAAAAAGCATGCCTGTAAAAATATTAAACAATCAAAGAAATTTTATTCATCCGCAAATCCCCAAAACTCATCACTGCTGGATTCATGTAAATCTCTAAACTATCATTGGTCCTCGGTATGACGGTAAACTGCATCCGGTAACAAGACCTCTGATTGGGAGGTTATGAGGAGCATGACACCACCTCTTAATTGCTGTTGTTCCCAGGTCCACCCTGACCTGCAGTGGTAGTACCTGTTAGAGTCGCAGCTATGGGTAAATAGTTAACCCCAAAACTGGGGTCAAAACATGAAAGTATGAAAATAGACTTTTATAGAAATATATACATAAAAATAGACTTTTGTAGAAAAATATACGTTTTTGAAGGAAAAATATTACCAACAATACATTTTTGAAATAAAAATCCATAACACATTTTTAAGGTGAAATTATTACCAGAATACATTTTTGAAGGAAACAAATATTACCAGCAATACATTTTTAAATACAAATCTAGAAGACAAGTCCCTCTGGAAACTGCACCCTAATATTGTAAAGAAATTTCTGAGAAAAAAAGAATCATTCTCATTCAACAACCTATTCACAAACTGGCGCCACGTATTGTTTACATTAATCACTCGTCCGATTTTGTTTGTATGGCAATCAAATACTATTTGGTGGTTAGTAAATATACTATTAATCTTTCTTTGTCCAAGAATGGTTTTATTTTCAAAAAATGAATTAAAAGTTTTAAAATACGCATGTAAAAATATAAACCAATGAAAGAAATTCAAAATCCTGGATTTTATTTGATCTTGAACTTTAATGACAGTTTGAGAATATAAAACTAACACACCAACAAGTTCAAGTTCAAAAGCTTTATCATTGATTTCTTCTTTCATATTTTTTCTTGTAACAGTTTGTTCTTGTGTTCTGTTTTAGTCTTCTACAGAATCTACTAAATGTAAATCTCGTTTGTGAATCTTCTGTATGTAAACGTTCTTTCATGATTGAATATTGTTTTCTTTCTGTTTTAGGGTTATTTAAAAAATCTGACTAAATGAACCTTCTCAATGTAACCGAACATTAAAACAACTTAAAACCTTAAAACCTTAAAACCCAACCTTTTTGGCATTAAATAACCCACAGAGGTTGATATGCCGTTAACCAAAACTCAAACACACGCAAAACTATTGCTGATGCATATGTTGCTTCGTTGAGACTTATGTGTTGGTGTGCTTCATCCAGAATTAATTTGAGTGCTGCATTGTAGATGTTAGTAGTTTTGAGGTTATGCTTTGTTGGTTGTAATTATGGAAGTTGTTCTTGTTCCCCAATTTCAATATTTTGCGTCAAAATTACACGCCTCTTGATTTCTTCCTTGGCTTCTCTTATTCTGTTCTTGTTCCCCTATTTCAATATTTTGCGTCAAAATTACACGCCTCTTGATTTCTTCCTTGGCTTCTCTTATTCTGTTCTTGTTCCCCTATTTCAATATTTTGCGTCAAAATTACATGCCTCTTGATTTCTTCCTTGGCTTCTCTTATTCTGTTCTTGTTCCCCAATTTCAATATTTTGCGTCAAAATTACACGCCTCTTGATATCTTCCTTGGCTTCTCTTATTCTGTTCTTGTTCCCCTATTTCAATATTTTGCGTCAAAATTACACGCCTCTTGATTTCTTCCTTGGCTTCTCTTATTCTGTTCTTGTTCCCCTATTTCAATATTTTGCGTCAAAATTACATGCCTCTTGATTTCTTCCTTGGCTTCTCTTATTCTGTTCTTGTTCCCCTATTTCAATATTTTGCGTCAAAATTACATGCCTCTTGATTTCTTCCTTGGCTTCTCTTATTCTGTTCTTGTTTTCCGTAAAATAATTCGGTTCAATGTGTCTTGGACTCGTTTTATTGCAGGCTTTTGAGCGACTAAGATCACGTCTTTCCAACTTTTTAAAACTTATAGTAGTATCTTCACACTGATTGGTGTGTATCTCAGTTTTTCATTATGATTTGTTGATTGTCTGATGTTAGTACTTTTTATGCAGGTGGTTATCTTTCATGTTCTGTAAATTCGACTAAAAAGAAGTTTTACTATCATCAATAGTCCTTTTAACGAAATTAATTGTCGAAAAATCTAATGGAAAAAGAAAACAATATTCGGTTAAAAAATGTAAAATTCATATGAAGATAAAATATCACTGATGTGAAATTAAAAAAAAATTAATAACGTTTACTATTTTAAGATAATAAGTGAAACATTCCTGCAAATTGAAAACAAATAATTTAAAGAAAGCAGTAATATTATCGGAGTATATCTAAAATAAATAAATAAATACAAAAGTATTGATAATTAATTTGCATAAATTTATATATATATATATATATATATATATATATATATATATAAACATTATTCATTCGTTCATTCATTTGTTTGACTATCTGTATATATATCTATTCATTGAACTCGTTGAAAATACTTAGTCTTTCTGAGGAATATATGAATAATAGAGATAAGTAATTAAGTTGATTAAGCAATCAGGATCATTAAAAGAGAAACAGGTAAATTAGATAATAATAATAAAAGTAATAAGAAAAAGAAGAAGAAAAAGAAGAAGAAAAATCATATTTATGCTAAAATAGTTGTAAAAATAACAACATTTTTTTTTAAAGAGAAACGTTAAATTTTCTGGAGCTTTGAAAAACATGTAATTCTCGTTGTATTTCCAACCTCGTTCGTTTTCTTATTTTTCTTCTTATTATTATTATTAGAGAGAATTGACTAGAGCCATTGTCCACTTACAGAATTAACTTCTATCTCTTCTTGTGAAAGAAGGTTGCCAAATCCTGGTCTACGTAAAATGTGCCTAATCGCCTTTTCTCTAATAACGAACGCTTTTCGCTGTTTGTATTGTGGACAAGGCTGTCAAATGACAGTCTTCAGGTTTATTTTGTTATTTGAACGCCGGAGATTTTCAAGGAGAGGTTCTGGTATTCGTCGCTCAAACTCGGTGGCAAAGGATGGTCCTGCCATAGCCAGTGATGTGTGTGCCACTGTTTATACTATATTGATTGATTTGGGGATCAGTCAGTTTACATGTATTGACTACTGCTCCTTATCAGAAAGCATTTCTTAATGCGAGTCGACACTTCAGAACAGATGCGGCTGCAATCAACTCATGTGTTTTCGGTTGTCAGCATAAAAATCATCAGTACAAAGCCTCCAATTCTCCCGTTCAGCGCGCACGCGTCCTCATAAAATTCGCTTCACTATTGGAAAGTTATTATTAAGCTGACTATTACAAATAGTTCCAAACTTACGAGAGGGCTTGGGTTGGAAAATGTAGTCGCAAGTTGAAAGATCGTAAGCCGACTGTGTTGTCAATGTATCCTATCAATAGGATACATTGAATCGTCATTATTGAATATATTAATTCTTAAAATGAAACGAAAAATTAACATTAGATTAAAAGATTTGTCTTCATTTCTGAGATGAGGTTATTATTTACACTATTTACATTTTTCGGACAGTTGTCCGCATCTTTGTTGCCATATTCATGACGTTTCCGGCATTGCACGATCCGATCTTGTATGAATTTACTCGAGCCACAATATTAGCAACTAGGTCCCACCCTTTTACTGTGAAACCAATAAAATGTAAACGCTAATTCTACTCTACCAGCTTCTTTTCTCGCACTTCCCGCCTGTGGAATTCCCTTCCGTTTAATTGCTTCCCCGACAGCTACAATCTCCCAGAATTTAAATGTAAAGTCAATAGTCATCTCCTATCTCACTAATTTGCATCCTCTCTCTCTCATGATCCTTTCTCCGTCCGCTCCACTCTCATCAGTATTCTCATCCTTTTCTGGTCCTGGGCATGTCTGTAAACTGCATCCGGTAGCAAGGCCTCTGATTGGAAGGTTGTGAGAAGCATGGAACCACGTCTAAATTGCTGTTGTTCTCAGGTCCACCCTAGCTCAAAATGGTAGCACCTGCTAGAATCCCAGCTATGGGCAAATAGTTAACACTCAAACTGGAGTCAAAACTCTATGAAAGTTTAAAAATACACTTTTAGAGAAATATATACATATAAATAGACTTTTTTTTAGAAAAATATGCATACAAAACTAGAAGACATTTGCAGTTTTCTAAAATAAATAAAAATAAAAACAAAAAGATTTCATTAAAATCTGACTAAATCAACATTGTCATTATAACTGAACATTAACAAAAAATACCTTAAGACCCTATCTTTTTGGCATTAAATAACCCAGAGAGGTTGATATGCAGTTAAACAAATCTCAAACTCAAACTTAAACTCATCCTTCTCTTACCCACTTCTTGATACCCCCTAAAACCTGTCCCTCTTTCTCATAACATTCCTCCTATGTAACCCCCAGCGCCCTAGTGGCAGTAAACTGTCTTGCTTGTAGCGATATGATTATAAAAAACAATGTTTACATTTCTGAGATAAGGTATTGTAACTATTTACACTATTTACATTTTTGTACTGTTTGTCCTCATCTTTGTTGCCATATTCACGACGTTTCCAACGTTGCACGATCCGATCTTCTTCAGGTGATTCGTATTTCAAACTTAGCCTTTTATTTCGTTCACCAAGGTAGATTGTTCTAGTTCCATAAGCCCTGCTTCTTCTAGATGCCTTAGTATCAGTTATCTCCCTTTAACTCAACTCTTAAGTCTTTTTTACTACCCTTAGTGTAACCAGCTATAGTTCAATACTTGGCTTCAGCGGAGGTAAACAAAAAAACGTCGTTAATATAACAACAAAGATGAGGACAACAGTTAGAACAAAGTTAATAGTATAAATAGATTAAGAGAGTTGTCTTACTGAATGAAAAGTTTATATATTCAGTGAAATAAAATTAGACAAAAAAAAAGGATTATTAATCACTAGCTGATAAACACAGCGCCTCACTTCCTTATTTGGATCTCGTTCTAGTAATAAATACAACAATACCATATATATATATATATATATATATATATATATATATATTAAAAAAAACTTTAATCCAAAAGGAAAAAAGCAGGAAAAAAAAACCAAGAAAAATTACCGGACTTATATTAGTATGTCCGCGGGGCCTTTTAAGCAAAGATATTACAATCACAGGTATTCTTTTTCGAACCCGGGTCAAAAATACCAGACAGCCTTTTCACGGAAATTCTGGAAAATGAAGGAACAAGGGCTGGACCCTGTAATTAGTTGGAGATTGATAGGTTCAGCCCGAATTCCGGGGAATTTTCGTGAAATATATTTACACCAATGTTTAATGCGCCAGTAGTTGAAAGTGCTCAATCTCGAAAGAGAGCATCGCATAAAGCCATAAATAACTGCTGTTTATGAATTTTGTCCCTCTATAAAGTGCTCAATCATTAGGGAGCACCAGACAACCCTAAAACATTCCTTACCCTTTTAGTAGAAAAATGCATACTTGCTTTTTTGACCTTACAGCATCATATGGCCATCAATAGAGACTTCATAATCTCATCTATTAGAAACCGCTTTCCAAGCCCCGAATGCATCGATCGAACAAAGAAACTGTATCTTACAGAATCTTACATATCTGGCAAGAATCCCAATACGAAAACATTTCAGACCTCCTCATGAGTAGGACAAGTAGACCCCCAGTATATTAAATCTCTTCCTGGACTGTGAGATAGGCACTGACCATTTAAGCATCCAATACTATATTCCAAACGTTTCTATAATTAAAACACAACGTTCTTGCTTTCCATCCTGAGGCCAATGATAAGAGGAACTATGCTGATAATATAGGTGTTCATAATTGAGAAAAGAATAATCTTGGACATAAAATCAGCATCCTTTATAAAGTGTTCCAAGAAATCGGATTCAATTCATCAGATTCAAAATAAACATTTCCAAAACAGAAAATATGATCTGGAATTGCAATGAAAGCAGTGATGACACCCACCCTGAATTCATCATAAAAAAATTAGGATGTGGAATTATTAAGTAAAAACACTTCAGATACCTCGACGTATGAATCAGTTATAACGAATTAAGCATAGGAGATAAAGAAACTGAACATAGAACAGGATGCGCCAGAGGAAGTTTCCCCTAACACCATAAATTGCTAAGAAAACAAAACATCTAATTGAAAAATTTAGTCACGTTCTTAAACAGCCTCGTTAGATGGAGACTTTTATACGGATGGCAGACATTAGCGTCAAATCCGTTTAAAAATATCTAAACTATCAGTTGCACACAACCGCTTCCTAAGGTCAATGGTAAAAAAAGGCTTTTAGCGAGTAAATCATGAGAAACTTAGCAAAGATCATTCTTCTTTAAATATCATGGACTGACGCTACACAATCACAAAGGACTGTGATAAATAACAGAAACTACATCCCCTGAGGATTACCAGCAGCAACAACTAAAATGTATAGCACATGTAACTCGAAGAGAAAATAATAATATAATGAAGATGTTAACGTTCCACACAACTTCAAATAGAAGGTTCGGATGGAAACCCTCATCAATACCGGAAAGAGCAATAACAGCTACTGGAATTGAAAAACTAGATTTCTTCAAAATATTTTAAGAGAAAGATTTTATAAAATTCAGCTGAAAACAGTACTAGCTTCTTGGTCAATGAATGCCAAATGTTTCTTTGTAGAGAAACGACTAGTATAATATAATATGTCTAATATTCGTCACTGCTTAGAAAATTGATGCCACACATGGTCCAGTGCCACACTGTGTAGCAGAAGCTCTACGATAAGAACCAAAGAAGAATCAGCAATATTATTGGTCCTGATCTGGTGCCTCGACTTCAGTCACTTAACCCCCGCCTTTCTGTGCTATTTTTTTATAAATACTTTCATGTTAATTGTTTGAATGATATCTTCAATATGGTACCTAGACATTTTTTAAAATTCAAGCACAGTACTAGACTGGTTTCGAGATCTCATCAATTTACAGTTGAGCCGGCTAGAAGTAGCCGTAAGTTCTATGCCTATAGTTTCTTTACTTGCGCTTCCGGTTCCACTCTTTCCAGCCAATTTTAATCTGCAAAGGTTTAAATGCAATGGTAATCGTTATCTCTGTCCTCCTTCCGTTTATTATTCACTAGCAGTATAGCCCGGTGTTGCCCGGGTGTAACGAAAGCTTTAAAACTAATCCATGGTCCTGGAGCTCAGACTCTTTGGACGTTGCCACGAAAGACTAAAAAGCAATAGTTGTTTCCAGTTAAAGCGAAACTGTAGACTGAAAGAAAAATGAATGGATGTCAGTCAAATTTTGATTTGCTGGTATCGATATCAAATAAGTTTTTTTCAACGTAAACTGAATTTTGAAGGCTAAATAAGTCCTCTGAGTAAATGGTATCATGGCTGAGACTAATAACTACAATTATACCTACTTAGAGCCAAATCTGAAGCTAAAACTAAAATAAAAGGGCTAAAAAAATACAGACATACAGGCAGATAAACAGACAAACAGACACACACAAACACAAACATCCTGCTTTATATATATATATATATATATATATATATATATATATATATATTATCGATTTTCTGCACTATTGTAAGAACTGCAAACTTGAAACTTCTGAATATCGTTTCTTATTTTTTTGTCCTTCTATAAACCGATTTTTTCGATTATCGATTTTCGATATTTATTGGGGGTACCTCGACACAAAACCTAGCGAAGAATACTCGCAGACGCTTATAGTACAACTGTGTAAATTTTCAAGAAAATCGGTTCAGCCGTTTCGGAGTCTATAAGTAACGGATACACACACACACACACACACACACACACACACAGACAAAGTTCCATTTATAAATAAGTTTAGATTAGATGTTTCTCTTACTGATTATTCCGCACCCTGTAACCTCTTGCGTCTTAGTGGCTTTATTGCTTTGCTTGGAGTGATACTGATCAAAAATATTACTATTACTAATATCAATGTAGTACCTTGGAGAATGGAAGGAGAAATGTTGACGCCTCTTGTGATATTGCCATACTATTTCAACTTATTTTCAATAGTTACAACGGCCTATATTTTGTCTGGTAGGGTTTTACACAGTATTATTTGTGATGCGGTGTACGGAGTAGGAGACATCTTGAATGCTTCTGTAACCTACCATTTCCAATTAATTTAATGTAATTGATTAAAAGAATTTAATGAAACTTTCGATAGAATTATTCACTGATGGTTGCCAGAAATCATAAATTTAAAAAATATAATCGCAACATGGAAATATCAGGTAATCTTGTTTCATCGTTCCTTAAAAAACGAACTGTTAAAAGAATGGTTTTTCCCTTGACATCGCTATTATTTTAACTACCTTCTCTCCTCGACAATGTTTATTATATTAAAAATAGATGATTAGAATTTTCATAAGACCTTAACTAACTAAATAAAAATAAACAGTATTTATATATTAGATTGTTTGCTTACTCTATTTATATATCATCATGTTTATTTGAATGGTTAGCAAAACATCGGTTAATTGCCAATCAATTCAAACTTTATAAAATGGTAAATAATAAGGATTTCATATTTGTCTATATTTCTGAGATGAGGTGGTATTTACAGTATTTACATTATTCGGACTAGTGTTCTCATCTTAATTGCCATTTGCACGACGTTTCGGCCGTTGTACGCTTCGGCTTTCTTCGGGTACTAGAACCTTAAGGACCTTAAGGACACATGGCCCAGTGTATATAGATGTTGGTTAGTTCCTGTGACTTGACCTCTGTGTCTCTTTTGACTTCTGTGTCTCTGTGGACACAAAGGTCCAAGATTGCCAGATATCGAAAGTTAAACATTGCAAATCGCAGACTATCTATACAAGAATTTATGACAATCCATAGGTTTTCCACAGTTGTGGCTTTGAGCCTGACTCAGCTAAGCTTTGTAAATATTTCATTGGCCCAGCATAAATTTATACTTACGAAGTTAATTTCATACATTTTTTGCTGCTATATTAATTAATTAATTTTTTTAAATTCCGAAGTTAGATTATCATAGACAGAACAAATAGAATAACGGGTAGCATCTGGACATGATGCAATGATCGGCAAGGTTTTCTCGCTAGAACAATCACGACTGAGTATTGAGTTTGATCCTCACTGGGTGACCTATATTTTTTGGTCCTGTGCCTTATCTAAGCTACGCTTAGAAAATCACCATATAAGGAACGAGAAAGTCTTAAGGAAAATTGTATCTGCAAAAAAAACTAATACTTTTAATCAGAAAGATGGTTGAAATCTCCGCAACACATAATTAGAAAATTAACACACAAAAAACATAGTGCGCGCAGGAGACGCAGGTGGAAACAGTGAGTTATTTATGATTTTGTTTAAATGGGGAGCAGAGTAAGGATAAAGGGGATCGAAAAATTAGAGTAAGATGTGCCATGACCGCCTACATACTGAAAGACCTTTTATTCTTTCAGGACGTAGGCGATCATGGCACTTCTTGCTCTAATATGCATGGGTGAGTGCGTAATATCTCGGTGGCTGAGTCGGGTGCACATTTTCAACTAAGTATCAAAATGGCTTGATGTTGCCACAACGTTTTGGGAAATCGATTCTGTGGCCTTATTTAGGTAGGCCAACCGCATGAAAAGAGAGAGGTCTATGTTTTTTAGAAATATGTACCGAAAGGAAAATAAATGGTAGGCTCGACTCATTCCCAGCAACGCGGAGAGCGCAGATGACATTTCCAGGAATCCGTATAACACAGATAATTCCATATTTATATAATGGTATAATCTCCTATTTATTTCTCTTGAACATAGAAAGAAAATCGTAACGCACTGAAATCGAGGTTATACCAGACTTCTTTTTAGCAAGGCAATAAAGCCACTAAGATATAAGAGGTTATTAAGTGTGAGAGAATATGATAAAAATATACTAATAAGGAGAGAAGACACTAAGAGAACAAGAATTAAGAAGACTGTAGATAACTATTGTCAATGCATTTAAATTTTAGAAAATCAAAGTTGATTGGAAAAAAGAATCCGAAAGAGGATTTCACAAACAAAAAGGGCAACAGTATAGAACTTACTGTTATACCAAAACGTTTCAAGTGTGAGAACTTATTGCCAATCGAGTACTACGCTTAAATTCTTAAATTCAAGGTACCCTAAAGAATAGATGAAAATGCGCGGGAAACAACATTACGGTGGTGTGAATATTACTGAAATCGAGATGCCAAGTCAGGACTAATACATTGCAGATCTTTTTATGAATTTTATCATGAATCACAAATATATAGCAGGAGCACTAGACCAGGCTTGACCAGACGTTGTAGCAATATTCATAGCAATAAAAAATAGCAAAATTATAAACATGTAAGAATTTGGCGGAAAACATTATGTTGCACAACACAGTGAATCAATTCCTAGCTGCAGACTTTATGTCACCGGAATACTTTAGTCTGAGAAGACACAATGAGTCACTAGGTTAGATGTTGGAAGGTAAAAAGGCTTCTTTTAGATTAAAATCCCATTTTTCTGATAGGACTGAACATCTGAAGAAAGCTGTAGAATGAATTAAACGAAAAGCAGTAACGGAAAAAAGCTACTGTAAAAAATAAGTTCTCTTCTGAATGATCAGTCAGTTAAGTGCCATACGTAATAGACGCATGTACGATCATGTCTCTTTCGAGAAATAACTGACTAGGAAGAAGATTTTCTTGTAGTGGACTACCTGCGGTAGACGGATTGAAAACCAAGGCTATAAAACCCAATCTGTAGTGTTATTCAATCCTTTTACCATCTCAGTCAGTTAAGTGCCATAGATGCATGACTGGCTAGGCAGAAGATTTTTCCGCGGTGGGTTGCCATTTCCTTCTGCGATAGACTGGTTGCCAACCAAGGCTATAGAACCCATAGCTGGTGGGAGAATATATTCATTAATATATTAATTAATTTTAGCGTATTTTAGCGAAGAGTATTTTAGTGAAAGTGAATGCAACGAGTTCAACTGGAATTCGAGCTCAACTCTCCGATTTCTCATTCTGAGCCGCTATCCACTGCACCACCCACACACATCCAAGGAATGATAAGTCAGTCAGTTAAGTGACATACGTGATACACGCTTGGGCGATTATGTCTCGAAAGAGACATGACTGACTGGGCAGAAGATTATCCCGCAGTAGGTTGCCATTGTTTTCTGCGGTAGACTGGTTGCCGACCAAGGCTATAGAACCCAATCTGTCCTGCTATTTAACCCATAACTGGAAGGAAGAGACGAATTAATACCTTTCCCAAGGGTATTTGCGCGTAAGTGAATACAATGGATTCAACTGGAATTCGAACTCAGCACCCCGGCTTCTTGTTCCGAGCCGATATCCACTGTACCACAACGCACATGATAAGTAGTCCCAAAACTACAGACGATATTTTCTTTCTCTAACTCGGACCTGGGGTCAGCCAATTTTGTTTTCAATTTTTTGTTTATTTTTGCAGTACAAGACAGAATGCAAACTTGAATAGATATCCCTGCTCCCTGGGGGTTCCAACACCGGTGCAGCAAATTCTCAATAAAAGAAGCGGTCGTACCTTTGAGTTATATTTAGATAGGCCGAAACGATTATTCTTTTACGGAGATAAATCCACCCCAGATTTATTTCAGCTACTCTTTTTATGACATGTACAGAAAGTTCCCTTCTACTCCTAAGGCGTAAGTACCCTAGCCCACAGCGTTTGATTTGAATATTTGGAATAAGGATGTCCTGGGTAGACTTTTATAAAAAAAAAAATCAATTATCGTTCTGCCCAAAGGTAGATCAATCTGCAGCAGAATTTGCGGGGACTAGATAATATTTGACACTTTTCTAAGATTTAAGGGAGGTATCACGTTAAAGTGGCCTTATTTCATACTTCTGTGTAGAGACGATGACCACTTAGGAAGACCTGGTGATGTAAACTTGGATGTGCGGGCGGTGCAATAGATAATGTTTCAGAATTGTTAATCGGAGAGCCATGTTCCAATTCCATTTGGGTTCATAGTATTGATTTTTGCGAGTGAATATTGCATCAATCATTTTTAGAGACTAACAACGATTTTTTCCAGATACGATAACCCATAAAACAGACAAAAAGAATTCATAAATTTTCTCTGGATATACTGAAGTTAAGCAATGTCGTATCTGTTCAGTTCCTAGATGGGTGAACATTTGGGAATGCTAGGTTTTTTACGCTTTGATGTGCGAGTGGTGCAATGGATAATGGCTCGGAATTGAAGAGTTCAGTTCCAATTGCCGTTAGTTTCGTTATATTGAATTACGCGGAAAAAAGGTATGAATCTGCCTCTTTTCCTCCGAGTTATGACTTTCTTAGTAGGACTTGTATCAGAAAATCCTTATTATCTCCAAAAAATTGTTACCATCAAAAATATTTTGTCTTTAAATAATCAACAAAAGGTTAGTAAACCGTAAAAAGCAACTCAATCATAAAACCATAAGGCAACAGGTTTGGTCCTCAACGATTGTTTTTGTTTTTCCGTTATTGTGTTCATATTGCTGCACATTTACTCTTTACTCTCTCTTATTCTTACAAACTAAAATCATGGCTTTAAATAACCTGACTGTAAAAAAACAAAACAAATCAACCAATTATTCCAGAACATAAAAATCTTGACATCTTTAAGTCATACGTTCTTGAGTGGCTCTTGAGCCTTCTGTTGAGTTAGTATATAAAAAAGAATATCATTAAATGCTATTGATAGCACTGACTGAGCGACCCTCGGTTTCATAAAGATAAAATTAACAATATAAGTAAAGCGATGCAAGGTTCGCTTTTAAAAGCAGTTAGACCTAAAGATGTAAACGTGAAAAAGGTACGTGTAAACACATCTGAACGCGTAAACATCTTGTGTCTTCACACAAAGAGCAGACTCACGTGTGCAAACAAGATTCAAAAGGGTACGACTCCTTTTCATGGCTCGAGTCATGGGGTGACGCGGCGTTCAGAAAAAAAAATGTGATTCACTAATACAGGAAAGATTCACTTTGTCCGGGCTTTTGTGATTTGCAACATGACAATAACAAAAACTACTTATCCTGCTGTGGAGATGGTGTCATAATTGATTTTAATAGACACGACAGTGAGACGCGCATGCGCGAGGACACGTAAGTGTAGACTCCCACCAACATTCTCCTGTTCTCTTTGCGAAAACGTACGCATCCACCTATACATCGAGATAGATAGATAGAGAGAGGAAAGGACTGATATATATATATATATATATAGATAGATAGATATATCTATAGAGAGAGAGAGAGAGAGAATCAACAACCATTATGCTGTTTTGAATTTATGTTCGTACTGTTTATATCTACAAGAATTTTATTTTTGATATTGACCATTTTCCCAAAAATGTCACAAAGTCAAAACAATTTATATATATATATATATATATATATATATATATATATATATATATATATATTTGTGTGTGTGTGTGTGTGTGTGTGAATAGACATTAATACTGTTAAAAAATCGTTTTTCAAACCATATCTTTGTCATATAAGTGACCACAGGAAATATAAATACAATTGCAAAATTTCATAGATAGCTAGATAGATAAGAATGGACTGATATATATATATATATATATATATATATATATATATATAAAGACTAAGATAGATAGATAGATAGATAGATAGATAGATAGATAGATAGATAGATTTAAGTGGTGATAGATAGATAGATAGATAGATAGATAGATAGATATGAACAGTCTGAGATAGATAGATAGATAGATAGATAGATAGATAGATAGATAGATAGATAGATAGATATCAAGAATTAATTTTGTTTTACTTATAAAGAAATTGCTGTAAAGATTATGTTTTTTTTTGTTTTTTTTTTATAAGCGTTTCACCCCGAGCAAGGCATGTCACTGCCACTACTGTGCAGGGGGCTACGTAGAGTGGAGAAAGGCTGGTTAAATATAGGAAATAACAGAGGGTGGGTGATAGGCGGGTGAGGATACCGAGAATGAGGGTTGGGTAGATGAGAGTGTTGTGAGAATAGTTGGGAGTTAGTGTGATAGGAGGTGTCTATTGACCCTACATTTAAACACCTGGAGATTGTAACTGTCGGGAAAGCAGACTTGTGGAAGGGAGTTCCACAGGCGGGAAGCGCGAGAAAAGAAGCTGTTGGAGTAGAATTTACGGTTACATCTTATTTGTTTAACTGTAAAAGGGTGGGACCTAGTTGCTAATCTAGTATCTCGTGTAAATTCGTGCTTAGGCGGCACCAGTGATCTAAGCTCATCGGAGCAGAAGCCATGAAAGTACTTGTAGAAGAGGCACAGGGAAGCTACATCACGCCGGTGTGAGAGCGGCTGCAGCCGGTCTGCCAAGTCAGTATCAACCACGTACAGATCCTCCTTTGTATTTTGTCAAGAAGCCCAAGGAGAGCAGCAGGGGCACCCGACCAGATATGGCAGCAATATTCAATACACGGGCGGATGGTAGATTTGTATATGTGCAGAATAGTTTCAGGTGGGAAAAATTCCCGGGCCCTGCACAGAGAGCCGACTTTCATAGCAGCAGATTTGGCAATGGATTCAATATAGTCATTCCATTTGAGGTCCGCCGAGAGTGTAAGGCCAAGGAGGCGTAGTATTTTACTCTCTGGGAGGCTAGCCTGTCCCATGCTAATGGGAGGTAGATGCGATTGTCTATGGTGGTTAGTTGATAACATGTATATAGAATCGTGTGTATATTAAGTTCCTAACACGGTAAGCACATTGTTACTGTATTCATAATTGATGTTATTAAATGTAGGATTTTTCTTCTTTATTAGTAATGCTCCCATTATTTTTAATCTTATTTTATATATTAATGTATATTTGGGCAGCAATCTTCCGTTAAAAACGACAAACAAAGAAGATTTTGTCAATTTTTTATTTAATTTTTTCATTATTTTTACAGGTTTCCTTTTTGCTGGTGATAAGGAGTGTATAAATGTTCCATAATTTTCGACTTTTTAATCGCTTTTAGCCATTTCAATGGCCATTTTTAAGGATGTTATTTTTTTCGATGTTGTTATCTTGTCCTCATGTTTTGACTGTAACGTACTTTTTTTGGTGTTTCTTTTTAAAAGAGAGTTCTTTAAAGATATCATATAAAGCGCGGAGCTTGGCATCACTTAAGCGTCTGTATCTTTTATTGCCAATTTTCGAATTTGACTGTATCCAATAGTACTTAACGCAATTTGTTAATATTTAGTTGTATATCCTCTGTTCTGCCTTACAACATCTAGTCGTTTTCTATAGTCTTCAACGAGCTTCTTGCATGAAGAATTTGGCAGTTTCACCGATTCTTCTTCACAGACTTTCTTCAGTTCCTTGATATTTTTTGAATCTCTTGCGTGTACTCTCAACTTCAAGTTATTCCATAAATGTTCTATTGAATTGAGATCCGGTGACTGTCTAGACCATTCCAGGTCATCAATTTCATTTTTATTGAACCTGTGTTGATTTGTTTTAGCCCTGTGCTTTCGATCGTAGTAGAAAATGTCGGTCAAGCCCCAAAGCTGTTGCACTTTTTAATAGATAAGAATTGCTGCATTTCTTTTTCTTCTTCCGATGGCTTCCTATCCTTCGACTACGTATTATACAATAAACAATCCCAAATTATTGCACTCCCACCCAATATTTGACTGTTGGGACGGTGTTTACTTGATTGTATTAAGTTCCTTTTCCCTCCATGCTTGGGTGCACGTGATTCTCCTGAAAAGCTCAGTTTACGTTTCATCTAAGTAAGTGACTTTCTTCCAGAATTCATCTGATTCGTGTTCATTGTTTTGAACATTGTTTTCAAACGGGTCTTGCACATGATTACTTTTTCATAGTGGAGTCATTTTTAGTGATCTAGAATACATGCGTTAATTAATGATGTAAAATACAATCCCTTAATTGTATCTTTACTTATTGGAGTAGATAGACTAAAGTATCGCCCGGTTCACACTCCACCCACGTCTATTGAACAGGTGTAGAGGCTCATCCCTTGTTCCCTGTTTAGGATGTGGTTTCCGGCTTTCTCTTTTCCAATCTTTTCACTCCTTTTTTTAAATTTTTTTTTCAATTGGAATAGATAGACTAAACTATCGCCCGGTTACACTACACCCATGTCTATTCAACAGGTGTAGAGGCCTTTCCCTTGTTCCCTGTTTAGGATGTGGTTTCCGGCTTACTCTTTTCCAATCTTTTCACTCCTTTTTTTAAAATTTTTTTTTCAATGGGAGTAGATAGACTAAACTATCGCCCGGTTCACACTCCACCCATGTCTATTGAACAGGTGTAGAGGCTCATCCCTTGTTCCCTGTTTAGGATGTGTTTTCAGGCTTTCTCTTTTCCAATCTTTTCACTCTTTTTTTTAATTTTTTTTTTCAATTGGAGTAAATAGACTAAACTATCACCCGGTTCACACTCCACCCACGTCTATTGAACAGGTGTAGAGGCTCATCCCTTGTTCCCTGTTTAGGATGTGGTTTCCGGCTTTCTCTTTTCCAATCTTTTCACTCCTTTGTTTTCTTTTTTTTCCAATTGGAGTAGATAGACTAAACTATCGCCCGGTTCACACTCCACCCATGTCTATTGAACAGATATCCCTTGTTGCCTGTTTAGGAGGTGGTTTGCGGCTTTCTTTTTTTCCATTTTTTTCACTTTTATGTAGCCCCCTGCACATCAGTGACGTTATCGCTTTGCTCGGGGTGATATGATTAAAAAAAAAAAACTTCAATTCCTGCATTTTTCAGATCGTTCTGAATTTCTTCTCGAGTAAAAAATGGCTGTTTGTATTCCAGACTATATATCGTTCAGTAGCCTCGTTTAATTTATGCAGACGACCACTCTTTTCAATATTTACAGTAGTATCATGTTTTTTCCACTTTCGAACAACAGCACCAACCGTACACACAAGAAAAATTTTAATCTTAAACAATTTTTACATACTCCTTACTATTTTTTGCAGCTTTATAATCTTCTGTTGCATATCATTTGCCAATTCTTTTTTTTAACTTTTTTAATAAGTTTAGATAGCAGGAAAGTCTGTTATCAATAAGTGCCGATTGAGTGACGTGCTTGGTCACAATATATTGTGACCAAGCACATATATTGAAGGCAACTTGTGATTGGTTGAAGTACAAACCATACCAAAATAAGTGAAAATAATTTCAAAATACACTTTTTATAGAAAATAATGGCAACCTACTACAGGAAAATCTTCTACTCAGTCAGTCATATTTCTTTCTAGACATGATCGACTGACATTAACAAGACATCTTACATTGCACATAACTGACAATTTGTCCATTTCTAGACATCTACAACATTTTTGTCTCCACTCACAATATAAAAAAATAATGATCGATAATCCAAATATCGTACACCAAGAAAACAACAAAAGCAAACTACAGATCTTCGAGGCAATATTCATTAAAAAACTTAAGCCGTCAATTAATAGAATCAGCTATGAGTACTGTAGCAATGTTCTAAAATGTTTATAAAAATAACAGTTTTTTTTTTGTTGTTTTTTTTTTTCATGCTTAAACATGTGCATGACCAGGACATTACAACAGAAAAAATTCCATTGTGGATAATAAACGTTATTTTTTTAATTTCCAAAAAACATCATTTCCTTTTATTTTTGGAAATCTTATTGTACGAGGTAAAAATATATTTAAAAGGAGCGGAAAAAAGAAAGAGAGTAGAAAGAAAGAGGAAAAAGAAAGAATAAAATATAAGATGAGAAATCAATACAAGAAAAAGAAAGATGAAAGGGAAAGATATAGAAGAAATAGAAAGTAAAGAGGAAAATGAGTGGAAAATTATTGAGAACAAAGAGCCAAATGAAAACAGCCAAGAGAAATTAATTTTAAATTTAGAAGTGAATTGCAGACAGATATTGATATCGGTTATATGGTGTGTGGGCTCACATCTTGAGAAAAGCAACAATAGGAAATCCTCAATACCTCCTTTAATCCATGGATTTGACGTTCTCACGTCATCTGCTGAGAAAGCTGAGTGCTTTGCCCGCAGATTCTCATCCAACTCCACACTCGACTCGTCCGGAGTGCACCCACCCGACTTCCCTATTAGAACTGAGGCCAAACTGCATGACGTGTATATTACCCCGACAATAGTATCCAGAGTAATTTCAAAACTCGACCCCCATAAGGCGTGTGGAGACGATGGAATCCCGGTGATAGTCCTTAAGAGGTGTGCCCCTGAACTTTCCCCTGTCCTCTCTAAACTGTTTAACTACTGCCTTTCTGCTTCCTGCTTTCCTGCATGCTGGAAATTCTCCTCAGTCGTTCCTGTCTTTAAGAATTGTGGTGAACCCTCGGACCCATCCAACTATCGCCCTATCAGTCTCCTACCAATATTCGGGAAAGTGTTCGAGGCTATAATAAATGCTGAAATAGTTCATCATCTCACCGCCCACAAGCTGTTCTCCGACAGGCAATATGGATTCCGATTTGACAGGTCCACAGCCGACCTGCTAACTACTGTAACGGAGTACATGCTACAGGCCCTTGATGAGTCTGACGAGGCTCGCGCGGTTGCTCTGGATATCTCCAAGGCTTTCGACAGGGTTTGGCACCCTGGCCTCCTATGCAAACTACGCGGTTATGGTATTACCGGTCGCCTGCTTGACCTAATCCAATCTTTCTTAAATAACCGCAAAATGAAGGTCGTTCTGAATGGGCGTGCCTCTTCGTCCTACAGCACGAATGCTGGTGTCCCACAAGGCTCTATCCTGGGCCCAACGCTCTTCCTTATTTTCATCAACGACCTCCCAGATGAGATCAGGTCCCAAGTAGGCATCTACGCAGATGACACTACAATATACTCCCGCTCCAGTAAGAAACCTGTCGTGGCGGACAGACATAATCTCGCTGCTGACCTTGAGCGGGATCTACACTCTGTGGTGAACTGGGGCAAGAAGTGGCTTGTCAACTTTAATTCCTCTAAGACCAAGCTGTTGTCTGTCAACCATTACAGGCAACCTCTTCTGCCTCCCATAAGCATGGACCAGATGATTCTCCCGGAGAGTAATACACTACGCCTCCTCGGACTTACCCTGTCCTCAGACCTCAAATGGAAGCACTATATTGAATCCATAGCAAAATCTACTGCTAAGAAGATTGGGTCACTATGTCGATCCAGGATGTTTTTTCCACCTGAATCCATCCTGCATATATACAAGTCAACCATCCGTCCGTGCATGGAGTACTGCTGCCATTTATGGTCAGGTGCCCCTGCCGTTCTCCTCAGTGTTCTTGACAAGCTCCAAAGGAGAGTCTGTAATGTGATAGGTACTGATCTGGCGACTCGTCTGCAGCCACTTTCCCATCGTCGAAATGTGGCCTCCCTCTGTCTCTTCTATAAATACTTTCATGGCTTCTGCTCGGATGAGCTTAAGTCACTGATGCCTCCTCAACAGGTGTTTACCCGTTCAACCAGACTGGCAACTGGGTCCCACCCATTCACAGTCAGGTTAGCCAAACGCAGACGACAATTCTACTCCTGCAGCTTCCTCTCTCGCACTTCCCGCCTGTGGAACTCACTCCCGTATTCTTGCTTTCCTGACGGCTACGACCTCCAGAAATTTAAAAGCAAAGTTAATACTCACCTACTAACCACTGGCCTCTAGCTCTCTCTCCCCTCCCCTGTATAAGCTTCCCTTTCTCTCCGCCCATGTACCTGTCATTGCACCTGCTTTCTCAGTTTTCTATTGTTCCTTTCTAACTAGCTTGTACTCCTCACTCTTTTCTAATTAATCTTTCTACACTTATGTAACCCCCTGCACATCAGTGGCGTTTCTGCCTTGCTCGGGGTGAAATGATTAAAAAAAAAAAAAAAAAAAAAAAAAAAATGTATAGAGGGAAGAAAGAAGGAGACAATAGAAAGGGCTAAGAAAGAGAAATTTTAAATTTTGGCCGGAAGTGAATTGCAGACAGATACCGGAAGTGAATTGCAGACAGATACCGGTTACATTGTTGCAAGCTGAATCCTTTGGCATTAAAAACAAAATAATGAAATCACAAAGACAAACAGAGAAATTATTCATAAAACGTAAATTAAAGGATATTTAAAAACAACACGAAGATAGAAATTCATTAGAACTAATATAATAAATTGGAGAATAAAACAAAAGAAAATACAAATTTTAAATTAGTTATTTAAAATTAAGAGACATAAGTTAAATTAAAATTTAAGGCTTTAAATAGATCACAATTTATAATAAATAATAAAGATAAAAAACTTTAGAAAAGGTGATCATATAGTTAAAGTTAATTATCAAAGATAGTGAGGTTAATACCGTAAAAAGTTTACATTTGCTATAGTTTCATACCTTAGATTTTGAAATCCTAGCAGGATTGTAAGGTTAATTCTTTAATATGTTTACAATTTACTGTAGTTTCATGCCTCTGATATAGTAATATGTCACTCCTCATTTATATATATATATATATATATATATATATATATATATATATATATTCTAAACATATACTGTTAAATATAAGAGACAATGAATGTCTATTATGTTTAATCATGAGCCGAAAGCTTAGAACCAATTTAATAAAAAATTATTCAAATTTTGGAGAATTTTTGTCTTTATTTTCAACTGAAATTAAAGCCAAAATACGACGTTTAGAACGGCTCATGATTAAACATAATAGACATTCATTGTCTCCTATATTTAACAGCATATGTTTAGAAAATTACTTGCTGCCTCGATACTCTCTCTCTCTCTCTATATATATTTTTTTTTTAAACGAACATCCGTTCCCTGATTTTTTTTTAGTAAAAAACTCTTTTAACATGTTTTATCGTAGATGTATATACATAAGAATAAATGTTTTTGTTTTTTAAATAGTGTTCTTAAATTTTCTATCCTCTTGGGTTTTCAGTTTACGACCCTATCACGTAGAAGTAGTAATTCCCGTACGGTCACTTTTGTTAAGCAATGTTGATCCCGGTCAGTATCTAGATGGGTGACCATTTAGGAATACCAGGTGCTGTAAGCTTCGATATGCGGGTTGTGTAATGGATAATAGCCGTGGGAAAAGTATGAATCCACATCCTTTCCCCCAAGCTATAGGTTAATTGTTGTATGACATCATTAATTAAAAAAGAAAAATAATAATTAAAAAATGAAAGATTTCTGAACATATATTTCATGCCAAAGAAAATGTATTTGCGGGGAATTTTACTGTACTACTTTATGCAAAATAAATCTTCAGCTGAATCACACAGAATTCTTGTTGAGACTTACGATGACCATTCTCTGTTAGAAACAACATGCAGTGATTAGTTTAGACGCTTTGAAAATAATGATTTCAGTGTTGAAGATAAAGAACACACTGTTGCACCGAAAAAGTTTGTAGACGAAGGCATTAATTTATGAAGATTCATGTTAGGCGCAAGCTGAAATTTTTGAACTATTAGGAATTGATCACACAACAGTTTCGAAACGTTTGAAAGCATCAGGAATGATTCAAAAGCAAGGACATTGGGTGCCGTACAAGCTGAAGCCGAGAAACATCGAATGGCGTCTTGTTACGTGTGAAAAACTGCTTCAACAGCAGAAAAGGAAAGGGTTTTTGTATCGTACAGTGACCAGCAAAGAAAAGGGGATACACTATGGAAAACCTAAGCGTAGAAGATCGTGGGGTAAGCCCGACCATGCATCAATATCGGCGGCAGAGCCGAATATCTATGGTTCAAAGCTTCTGTTCCGCATTTCATGACGAAGAATTGAAGGCATTCCGTCATGAACATACATGTCAGGCGCAAGCTGAACGTGCAGAATCATTAGGAGTTGATCGCACAACAGTTTCGAAACGTTTGAAAGCATCAGGAATGATTCAAAAGCAAGGCCATTGGGTGCCGTACGAGTTGAAGCCGAGAAACGTCGAATGGCGTCTTGTCACGCATGAACAGCTTCAAAAGCAGAAAAGGAAAGTTTTTTTTTCATTGTATTCATGGTTCGAAGCTTCTGCTCTGTATTTGATGGAATCAGCGGTGTGTAGTTTACTATGAGTTGCTCAAACCATCCAAACCCATCACGGAAGATTACTATCGACCAGAATTTATGCATTTAAGCATTAAAAAATGGGTGCTATTTTAGCAAAAACTCGACAAAGTGATTTTGCAACATGACAACGCTAGGCCACGTGTTACAAAACGAGTAAAAACCTACTCAGAAACGCTTAAATGGGAAGTCCTATCCCAACCTCTGTATTCACCAGACATTGCCCCGTCCAATTATTTCGATGTGAAATGGTTTGGCTAAGCAGCACTATCATTCTTATGAAGATGCAAGAGGAAAAAATGGTTCGACTCGCGGTTATTCTCAAAAGTGGTGTTATTTTTCCGATGTGGAATTCCAATGCTGCCAGAAAGATGGGGAAAAGTAGTGGCTGGTGATCGACAATACATTCAGTGACATGTTTCTTAATAATATTTGTAAATAAAACATTACCTTTTCATGAAAAATAAGCGAGAACCTATTCAAGGGCCAAATATATATATATATATATATATATATATATATATATATATATATATGGGGGTGCATGTTTTTGTGCGTGAGAGAGAGAGAATTTGCATGCGTGCGTGCGTGCGTGTATGGGTGGGCATATATGCGCACGCGCACAAATACTCACACGGTGGTAAATCGTGTTACCGAAATAAGTTTGATAGTAGGATTTGGAATCGATGCTACGAATTCAGAAAATATCTTCATAATTGTCGAGATTGTTCCTGGAGCGAAAATAAACCATAGCAAATCATTAGACAAATATTTACAATTCAAAAAGAAAACGAAATCGTTCGCTTAATTCATCTCGTATTTATCGGCAGCCGGCGGGAAGTAATAATGGCGGGAAAGCAAGGAAGCGATCATGTATTGGCAGGAAAAAACTCGCATTGTACTTCGAGCCTTCAAAGAAGAGAAAGAAATGAAGAAGAGAAAAATCATAAACAATTTTCTAAATGTTATTCTTTTGGATCTGGACAATTATTATTATGATTTTCACACGTTTGTATCTGGTGGAATTCGTTTAAGATCAAGTGCCAGCAAGAGTATTCTCTACTCAAACATTCGCCTCCATATTCGTGATTATTTTGTCTCGAAAATATACAGCTATTTATCATTAACCGAAAATATAGCATACATAGGTCAATGGCGACTAAATCCCCTTGAAAGCACACCTCTTGTGACATCATTCAGTCATCATTTTGTCCCTATTCGAAGCAGTCAGTAAAGTCGTCTTCTGGGATAAACATCAGCTGCCTCTTTGCATTCTTTTTAATCTCGTCTACAATCAGAATTCTCCCTTTCTTTCCTCACCCAAGATTTGCATAAAATGCTGGAAAATAATCAGAATGTGTGCAAAGACCACGAAATATAAAACGTTTACTTCATGTTATTTCACTGTCGATGAGTCTGTTCTCGCATGCGCAATCAAGTCCTATTATAGTGACATGTGTTTACTGATTCGCCTCAACACGTCATTGACCGCTGACTACGACGATGGCTCAATTCAGGCAGGATAATACACTGTGTCATCACACGCACGTTGTCTAGAATTGCCTTAAATAACATTCTTGAGATCTGCAATGTATGATGCAACCACCAGGTTCATGACGACATAAGTAATAATCGAAAATGTATTTATGTTGGTGGAATGGAAAATCTCATCGGAGATGTGAACAACTGTCGAGAGAGCATAGAACAACAACATTCCAGAGTTCTTTCAAATACTTGTGGAATCAAGGCCACATCGAATTGCTTCATTTCACCGGTTTTTTCTCGGGTCCGCACACAGTTCAATGCACTTATTGCATGATTTTGGGGCGCACCAGTGTATTTGTTTTATTATATTTTTCTTTGAATTTCCATCGGTGACAAACACTGTTATATAAAACGGCAGTTAATCACAAAACCACCTGAAGAGTAGATTGAAAATTATCAGAAATTTCATCGACGAAATTCTAGAGTCAAAAGGCGGATGAAGCTGAATATAACATCAATCAGCTAAGTGGCAAATTACATTTATTTGTATTTATCATATAATATATATATATATATATATATATATATATATAAGTGTGTGTGTGTGTGTGTGTGTGTGTGTGTGTGTGTGTGTGTGTGTTACATGATATTAGGCTCGATAATGTCTAGGAGAGGAGAAAACCCGTCGGTAAAGAAAAGTTTTCCTTTTTTCGTTATTCATATTGCCTTTTTTCAGATTTCAAATATATTTCTATTTATTTAAATCTGTATAAACCCACACAGATACACAATTATATCTATATATACTAGCAGTATAGCTCGGCATTGTTCGGGTGTAATTAAAGCTTTAAAACTAATCCATGGTCCTGGAGCTCAGACTCAGTCTAAAGAATATTTGTGTGAAGTTTGGTGAGAATCGGATAAAAATTGTGGATTTGTATAAAAGACATACAGACAGATAAACAGACATACACACAAACAACTTGCCTTTTATATATATATATATATATATATATATATTATCGACTTTCTGCACTATTGTAAGAACTGCAACCTTGAAACTTCTGAATATTGTTTCTTATGTCTTTGTCTATGAGTGCATCAAATTTGATTAAAATCGGACTACTCCTTCTATAACCGGATTTTTTCGATTATCGATTTTCGATATTTATCGGGGGTACCTTGACACAAAACCTAACTAAGAATACTCGCAGATGCCAATAGTACAACTGTGTAAATCTTCAAGAAAACCGGTTCAGCCGTTTCGGAGTCTATAGGTAAGAGACAAACACACACGAAGACACACACATACACATACCCACAAGCAAAGATCCATTTATAAATAAGTTTATATATATATATATATATATATATGTGTGTGTGTGTGTGTGTGTGTGTGTGTGTGTGTGTGTGTGTGTGTGTGTGTGTGTGTGACGGACACCTGTACCGGAAAAAGAACAGAATTGACACACTTGGGCATAGGGTTTAGTCTATACCCATGAATATGGATTGAAATTGTCGGCAGATGTCTTAATGAAATTGTCGGCAGATGTTTTAATGAAATTGTCGGCACCTATTTTGCTTGATTGATGGAGATAGATAGATAGATAGATAGATAGATAGATAGATAGATAGATAGATAGATAGATAATGAAGTGATTAATATATATGTAGATAGAAGATCGATTATAAAGAGAATCAGATAGATAGATAGATAGATAGATAGATAGATAGATAGATAGATAGATAGATAGATAGATAGCGCGCTGCTTTTTATGTCATCCAAAGAATTAATTATTTCAACATTGAAATTATTTTATAAGGATCTGAAAAAATGAATATCCAAAAGGGCAATGTCTGGTAAGTATGGTGAGTGGAGTAACACATTCCAGCCAAGCTGCTACAACTTTTGCTGGTGTGCCAAAAAATGGAAGATTTATGGAAGACAACAAAAAAGAACAGTTTTTTGTTCGATAATTTTGTGTGTTCTTTTTATTTTTATTGCTGCCTTTAATTCATTCATTTTCGAGCAGTAATTTTCAGAATCAATTGACTGGTTAATCGACAGAAGCTTATAGTACAGGATTTTTTTCCAATCCAATCAGATGCACAGCATAAGTTTCTAAGGAGATCCTGCTTTTGGGGTGGCTAAAATTGGCTCATGTTACTTAGCCATCATTGTTATAAACGATTCATTTCTCATCACTCGTTAAAATTTGCTTAAAAAAGAATGCATTTTCATCGCATTTATACAGCGAATCTGTAAGGAAAGATATGACTTACCTCGAAATTCGAAACGAGCGCGAACGTGTCTTGCCTGTAAGATAATAACAAGAAAGATAGCCGCTATTGAAGGCACAATTTATGCGCGCCTATCCCGTCCAAAACGAGACGATATTCGCATAAATGCAAATTCTCAGGCTCGGCGAGAAAGTACAAAAAAGTGTGCTTGGAATCCGTTAATCTCTCAAAACCTCGAATGAATTCGGCGTTCTTTCTTGAATAATACGAACAGTAAAAAAGGAAAAAAAGGATTGATTTTTGCGGACGTGAAGTGTAATTCTCGGCGTGGTGTACAAAACCAGAACTCATTACGTGGGTGTTTACTGTGTTCGTGCTACTGAATTATATCTTTTCTCCTACAGAATCACAGATAGAAATGCGATCCTAATTATTTTTTTTTCATTTAGATCATGTGATATCCAAACATTGTACATTTGAGTACCCAAGCTTCACTAAATCGATGGTGCATTTTGATAATTTAGTGTTTCGCCTAATTCCTGCATTTTGTAATGCGGGCTATTTTCAATCAATGTCTTGATTTGATCATCAACTGTAATGGGGTGTCTACCTGAGCGTTCTTCTTCAATAAGGCTAAGTTTAACTTCACCGTACACAGCACATATCTTTGTGTTGCTTGCGCGGTATTTTTAGCTTTATGGTAATAAAAAAAAGCATCAAGTGTCTAAAATGCAATTTATAATCTTCCACTTTCATAGGGACGCAAAATTAACACGGACTAAGAAATTTTAAACTTTCTATCCCAAGAGATAGTTTGAAATGTGCGCTAAACGGAAATGTAAGCATATCTGTTGATAATTTTGACGTGTTCTTATGTGTTGGAACGTGAACAACTAAAAACCGGTATAAACTTTCCGGACAACCTGAAGTTTTCATGGTAATTCTTCTGACAAACTTTCCATTATGTTATTTAGATTTTATGGATTAAAGCGCGTTACCAGATTGGCTGCAAGGACTCGTCATTTTACAAACGAAATGGCTAAATGTAACTGTATGTTCTATGCTGTTTCTTTTCTCGAACATCCCGCTTGTCGAACTCTATTCTGACTTCTTGCTTCTCCGGGAAGGTCTCATCATCATTGAAATGGCTAGATGTAACCGTAAAGTATATGGTAACAACTTCTATTGCATTCATCATTGTGGAACTCTGTCTTGGTTTTGCTTCCCTGGCAAAGGTCTCATCATTTTGCAGTTGATTGTAAGTTCTATGTTAACAGCTTATTTTATCGCCCTTCTCGTTTGTAGAACTCACTTCAAGCTTCTTGAATCCTAGTCAAATTTGATCTTTAAAAATTTAAATGTAATGTCAATTGTTATCTTCTGTTTGCTGAATTATTGTCCTTTTAGTGCGATCACTTCTTGATATTAGTTTTTCTCATATTCTCTAACACCCAGTGTGACTGAGCAGGTGTCTACAATGAGGATTAGCCAGCCGGCTTGTTAGACGTGCATCCTCGAATACAAGTGGCCAGCCATTATATATATATATATATATATATGTGTGAAGAATTCAAATGCGTTCATTTTTATTTTATCTCAAATTTTGTTGTTAGCTCAGTCACAAAAAATGAAATTGAATAGGATTCTTTAAAATTATCGATTCTTACACATATTTCAACATTAGTTTTCTAAATTATATATCGATTAATTTCTGAATTTTTCACATTCTTTTTTCAGTAGATTCTCTCAATGCACGTTAACAAATTTAAATGGGGGCGCGTGTGTACATGTATATATACTTGTGACTGAGCAAATATATATATAAAGAGATACAGCTGCCTAAAAGTGTGTGATTACATCATGGGTCTAAGTGAGATATTAATAGAAATATTTGAGTATTGTAATGAACAGATAGATAGATAGATAGATAGATAGATAGATAGATAGATAGATAGATAGATAGATAGATTTGAGCAGACATATCGACAGACATATAAATATATAGATAGATAGATAAATAGATAGATAGAGAGAGAGAGAGAGACAGACAGAGAGAGAGAGGGAGGGAGAGAGGAAGTAAGGGAGTTAATGAGCTGGACACAGACTGGTTAAGATTTTTCGATCAATAGATAGATAACAGTGACATAGATATACACAAAGACATATGTGAACTGACTGATATATATATATATATATATATATATATATATATATATGAACAGATTGAATTAGATAGCTAGCTAGCGAGCTAGCTAGCTAGCTAGATAGATAGATATGAACAGACTGATTTAGATAAACAGAGAGATCGAGAGATACGTGCATATATATGATACGATCTGCTATGGTCTATCATATTTAAATGTTATATTTTATTGTTTTCGTCTACTGGCCTAAAATTCGAAAAATTTTATTAAACAAGGATTCGGACTTGAGTCGCCATGGGCAGCAGTCATGAGATCCGAATTATCTTATTTTTGGTGGCCGATTCAGTCAGTGCACGTTGAATCCAACGATGGTTTCCATCTGCCTAAGAGAACGCACGTTCGGTTCATGCCGTACAGCGGATACTTTTCTCGAATCATTGGAACAGTAGGCAAAAATAAATTAATTCATTTTTTAATGCATAAACTGAGCGTCTAGTCGAATATGAGGATGCAATAAAGATAACGTATAAAGTGATAAAATTCATCAGATAAATACTAAAAGAAATCATTACGTATTTAGAACAATAAAAACACACGCACAAACACACATACGCGCACACACACACACACACACACATACATATATAAACAGAATTAGATATTTAAGCCTTAGGTTTCAGGTTACTTCTAAAATGAGTAGCAACTTAATAGCAACTTACATTGTTGTAGTATTGAAGCCTTGCCTCAGGGCAGTGTTTCTGATTTTTTCTAAAGTCTTTTCATTCTCTTCCACTCTCAGTAGAGTCTTGCGTCTTAGTGACATTATCACCTTACATAAGGATAGGGATTACTCTTCCCTTATAATGAATTTTCATTATATTTCAAACGTAGAAGTGCCTAGCATCTTAGTGGCATTAACGCCTTACTTTAGGATTGGGTTTCCGGTCCCTTTTAAAGCCTAATCATCGTCTTTTACTCTAAGTGGCCACTTGCATCATAGTGGCATTATGGCTTTGCTTTAAGATTGGGTTTCCGGATCCTTCTAAAGTCTTGTCATTCTATTTCACTCCCAGTAGCCCCATGCATCTTAATGGCATCATCGCATCGCTTTAAGATTTGGTTTCTGGTTCCTTCTAAAGTGTTGACATTGACTTTTACTCCCAGTAGTCCCTTGCATCTTAGTGGCTTTATCGCCTTGCTTTAATATTGGGTTTCCGTTTCATTCTAAAGTCTACTCATTCTCTTTCACTCTCAGTAGCCCCATGCATCTCAGTAGCATTAACGCATTACTTTAGGATTGGGTCTCCGGATCCTTCTAAAGTCTTCTCATTTTCATTTACACTTTGCATCTTAGTGGCATTATCGCCTTGCTTTAAAATTGGGTTTCCGGTTTCTTCTAAAGTCTTCTCATTGTCTTTTACTCTCAGTAGCCCCTTGCATCTTAGTGGCATTATCACCTTGCTTTATGAAAAGCTTTCCGTCATCTCCTAACGTCTTCTCATTCTATTTCACTTTCAGTAGCCCCTTGCATCTTAGTGGCATTATCACCTTGCTTTATGAAAAGCTTTCCGTCATCTCCTAAAGTCTTCTCATTCTATTTCACTTTCAGTAGCCCCTTGCATCTTAGTGGGATTATCACCTTGCTTTATGAAAAGCTTTCCGTCATCTCCTAAAGTCTTCTCATTCTATTTCACTTTCAGTAGCCCCTTGAATCTTAGTGGCATTATCGAATTTTCGAACATCTGCTCATTCTTTTTCACTCTCAGTTGTCCTTTGCGTCTTAGTGGCATTATCGCCTTGCATTAAGTTTGGGTTTCCAGTTCCTTCTAAAGTCTTGTCATTGTCTTTTACTCTCAGTAGCCCCCTTGCATCTGAGTGACATTATCGCCTTACTTTAAGATTAGGTTTCCGGTACTTTCTATAGTCCACTCATTCTTTTTTACTCTTAGTAGTCACTTGCATCTTAGTGGCATTATCGCTAAGCTTTCGGATTGGGTTTCCGGTTCCTTCTAAAGTCTTGTCATTGTCTTTCGTTCTCAGTAACCCCCTACCCTTGCATCTTAGTGGCTTTGTCACCTTGCTTTAAGATTGGGTTTCTGGTTCCTTCTAAAGCCTTCTCATTGTTTTTTACTCTCAGTAGCCCCTTGCATCTTAGTGACATTAAAACCTTGTATTAGGGTCACCATAAAAATGAGTCAGAAGTTATCTCCCCTGAACTATTCAAGGGAGTCCGTTCCCCAGCTAATAGGTGCATGCTGGGTGATAACAAGAAGACGGAACTTCCGGTAGAAGCCCGCAACATGGCATGCAGAACTTTTCCAGGCTTTCTATAAACACACCGTTATTCAACATCCACAACTGTTCGCTGTACTCATGTTTCTACACTAATAAATTCCTTAGTTATTTCCGATACCCAGCGAGTGTCTCATTTTTCCATAACCGTTTATTTTTTTTGTCATGTTAAAAACATAACAAAACTGGCGACGAAGATGAGAATGCAGCACGTGGAAATATTCACCTCGAAGATTGAAACAAAAAGAAACTGACAAGTAGAATTTGTTTCATTGAGTGGAGAATTTCAGAAATTGGATTTTAGACGTCGAATTTCGTGGACACACAAAATAACGTCAGGTACGTTGAAAATGTAACATATTTTTTTTTTAAATCTCTTGTTTCCGGAATTTTTTTTCTTTTCAATTCAGTGTGAAATACTATCCAACAGATTTTACAACAGCAATTAGGGTTGGTGGAACTCTTTTCAGAGAGACTAGGGACTGTACCACAACCAAATCCTCCATCAATGAAATTAATATCGGGACAAGATCCCGAAAATTCCATCACAGAGTTCCACTACGATAAGGAGGCAAACACAACCTTCGCAACGTGGTTCGGTCGTTATAAGGATCTCTTTAAAGAAGATTTTGGAGAGTAAACAGATAGCTGGAAAGTGAGGCCCCTTTTACGAAAAATCGGTCGGAGTGAGCATAAAAAATATATTAACTACGTTTTACCGAAACAACCTCGGGATTGTAGTTTCGTGGAAATAAATATATCTAATCATTAAAATATAAATATTAACCACTCGAAGACGAAAACCTTAACCAACCAACGACAACTGAAAAAAATAAGGGAACAGGCAAACCTACCGAACATACTCGTAGCTTTAACAATGAAAAATATAAAAACAGCACCACTCTTTCTAGTTATGTGTGGTCTATTAAACAAGAACTGAACATAGACCCCATTTTAAAATGGGAAATATTAAAAAGATGTACTAAGTTTGGTAATGGGTTTGCCTATTTCCTTATTTTCTTTAGTTGTCGTTGGTTAGTTTAGGTTTTCGTCTTCGTTAGGTTAATATTTATATTTTAATGTTTATATAAAATTTGTTTTCCGAATAAAAGTTCTCCATTATTTGTGTTTGGTGTCTTCCTTTTTTGGTCACGTGGGTTATTGAGTTTCCTTTATCTTGTCGTTGTTCCTCTTTAACCAGCGCTCCCTGACGATCCGCTTAGGTGAAACCTTGGTAGGTTTGTTGGCTCACTAGGTTTACTTTACTTATTCTGCTCTGCTTAATTATTGAGCGCTTTTTTGTGAGTTGATTACTCGTCTCGTGTTTTTTCTTTGGGCTACGTGCTGACTCTGTCCGAATCCCTTTGTCTGATGTTCATGTGCTTAGCTCTTTCTTTTTTTACAACCATTTTTTCCTTCCACGCAGATACACGGAGGGTTTTTCGAAACGAGTATAGTTATAAGTTTTTGTATATATATATATATATATATATATATATATATATATATATATATATATGTAAATATGTAAACTTATCGCTATACTCGTTTCGAAAAACCCTCCGAGTACATACGCAGAAGGAAAAAATGGCAATAAAAAAAGAAAGAGCTAAGCACTTGAACATCAGTCAAAGTCAGTCAGTTAAGTGCCATACGTGATACACGATTGGGCGATCATGTCTCGAAAAAGACATGACTGACTGGGCAGAAGATTATCCCGCGGTAGGTTGCCATTGATTTCTGCGGTAGACTGGTTGCCGACCAAGGCTATAGAACCCAATCTGTCCTATTATTTAACCCATAACTGGAGGGAAGAGACGGATTAATACCTTCCCAAGGGTATTTGCGCTCAAAGTACGTAGCCCAAAGAAAAAAACCCGAGACGAGTAACCTAAAACAAAAAGCGCTCAATACACAAGTAGAGTAAACAAAAAAGTTTGTAGGTTGTCTTTACGAGGCTTTCTTTTTTATTTTTTTTTTCAATAAAATGCTGTTACCCCCCCCCCCACACACACACACACTTGGTGTCTTCTTTTTCGCTACGGATATCGTGGACTGAGCATACAAGCAACGACGAAGTGTTAGAAAGAATGGCAACAAAAAGGAAATTGATGCTGAGCATCAGGAAGAGACAACTGAAGTTCCTGGGACATGCAATGAGGAAGGAGAGCCTGGAGAACCTGATATTGACTGGTCAGATAGAAGGAAGGAGAGACAGAGGAAGGCAGCGGATAACATATCTGCAGAGTCTGATCAGGTGGATGACGGAACGGGGGTTGCCAGGAGCAACAGGAGCAAACATACTAAGAGCCACAAGGGATAGGGAGACGTGGAGATCCATGATCGTCTACGTCCTGAAGGGACAGGGCACATAGAAGAAGAAGAAGAAGTTTTCTGAGTTCCTTATATCTTGTCGCCTTCTTTTAGACTATTTAGCCAACCTTCCCTGAAGATCCGGTTAGGTGAAACCTTGGTAGATTCGTTGGCTCTGTAGGTTATATATATATATATATATATATATATATATATATATATATATATATATATATATAATTTATTTGTTTGAACATTATTTTATTATGTCTGAGTTATTACATTTTCGTAATGGATTTCATAAAATTTCGTATATATATATATATATATATATATATATATATAGAGAGAGAGAGAGAGAGAGAAAGTGAGAGAGTGAGAGAAAGGATATAAATAGAGCAATACCAGAGATAGATAGATAATTATATTTTTGCGTGTCTGAGTGTCTGTAAGAGTGTCACATTCCCATCAGATTATAGACTCGAGCCGTGTAGTCCTTCGTCTTGTCTGTGCGCGTGACTCTTATGTCGTTCTACCCTGTCACCGATTATCAAAACTGAATTTTCGTTAAGCATTTACAAACGCGAAAAAAATATTTATTTCACGTCACAGTTTGTTTCATTTTCTGCTTTTATATCCAGATCCTTGCCATCTTTTCTTTCTTCTTTCGACATTCTTTCAAAAGAATAAAACATCAGTTATTTCCTCTTGGCGACGGTCAAAATTTTTTTTGTTATTCTTACAAATAAGACAGTTCCTCTTTCTCTAATTTGCTTCCATTGTTAAAATAAATTTTGCTTTTTTTTTGTTCATTATTTATTATTTATTATTATTAAAAATTTTGTATAATTTTGTATGAAATTATAGAATGTTCCAGGCTAGCCCGTCTTCATTCAGTAAAAAAAAAAGTTACATCTTTAAATGGCACCGGGAAAATTTCCCCAAGACTAAAACCATCCCTCGTTGATTAATGAGCATTTTATGTATCTTTTTTAACTGATTCTAGTGAAAATAATTTTATTTCTATACAAAGAAATAAAATTTTAAAAATCTATAAAGTGTTTTACTCAAAATCAGGAATCCGAAAGAACACTTCAGGGCGTGATTTTGAGTAAAAAAAATCACGTTCATAAATGTCTTCATCGTAGTGAAAATGATATTTAGTGTCAATTGACGATGTTCTTTTTTTGTTAAAGAAAGAAAGAAACAATAATGTAACGTCTTTATATATCTGCAACCATTTTTCAACAAACTTTGCCGACTAAAATTGTGAAGCATCGAAAATTAATTGTGAATATGCAATGAATTCGTCGAATGTGTTGTTGTTAGCCTCAGGTTCAGAGCTGAGACAGAGAGAACTATGAACATATAGAGACACTTGTAAGGTGACATAGACAACTATAGACATAAAGACACAGCTATAAACATATTCAGCTCGAGAGGCGCAAATACAATGCAATACAGACATAGCCATGAACAGAAAGACTAGACCTATAGAGTCGCAAAGACAATGCAATATAGACATAGCCAAAACAGAAAGACTACACCTATAGAGTCGCAAATACAATGCAATATAGACATAGCCATGAACAGAAAGACTAGACCTATAGATTCGCAAAGACAATGCAATATAGACATAGACATTAACAGAAAGAAGACACCAATAGAGTAGAAATACAATACAATATAGACATACAAATAAACAGAAAGACTAGACCTAGGTTCAGAGCTGAGACAGAGAGAACTATGAACATATAGAGACACTTGTAAGGTGACACAGACAACTATAGACATAAAGACACAGCTATAAACATATTCAGCTCGAGAGTCGCAAATACAATGCAATATAGACATAGTCATGAACAGAAAGACTAGACCTATAGAGTCGCAAAGACAGTACAATATAGACATAGTCATTAACAGAAAGACTACAGGGTAGAACGACATAATAGTCACGCAGCTTCTTCTCTCGCACTTCCCGCCTGTGGAACTCGTTCCCATATTCTTGCTTTCCTGACGGCTACAACCTCCAGGAATTTAAATGCAATGTCAATGCTCATCTATTAACCACTTGACTCTAGTTCTTTCCCCACCCCGTATATCCTTGCTTTTCTCTCCACCTTTGAAACTATCATCACACCTGTATTCTCATCCTTCTATTGCTCCTTTCTAACTGGTTCGTCTTCCTCTTCACTCTCTTCTAATTAATCTTTTTACATTTATGTAGCCCCCTGCACACCAGTGGCATTACCGCCTTGGTCGGGGGTGATACGATTAAAAAAAAAACACAGCGTAAAATCTACACCTCGAATGACGCCAATCATTGCAATATACAAGCAGCTATAAACACAGAGACAACAGCTCAAGAGATAGAAAAACAATGGAATATAGACACCGATCTAAACACAGACACACTACATCAAGAGAAACGCAAATACAATGCAATATGGAAACAGCTATATAGCTACTGACTACAGCTTCTTCTTTAAGTGCCGTGTCCTATCAGGAATTAAGCATTTGTCGGCCTCCACTTACACCTCTCCCTTATTGCGCTTAACATTTTACCTCTTAGTATCTTACCTAAAACTCGTTCCGTCATCCCTTTGCTCAAGTACACTACCGGCCATAATTATTAGTCCACCTTATTTTTTTCAAAAGAAATGATGTATTTCATACAATTTTTCATATTTATTGCCAAATGAAAATAGAATGTTTTTTGTTATTACTACTTTGCAAAATTTTACAAGGGAAAGAAGTAAAGATGAAATCATCCGAATCACCCTAAATTTTTTTCATTCTTTCATTGATGAAACTGCAATATAGGTAATTATTAAATATCTATAAATTCATTTGATGCACATGACATTGTGCCATACTAACAAAAAACATTCTATTTTCATTTACAATTATTCACTTGGCAATAAATACTAAAAATAGGATGGAATACATCATTTTTTAGAAAACACTGGGGTGGCCTAATAATTATGGCCGGTAGTGTATGTCTCACGCCATTTTCCTCTGTCCCTCTTCCCCTCTATCTGTCCTGTGAATATCATATTTTCCAATCCCCTTCATCATTAAGTGTCCCAGAAACATCAGCTGTCTCTTCCTGATTTTAAGAGTTTCCATTTACAGCATTTACATTATTCAGACGATTGTCCTCATCTTGGTTGCCATTTGTACGACGTTTCAGCCGTTGTGCACTCTGACCTTCTTCAGTTGCTAGAAATTTCGAACCGAACACTTTATTACAATCACTGCGGTATATGAACTCCATTCCTTGCGTATTAGTGCCTTTTCTGCTAGTCATGAATTATCTCCCTCTAACCCTGTAAATCATTTGTTCACTACTGCTGTAGCCTGATATTGATCTCACAACTCTTTGGGTCATGTCACGCGAACTAAACAACGTTTATATGCACTAGGCCATGAGTTATTAAGAAATATCGACAAATATTAAAGTTTTCTTTTCATTTGCATCCTCTCCAAAACCTCACTGTTGTCCATATGTTAGATGCATGGCATCCTCAGCATCCTTCATAGAATCTCAGTGTCGCATACTCCAACCTCTGTAAGAACACTTCTAAAGTAAATTTCTGCACCTGTTTGATTTAATATCCCCGGCCTACAGCTAGAGAGACGTAAAATACTGCAGTATACACACAACTATAAAATGCAAAGACTATATCTAGACGGATGCAAAAGTAATACAATATAGAAACAGATATAAACACAGAGACAATAGCTAGTGAGATGCAAAGACAATGTAATATAGACATAGGTCTAAATATTGAGAGACGTAAAAGCAAGACAACATACAAACAGCTTTAAACTACACCTCGAGAGACGCAAAGACACCAGCAGTGTATACAGTTATAGAGACACAGAAACAGTTAAAGAGACACAAAGGCAAAGCTACAGATGTACAAAGACGCAACTATAGACGCATAGTGTTAAAGCTATAGGCAGTGACACAGTTATACTATTGGAAACATACATAAAGGCAGAATGAGACTGGTATCCAGAAAAAAGCCATGACAATAGAGAAACAAAGGTACATCTATAGAGACAAAAAGAAAAATCTACAGAGACACAGAGACACGGTTACAGAGATGCAAAAACGCATCTATAAAAGACACACAGACATACAAAAATGTGTAAATTAATTGAAAAAACTACTTTAGTTTCCTTTCTTTCGTCATACGGCCAGTTTTAGACCCACTGGAGTTACAAGGTTTAATCGATTTCTGTTTTTGCATCAGATTAGATCAATTGCAGTGGTGGGAAGTTGTATGAATCTATTTTCGTGTTGAATAATGAAATTTGTATATCCTTGAAAAATATTGCGTCTTATGTTTGCATAAGATTTTTAACACACGCAGACACTATTGTCTCGACTGTCAATTAGTTGTCCTACGGCCATTATCTGCGTTGGATGTTACTCCAAGGAAGCGTACGATTTGTAATGCTGTACGAACACACGGGCAAGCCTTAATCGCGGATATTGTTAGTGTCAGCTTTTCAACTGTCAGTTGTGTCATAAAGATGAAGAAACAATCTGGATCAATCAGTCCAAAACGTCAAGGAAAATGCAGTCGGAAGAGTAAAACAACGCAATGAGAATACGTGTACGTGGTCAAGGAAGTGTGAAAGATCCTGTTCGTTTTGTTTCAATGAATTTGCACAAGGGTGTGGTCACAAAGATATTGCTATTGAGAAACAAAATAGCATCTATAGAGACACAACTTACTTACTCATTGAGACACAAATAGGCTAATATGAAAATGCCAAACACAGCTGTAGAGAAAAATAGTTTCTATAGAGATTAACACTCACACACACACACGCACGCACACACACACACACACACACACACACATCTATAGAAACATAGAATTATATCAAAAGACTAAAGCACACATAAAAGCAGTTATAATGACACAAAGACACATACATAGAGACACAATGACACTGCTATAAGTTTTACTAAGTAGAGCTTAGCTGGGGCTCACGGCCGATACTATGGGGCACCCAGTGAGAATCTAACTCTCTATTTAATTAGATTAAATAGCAATTGATTTAACGAGAGTAGCTTACTAACAACGTCCAGGTACCCGATACACTACTATGTAGATACAAAGACACATCTATAGCAACACAAAACTATTTCATAGAGACAAACAGAAAGATCTATAGAGACACACTGACACAGAGAAACACAAAGACACATCTATAGAGATGCACAAAGACACAATTTGAAAAATAGTCATAATCAGAAAGAAACAGCCATAGAGATACAAAGACACAGTTAAAGACTCAGACAGTTGTACAGACACAGATACATGTATATAGAAATAGCGACTCAGACAGTGCTGTAGAGATGCATAAAAGACAGCTACAGACACATTTATAGACACGAAGAAACAGTTACAGACTCAAACACAGCCGTGCAAAGACACAACTACAGAGACACAAAGAAACAGAGACTCAGGCACAGTTGTACAAACATAAAGACATATCAATATAGAACTTAAAAGATAGAAAGAGGCGTAAGACAAAATGTGTCTTTTCACCGGATCTATTCAACTTGTACAGTGAGACTATTCTGAGGACCCTAGATGTTATGCCAGGATTTGTCATCGGAGGCCACAATTTGAACTACGTAAGGTACGCAGATGATAGCTGAAGGTAGCTGAAGAAAGTGACAAGAAAGGACTGCAAATAAACTGCAAGAATGCATGGCCATCAGCAAAAAGAACAGTCCAAAATGCCAAATAGAGGTGAGGGATACTAAAATCAAGCAGATACAAAAATTTAAATACCTGGGAAGTGTTCTAACAGAAGACGGTAAGTGCAACACAGAGATCCGAAGGCGAATTGGCATGGCGAAGGATGCGTTTCAGAAGTTCAGTAGAGTATTAAGAGACAGGAAAGTTTTGCTAGAAACAACAACAAAAAAGAGTACTGAATTGCTCTGTGATGTCAGTTCTTCAATATGGCAATGAATGCTGGACAATATCATCAAAGATGAAGGAAAAACTTGAAGCAGTTGAAATGTGGTTCTACAGAAGGATGCTGCGGATATCATGGATTGAGTATGTGAGCAATGATGAGGTTTTGGAAATGATGAAAACGGAAAGGAAATTAAAACTGAGCATCAGTAACAGACAGCTGAAATTTCTGAGGCATGCAATGAGAAAGGAAGGCTTGGAAACCTGATACTAACAGACCAGATAGAGTTAAAAAGAGGCAGGCGAAAGCAGCGGATAACATATTTGAAGGACCAGATCATGTGTATGATAGAACGAGGATTGTGTGGTGTAACAGGAGAAAGCGTGCTAAGAGCCACCACGAATAGACAGATATGGAAAGCCATGATCGCCTACGTCCTGAAAGGACGTAGCACATAGTGAACGTAATCTTCAAACCTGAAGATTAGGTTCAAGCCGTTAGGTGTTGACGTCAGTGTCCAATTTTATATTTCATATATAAATATATAACTGAGGTTCAACTGAGGGATGTTTACATAACCCCCTCTATGGTATCTAAGACAAGTTCAAAGCTTGACCTCCATAAGGTGAGCGGAGGCGACGGAATCCCGGTCATTGTCTTGAAGAAATGTATCCCTGAACTCTAATTTGTCTTCTCTAAACTCTATAATTGCTGCCTCTCTGCTTCCTGTTTGCCCGACGCTCTTTCTGATCTTTATAAATGATCTCCCTGATGTAATCAAATCCCAAGTTGGTATCTACGATGATGACACCACTATTTGCTTTCACCTTAGTAAGAAATCTGGCAAGGTGGACAAAGGTCGTTGCTGATCTTGAGAAGAACCTATAATTTGTGGTAGATTGGAATATAAAATGGTTTGTAAATTTTAATGCTTCTAAAACGAAGTTGCTGTCTGTCAACCACCACAGGCAGTCCCTCTTACCCCCATCAGCATGGACCAAGCGAGTCTCCCTGAATGCAATATACTGCGCCTCTTTTGCATCATCCTATCTTCCAACTTAAAGTGAAACCATTACATTGAATCAATAGCTAAATCCATTGGTAGGAAAATTGGCTCACTGTGTCGGGCCAGGAAGTTTTTCCCGCCCGAGTCCATTTTTCACATATGCAAATTAACCATCCGCCCTTGCGTTGCATACTGCTGTTATATCTGGTCAGGCGCCCTTGCTATTTATCCCAGGATTCGCGACAGGCTCCAATGAAGAATCTGTAATGTGATCGGTCCCGACTTGGAAGCTCGGCTCAAGCCACTTTCTCACTGACGGGATGTGTCTCCTTCAGTCTCTTCTACAAATATTTTCATGGATTCTCCTCTGACGAGCTTAGCTCACTGGCGCCCCGTCCACAAGACTTTATTCGAGCGACCAGACTGGCAACAAGGCCCCACCCTTTTACAGTTAAACCAACCAAATGCAGCCGCCAGCAGCTTCTTTTCTCGCGCTTCCCGCCTGTGGAACTCTCTTCCGTATACTTGCTTCCCTGACGACTACAATCTCCAAGAATTTAAATGCAATGTCAATAGCCATCGCTTATTCACTTGATTTCAGTCATTCTCTCGTCCTTTTCCACATTACCTCAAGTATCCTGTACTTTTCCTTTCTCACTTTACCCTCGCAACTGTCTTCACACCGGTATTCCCATCCTTCTCTTGACCTTTCTTTGACGCCCCCTGTAAACAGTTCGTCTTTCTCTTCGCTCTCCTCTTGTTTAAACTTTCACTCTTTCTTACGTAGACCCCTGCGCACCAGTAGCGGTACAGCATTGCTTGGGGGAAACGATTAATACATATGTGTGTGTGTGTGTGTGTGTGTGTGTGTGTGTGTGTGTGTGTGTGTGTGTAGATGTAAAGTCCGTGAACGCCGAGGACAATCCAGCAAAATCTATATACGCATTCATGAGCTTGTGAGTGGGCCTGTACTGAGGTTATAGTCACTATCCAAGAATGATGACCTTTTCTCGACCAGCTAGAGATCCCTAACTGAGATAACGCTAAGATCTTTTACTTGTTTTCCATTTCGTTTTACAGAAATGTTTATTCCGGGAAAATATTTATACCGAATAGAAGAATATAGTGTGGTCTGATGAAATGAGCTAATTTAGACCATAGAAATGTATTATAATTTATAACCAATCTAAATGATGTGTTGGGCTTTCTTATATATATATATATATATATATATATATATATATATATATATATATATATATATATATAAGCCAAATAGTGGCTGATTAGAAAAGAGTACTCAATTCACACCCAACACAAATTAAGTGGATGAATATGCAGAACTAATAATATGTTAACCTGTGTGGTCGAAACCTACGTAGCAAGTAAGTAGTGTGTGTGTTCTGTTCTTTAACACGCACACACACACACACACATACACACACACACATACTTTACAATTTCCTGTTTAAAATTTAGTTCAAATTAAATTAAATTTAAATTATATACTTAAAAATTAAAAAATATCATCCCAGCATTATAATATGTAATTACCCCGAACAACGCAAGAACCTAAAATTTATATCCCGGAACGGTCAGATTCTAATAAGCACCTCATGATTGCATAGTGCATGAAAATCAAAGTCGTGCTATAGACGTAGGATAATATTTATATTTATTAATATATACTTAACAGTTCTGTTATATCACACTGAGCACTGTTTTATTAACACCAGAAAAATAATTATATATATGCCTGTACTTGCTTATATATGTACATGGATATTTATTGCTATCCATATTCACACACACACACACACACACACACACACACACACACACACACACACACACACACATATATATATATATATATATATTATCTTGTGATTAAGTGCTTTTTGCCCTTATTTGAGCACGTGTATAAATATGGGCTTCTCTGATCAGTTTATGCATTTTAATATATTTCAGACCTGCTAATTGTTACCTTGTATGTTAATTCAAAGTCGACCAGTGTAAAAAAAGAATTAACCACATAAGCGGCCGTCAGAAAGCGACAAGAAACACAGTATTTGTTGCTCGTTTATTGCTTGGCTTGTCTCATTATCGACATTCCGATTAAAGTTAAGCGAAACGTTTTTCACCAATCATTATTTACGGATAATCGTAACGGATTATCGCCAAAGCTGCTACAATTATTTCAGAAAACGAAGCTGCATTGTCGATCTAATTGCCCACAGATCGACAGCTACCTACCACCTCACATAATATCCAATTGTTGGACGCCTGCAGTAGCGTGTCTCTCAGAGGAGTTTGCTTTGTTAGACAAATAAAACCACACTAGGTGAACTATTGATACTGTCTCATACTAATCTAGAAAACTCGTCTCATAGGCCAATTCGAAAACAAAATGTGTCCGATACATATCATTTACTTTACTACAGTGTCCTTATGCCAGACTTAGCAAAGCTTTTTTAATAAAAACATGAGACCTGTATTCTCACTGAATAAACTAGTATCTTGAAGATTAATTTTCGAAGTAGTCTCTCTGGGAAGTGTTCTAAC
This sequence comes from Ascarosepion bandense, assembly GCA_037127315.1. Taxonomy (NCBI): domain Eukaryota; kingdom Metazoa; phylum Mollusca; class Cephalopoda; order Sepiida; family Sepiidae; genus Ascarosepion; species Ascarosepion bandense. The sequence continues at coordinate 1,308,665 of JBBBDQ010000638.1, forward strand.
GGAAGACGGGAAGTACCACACAGAGATCCAAAGGCGAATTAGCATGACGACGGGCGCGTTCCAGAAGCTGAGTAAAGTATTAAGACACAGGAAACTTTCACTAGAAACAAAGAAGAGAGTAATAGATTGCCGTGATGTCAGTTCTTCAATATGAAGGCGAATGTTGGACAATATCAACAAAAATGAAGGAAAAACTTGAAGCAGCTACAGAAGGATGCTGCGGATATCGTGGACCGAGCGTGTGAGCAATGACGAGATGTTGGAAAGAATGGAAACTAAAGGGAAATTAATACTGAGCATCAGGAAGAGACAACTGAAGTTCCTGGGACATGCAATGAGGAAAGAGGGCTTAGAGAACCTGATACTAACAGGCCAGCTAGAGGGGAAAAAAGACAGAGAAAAGCAGTGGATAACATATTTGAAGGACCTGATTAGATGGATAACAGAACTGGGGCTGCAAGATGTTACAGGAGAAAGCGTGCTAAGCGCCACCAGGGATAAGGAGATGTGGAAGGCCATTATCGCCTACGTCCTGAAAGGATGGGGCACAAAGAAGAAGAAGAAGAAGAAGAAGAAGAAGAAGAAGAAGTCTATCTTGACTTGAGAGCCTGCTCAACAAATATTCTTTTCTGCGTTGTTCCGAATTTATCAAGATGCGTAGTCAGGAATTGTTGCATTTTTAAACAACGAAAACAATCATAAAATATCAAGACATCTTTAGAATATTACTACTACTACTACTTCAAGTACTAGTATTGTGTAATCAACAATACAGCGTTGAATAAAATTGAAAGAAAAACTGACCGAATAGTGAGAGCCGAAAAACAAGCTTCTTCATTTAGTAATCGATGGCGTAATGCATTGCAGATGGGAGATGAGTTCACGGGGTACAGAATTCGAATATCACTCAAAGCTATTGTTTCGTTTCGTTTTTTGTTTTTGTTTTTTTTTCAAATTCACACGACTTGGCTTTTACTGATTTTTATTAGAATTTCTTTCTTTTCTTTTTTATTAAGAGGATTTTTTTTACGGTCGCCAATTATTTAGTTGAATTCCTTGCATTTACTTATTCGCAAAATCCCTTGGGAAACGTATTAATCCGTCTCTTCCCTCCAGTTATGGGTTAAATAACAGGACAGATTGGGTTCTATAGTCTTGGCTGGCAACCAGCCTGTCGCAGAAAGTAATGGCTGTAACACTCTGCACCGGCTGGCACCCCCATGTGACGCTCGTTCTCGCTGACGGTCGTGACGTTCCCAGTTGTGATACTGCCACCCGGTCGTACGGTTGGTTTGGTCACTGTCGCCGGTCGGGACGATCCCGTCCGATGATGTCGCCACAAAAGCTGGGTTACAGGACGTTTTTTGCAACAACGGGCCACTGTCCCACGTTGTGATTACATCCCAGAAGTCTCGTCTTGCAATCTTAATAGTCTTCCCTTTTAGCCAGTCCGGACACTGGTGTACACTTGTGGTTTGAAAAAAAATAAACACGGCACAAAAAAAAAAAAATAATAATAATAAAATAAATGAACAAGTCGAACACGTCTAGAGAGCTACGTAGAATGTCTTTATATAAAGAAAACACAATGTCAGTTGTCAAAAATGATATACAATCATCGAAAATGATATTTACAACGGAGAGAGAAAGTTCGCCAAAAGCATCATAGTTTCTAATCGTTAAACGAAATGTTTTGTCTAAGTTTCGTTAGCACTGAAATAAACAGATCTCTTCAAATATTCGCCAAAGTCTCTTCTCGTATTTCATTAAAGTCTTTTCATTAATTCTCTATAATCAGGATTGTCAATTTTCCTATGTAACTTTCAAAACAGCAAAGTTTTTTCGGGTCCTTATCGGAATTTAACGGAGTTTGCCGAAGTTGAGCGAACGAAGAATCGGAATTTTTTATATTCCCGTGATGAAAAAAAATAACAATAACGTTCTTACAGGATTCATGTCGATGGCGCATTTTTCCAAATTAACTTCTTTAAGTTAATTTGCGACAGGCTTCATTCGAAATTAACTCTTTAGCCATAAGTTCTATGGTGGGCAACCAGCAGTGGGTCATGGCTCCCCGCTTGGGCCATTTTCCCCCGAGTCGCTACATTTCGACTGATAGCAGCTCTAACTCAAAAACTGTCACCCAACTCACAAACTAACTGAACCTTTCGTGTCGAGCATCTATTTTTATAACCAATTTCAATCCGCTCTGGGGATCCGGCCGGCTCACAGCCTTCGGCCAATGAAAATCGGTCTCCACCCATTCGATTTGCGGATGTCTTAGCTCGACCAATGAGATCATGCCAACTCACACCGAACCGAATCCAGCTCGGGTCACTTCGGTCTGTTGTGCTAAACAGTGGCCTTGGCCTCCGGGTGACCTTATCAAATCACTCTGACACTTGTTTTGTCTACGCGTTTTCAGATTAGCGGAATCAAAATTTTAACTCCAAAAGAAGAGAAATTTATATAAAAATATGAAAGACGAGAAATGTGTATTTATCCAAAATAACTTTATTTTATGCTCCCGTGTTTTTAGAAGCACTTGATGGTACTAAAATTATTATTTTTTCCTAAGCTCACATCGCGTGACGCAATAAAACATTAATAATATCACCAATATCAATTTCTCTCTCCGTTGTTTTAAGCCAACCAAAAGAAAGTATCCCCGCGGGAAAAGGGAAAGCATCACCGTGGGTGATAGTGTCACAATGGCAACCTACTTCGAGATAATCTTCTGCCCAGTCAGTCATGTCTCTTTCGAGACATGATCACCCAAGCGTGCATCACGTATGGCACTTAACTCACTGAAACTAAAATGCAGTAACACGGATTTAGCATGTCTCTTTTCACGAGGTTCAAGCTAGAGTGTTTGTCATTCCTGTGCAACGCTTTAACAGTTAGGCAATTAAAGTTGTCATATTTAATCTGTTCTTATTTATATGCCCTCTGACGCTGAATTGTCGACTATCTTATAATATTTTACCTAATACAAGGCCAAAGAGCCACTGAAGATAGATGATTACTGCACGAGGTTGTTCTGAGGAGGAAGTAAGTTGTGTGTATTATGGGAATATGTAAGATAAATACCAGTTGACCCTAGACTAGAGGGAGTGCCTTTCATGAAGTGACAATTCTTGTGGAACTTCTTCCTTACTGATGGAATATGAAGAGAGTGGTGGTTAGTCAATTGTGACGTGGTGGACCGTAACTGTGAAAGTTTGAACTGGTGACGCGAAGGAATGTAGATCGTTTAAACATTTTCAATGAAAATAACACTAGAGTAGCGATAGGTAAACAACGTTTAGTCTGTGGGGAAAGGCGCCGGCCAGGTGAAAAATAACTCATCACCCAGAGGGTCGCCCAAACACTTTTGAACTCTATCAAGTTTGGAAAGTGAAGAGGTAGTTGCAAATTAAACTAGGTTTTTTTCTTTTTTAAGATTTGAAAAGGTTTTTGCCGCTACAAATTCTTCCAAGTTTTCACTGATTTCTTTTTTAATCTATTCACCTCAAGCAAGGTGGTAATCCTACTAAGATGCAAGGTGCTACTGGGAGTGAAAAAGAATGATAAGACTTTACAATTAACCGGAAACCTAATTCTAAATAGAAAACAATAATTAAATCTTTACTCCTATCACAGGGAGGTGTGCGAACCGGGCGATAAGACTATCTGTTTCTATTAAATGTTTTATATTAATTATTTTTATAACATTTTAAAATATTTTTTTAACCATTTCACCCAAAGCAAATCAGGATCATCACTAGTACACAGTGGGTTGCAGTGAGAGAAAAACAGGGTACATGGAGTGTCGAAGAAAAGATAAGAGATGGATGGGAAACAAGGAAATCGAAGATGGCAGTTGATGTTGCATTTATACTTGTGGAAAATGTAGCTATCAGGGAAGTAAGTAAACGGAAGGGAGTTCCACTGGCGGGGAAAGCGAGAAAAGAAACTATTGGAGTAGAAATGACGGTTATATTTAACTATTTCAGCAATAAAAAGGTGGGACCTGTATGTTTATCTAGCAGCACACATAAAATCCAATGGTCGGAGCAGCAGGAAAAGATGCTGGTCAGAGCAGTTGCCATGAAAATATTTGTATATACCGAGTATATTAAGTTATCTGCCAAGTTGCAACAAGGGCTTCCGACAGACCACACTTTTCTCAAAATAGCCCCAAAAAACCGATTCCAAGTTGGTATGGTATCTCTAGCTGGTAAAGGAAGTCCCAGAATTTTAATGGGAATTTTTCCATTCATCACTGGAATCATGTCAACATTCCTTTCCAAATAACCTTGTTTGCTATATTTGTGTCGTTTGGTATAATAATATGACATTTCAATCACAATATTCGAACGGCGATGATGCATCATTCTGTCTGACAATCACAGTCTCAGATGATTGTGGGCTTTCTAACTTCGTTAATTAATCTGCAAGACACATTCTCGTAAAAATTTTGGGCAACTCGGTTTTCTTACTTTTGACACAAGAACCCGTGAACATATAGGCACATTTTAACATGGCCTCTCATATTCTTTTTGAACTAGCGTTTTTCATACACTGATCAGGTGGCTCACATTCCCACAAAGAGTACATTTTGGAGTTATTGATTATTATTATTATTATTATTATTATTATTATTATTATTATTATTATTACCTCCCCCTTAAGGCGAGTGTATTGTATTTGGGCGCGTTTGTTTGTTTGTTCTTTCTGTCCGTGGTTAAGATATCTCAAGATACACTGGATGAAACTTCGGGGATGACTAACTAAATAACTGGCACAAGCTTTTTAGATTTTGGGTTCGATCTGGTACAGGATAAAGTTTCTGAGGTATTTTTTCTGGTTTTATTATTAAAATTCATTTTTTTACGTTTCAAATGCCAACTACTGATTTACCTCCCTTAAATCATTTTCAATACTGAACTGCCTTGCTTGCTTCATTTTAAGTGTGCATTTAATTTTGGGGGCAATCGAGTGCGTTTTTTTTTTTTTTTTTGTATTTTCTCTCTTGAGAGCGATCAAGTTCATTGCAGTCATTCTTTCTCATTTTAATAATCATCTCTTGCTAACCGCTGAGATGATGTCAGTATTCACTTGGCGGAGATTTGCGGTCTTTGGCTGCTCTTTCTAATTATTATTATTATGTCATTTTTCATCATATTTCGATTTCTGCTATGGTCGCACTACCAACCAAGTCTGCGGGGAGACCTAAGACATGTCGTGGCGTGTTGTTATGGCTTTATTTCATGTTTTTTCTATCTCCCCTATCATCCCTAGCGTTACATAGACAAAGTTCTTCTTAGTGTGTGAGCTGTACTTGATAAGGCAATCTTTTGTATATCTCTTAAGCTGGGGTTTCCAGGGCTTATTTCAATGTGTTGCTTTGTTTCATTTTTTATCATTCCAAGTGCACCTACTATCACTGGCACAACTCATGTTTTCAATTTCCACATTTTTTCTATTTCAATTTCCAGGTCTTTATATTTTGAAAGTTTTTTAAATTCCTTGATTGCTATGTTACAATCCGCTGGACAAGCCATATCAATTAATAGACAAGTTTTTTCTTTCTGGTTTTTAACAATAATGTCCGGCCTATTTGCTTCAATTTTTCTGTCGTATATAGATAATGTAATCCCATAGAATGGTGACATCTTCTATTTCTGTAACCGGTGCTGGGTGATGTTCATACCAGTGTTTGTTTACAGATTTTCTATAGTGTTTGCAATGTGCAAACACTATAGAAAATCCAATGTAAATATTACCCCACTTTATCGTGGCGATTTTTATATTCATTTGGAGCAAGCACAGAATAGCCTGAGATTAGGTGCTCTATTTTTTCTTGGTGTTTATCACAAAACCTGCATTTTGGATCCATATTATTATGCACAATATTTGCCTGAAAAATTCTAGTGAAAAGACTTTGGTCTTGCACTGTAAGAATAAAGCCTTCAGTTTCACACTTTAATCCAGATGCACGTAACCATCGATGAGTATTAACTTTATCAACATTGGATTTATTGGCACGTTCTGGATATTGGCCATGCAGAGGTTTGTCTTACCAGCGTTGTTTCATCTGTTCAAGAGCTTTATCTTTGGCTTTCATTTTCATATTTTTTGCCGCAATAGTTGGTTCTTGGCTTCTGTTTTGCTTTTCTACAGAATCTACTAAATGTAAATCTTGTTTGTATTTACTGCCTCCTTTTATTATTGAATATTTTTTCTTTCTTTCTTCATGTTGCCTTGCTAATTGTATCATCCAGTTCTTTGTTGTTTCTATGTATGTTAGTAAGCCGATAGTTGTTGACTTGTATGACAATTCTAGCTGAATAAGACCTCTTCCACCTTCTTTACGGGGTATGTATAGACGGTCTACATCAGCCTTTGGATGATGCATCTTATGCTTAGAAAGAAGCTTTCTTGTTTTAGAATCCATTCGCCTGATGTCGTTTAGAGTCCAGTTTAAGATGTTGAAACTATATTGGACAACTGTGATTATTATTATTATTATTATTATTATTATTATTATTATTATTTCCTTTGATTTCTGCTGGATACACATTTCTTTCCGTGACACAACCAGAGACATAAGATCAGAAATGACTTCATGACATTTTCCATTGATCAACTCCCTCCTTCTAAAAAAATAAAATCACCCACATTTCACATAGATAAAGCTCTTCGCAATGTGTGACTTGTAATTATGAGTACAATTGTTTGTAGTGCATTAAGACATTGGCTACTAGGAAGTCTTTTAATACATCTGTAATTATTGGTGTCCTTATGTGCCACATTTTTGGGAATTCAGTTTCAAGATTCTTGCGTTTTGATAGTTTTATGAAGATCTTGGGTCTGCAATGTAAATAAGAAAGCCGATTCTGTTTTTGCCGTTTTTGGTCACAATGTATGGGTAATTAGCTTTGGTTGTGCTGTCTGAGTGTATTATTAAGTCCCATAAAACAGTTACAGATCCTGTGTCTGTAAGCATGTGAAAGTGATATTCATACCAGTTTCTTTCCCGTGAAAATTGCATGCCGAGTTTCACATTTAGTGGGTACTAACACTGTTTAATCTGATACAAAATGGTCAATTATTTCAGGATATTTAACACAGAATCTGCATCTCAAGTTAACATAATTTTCAGTATATGTGCTTCGTAATTTCTAGTGAGCAAGCATTTACCATGTACAGCAATAAAAAAAATCGTTTTCAGCTTTAAACCCTGCACTACGTGGATACGGGGTTTGTCTGCAGCCGGGCAAAGTATTGATCATGAATGAGCTTATCTTGCCATCGTTTCTGCATTTGGTTCATTGAATTTGCTTTTGCTTTCTTGTTAGGTTCTTAACCGCTGCAATATTATGGTCTATTTGCACTCATCACCCACTTGAAACTCCCTTTCGAGTTGGTTTATTTTATTATTGAATAAAAATTCTTATTTCTTTCATGTTTTTTTTTTGTTTTTTTACACAGATCATTATCCAGTCTTATGTAGCTTCTAGGTACCTTTGAAGAATGATTGTTTTGTATGACTGTTCAAGTTGAACTGATCTTCTGCCTCCTCCGGTGATAGACACGATCAACACCGGCTTTTGGATGATGCGTTTGGTGGCAAGTGAAAAGCTTTCTCGTTTCGACATCCATTCGCTTAATGTCAGCTACGGTCCAATTAAGGATGTTGAAACTGTATTTTACCACATTTTTGGCTGATATTCTTTTTTTGTGAATTCAACTCGGTTATTTAAAACCAGATGCATACGCATGTAGTATTCTTTTTCTTACTTTTTCCTTCATTTGGATATATTTCATTCCATTTCTTTCGCTGACTCTTAAGTATTTATAGGCTTCTTCTTGCTCCAGTTCCGTAATATTTTTTGACAAAATCTAGATCTGTTATTATTATTATTATTATTATTATTATTATTATTATTATTATTATTATTATTATTTATGCCCAGTTTGTGCGCATTTAGTTCCTACGAAAATATATTTATTCGTTACTTAAGTAATTTTTTTAAAAGCTCAATATTGGCGGCAACAATTAGAACAATATAAGATACGCAGATGATACAGTGCTGATATCAGACATGGAAAGAAAACTACAAAATCTCCTACAGAAGGTAGCGAAAGAAAGCGGAAAGAAACTAGTAGTAGGCCTCCGTCAGTCAGAGTTGACCAGAGGTAGCATCCTAGTTGTCTGCTTCGCTGGAGTATCTGCGTCTGTGATTGTAGAAACCGATACGGGGGTGACAGTCATTGTTGCAGAGGCTGCATTCATTTTTTATTTCTGGTTTGTCATTTGTCTTCCTGCGATCCCATTTCTCCATGGCGACTTGTGTTAGTTGCTCCTCTCTTGATTTAAGTTGTTGGGCCAGGGTTTCTCTCCATTTGAACCGGTTAACTGCTACGCTACCCCATGACTCCGTGTTGATGCCCACAGCTTCCATATCGCGTTTTATGATGTCATGATATCGCAGTTGTGGCCGCCCAGTGGGTCTTCTTCCATAGGCTAGCTCTCCATACAGGAGGTCTTTTGGAATGCGACCGTCTGACATGCGGTGGACATGGCTTAGCCAGCGGAGTCTACGCTGTTTAAGGAGTGTGAACATTGTAGACAGACCGGCTCGAGACAGGACCTCAGCGTTGGACATCTGTGTCTTGCCATGAGATTCCCAATATACGTTGGATACTTCTCACGTGGAAGGTGTTCAGGCGCTTCTCTTGCCTGGCGTACGCGGTCCATGTCTCACTGCCATACAACAGTGTATTGATGACACAGGCGTTGTACACTGTCATCTTCGTTTTCACTGTCAGCTTGGAGTTCGTCCAAATACGTGTTGTGAGATGCGCAAGGGTTGTGACTGCCTTTCCAATTTTTTTGTCGAGCTCTATGTCCAGGGTGAGGTTGCTAGTGATGGTAAAGCCAAAGTAGGTAAACTGATGGACCACATGCAGCTCATAGTCATTGAAAAAAACTATATAAATGAGAAAACTGAATGCATGGTCATCAGTAAATAGAGAAGTCCAAAATGCCAACTATATGTCCGGGATACTAAAATCAAACAGGTATAGAATTTTAAATATCAGGGAAGTGTTATAAAAGACGACCGGAAGTGCGACGCTTAGATCTGAAGGCAGGGTTAGGGTTAGCAAATGATGCCTTCCCAAAGCTGAGAAAAGTATTGAGAAACAGGAAAATTTCGTTGGAAACAAAGAAGAGAGGACTGGATTGTTATGTGAAGTTTGTCCTTCAATATGGCAGTGAATACTGGACGATCTCTTCAAAGAGGAAGGAAAAACTTGAAGTGACCGAAATGTTGTTCTACAGAAGGATGCTGAGGATACCGTCAATAGAATATGTAAGCAACGACGAGGTTTTGGAGAGGATAGAAATGAAAAGGAGACTTATACTTAACATCAGGAAAAGACATGAAGTTTTTGGGATATGTAACGAGAAAGAAAGGTTTGGAGAATCTGATACTCACAGGACAGATAGAGGGAAAGAAAAACAGGGAAAAATCAACGCGTTATATTTGACGGACGTGAGCAAATTAATAGCAGAATAGGATTTTCGGGGTTAACAAGATGAACGGTATTAAGAGCTACAAGGGATAGGAAGATGTGGAAGCTTGCGTCCTTCTTTCAGGTCATATTCGCGGGCAGAACTGCTTTCTGAACGTTATGTATTTTACGATGATCAACGACAGATGCGGTTCAAGGTTGGCCAGATCATTAACTTCGGGCCATTTTGCGACTTAAGAGAAAAATCTTATTTTTTAATTCTTCATTTAGCACATGGATGAATACACATTTAGGAATCGGTGTCGGAGATGAAGAAAGCTATTTACTCAGGGGAACCTTTAGGTAAATTGATGCAGAGGCCCATGACTTATTTAGTGCATGATGCTTGAAATCTATACTCTCTTATATTTTTCTGCGTGTCCATTTATGTTACTCTTTCTTTCTTTCTTTCTCTCTTTCTTTTTTTCTTTTTTCTTTTTTTCCCACTCTCTGTATTTGTCTCTATTACATTCACCCACTTACTCATATTTCTAGGTATGTCTACATACTCTTTGTTTAATATATATATATATATATATATGTGTGTGTGTGTGTGTGTGTGTGTGTGTGTGTGGTGGGGGTGGATGACGAATATATTATGCTCTCATTACGACTGAGCTCTCTAGAGAGGAAAATTTAAATAAAAACAGATACCACTTCTGCGATTTATGCATAACTCTTCACCAATGAATTGAGTTCTTTCGGTGACTGGCGTGTGTATACACCGCTTATATATAACACGCTAAAATTTCCCATCTCGGATTCCATGAGACTATGGCTTAGAGGTTACCGACTCCGACTGATACCAAATAGGTCGAATTTCGATCCCGGCCGGAGGCAGTGTCTAGCCACACTGATGAGCTGTGATACAGCGAAACAGGCTTGTTTGTGGATGACGAATATATATATATATATATATGTTTCTAATATATTGTTAAATATAACAGACAATGAATGTCCATTATGTTTAATCATGAGCCGTTTTAAACATTGGCTTTAATATCAGGTGAAAATAAAGACAGCAATTGGATATTTTTTTATTATGCTGGTTCTAAGCTTTCGACTCACATGAGCCATCTTCAGAGTGGTTACAGGTACGTTAACATAAGGACATCCACAATCAGAGATGATATTATCTTGCGTTAGCATAAAACATTGCTATGCGACGACAACAGTCACCGAATAGCAGGTCTAAAATTTGTAATGCGGTTCTATGACGTCACACCACATGAGAAACCGAAATGTTAACAACAGAGCCATATGTCTAAATGCAATGTAATGTTTTGTGACTACATTGAAATGTGATTTTATTGAGTGTGGGTTGCTTTGATTTAATGGAGATGGCCTCCAATATTTGAAGGTTCTTTTTGCTGTGTGTATGTGTGAGTATTATTGTGTTATCGACTTAAATCTGTCTAATATAACCTACATGGCTATGTTTTTCTAAGAAATGTTGTTTAATTGAACTATGATCAGAAAGGTGGCAGGTAAGTCTATGGTAGAGCGTGGTTGTCGTAAAACAAATATATGTACTGAGTTTGTTATTAGTACCAGAGTTACAATCTCAGAACGAGCATGTAAATTAGTTTTCTGTAGAGGATTTAGTTGTGTAGTTGTAGTGTTATTAGAGACTATGAGGTCAATTGTTTTAATTTTTTATAATATATGATGAGCTTAATTTGTTTATTATTATTAACTGGTTTAACATTTCTACTGATTATGCTTTTAAGTGTTGTTTCATTATGTTTGTAATTATATATGTGTTTGTATGTGTGTGTGTGTGTGTGTGTGTGTGTGCGAGAGAGAGAGTGTGTGTGTATGTGTGTGTGCGTGTGTGTGTATGTTATTCTAAGCGGTATTTTGGTTACTACATATATTTGTTTTATTTTTTTGTCTCCTTTTTTAATTTTTTAAATAAATGTAAAGCGGCCTAGACCGAGAAGTCTCACTAAAGAAAAATGTACCTCCCTTCAGGAATCGAACTGTATTCCTTTTATTTCTATCAAGCAAACCACCCCTATAACCAAGTGTGATCTTACCAATTAGACCATCATGATTAAGCAATGCTCAATGACGCACTTCAGTAATGTGCATCTTTTGTCTGGACCTTTCGAATTCATATCTGCATTGATTGGCTGATTGACTGATAGATTTGCATTTCACGGGTTATCAACCTTTTGTGGGTTATTTAAGCCAAAACAGATTTTTAGGAATGTAAGAATAAGTCTTTATTTTGCAAATGAATAGTGCATTAAATTTTTTTTCTTTTAGAATAACCTGATGTTTTCAGTTACAAGTCCTACTATTTAACCCATATCTGGATTCATAGGATTTATCTTCCCAAGTCTTTTTGCACGTAAATAAATGTAACGAAACTCACTGGAATTCGAACTCGGCACTTCGATTTGTCTTTATGAGCCACTATCCATTAGGTAGCTCCGCCTCCCCATCCTCTATATCTGCAAACTTTATTTTTGCACCCAATTTTCTGTACCCACTAAAAAGTAATATTTTTAGTAATGAAAAATAATATAACATTTATCTTATCTTTTCTTTCTCTCTTCCCCTCTTTCTTTCTTTCTTTCTTTCTTTTTTAATTGGGTTGATGGTTCTCTTTGAAGAGAGCCGTTGATGGTTGGGCTAGCTTGAAGTCACCAGTCATCGTGACAGAGGTTTTGAGAGTCTTGACTTTGTTCAGACTGTTGTTCATGCTATATAACTAAGGTCCGCACAACATAGTTGCTGTAAAAACCACAGGTGGGCTCTGTGGGTGTTGAAAAACACAAGTATGCCTGATCGGGTGTTTACAATAAGAATTAGCTAGCCACCCCGGTAGACGGGTATCCTCGAATACGAGTGGCCAGCCATTATTTATCATTATGTATGTATCAGGTTGTAACGAAAGTTTAGTCCAATTCTTCGATAGAATACTTTAAACGGGATTTAATAAATCCCATGTTTAACTAGTTAACCCATATCTAGATGACCAATATATCCCATTTTCTATCAGATTCTTTGTAAATTATTTGAAGAAAACCGATCGCATGTCAGGTTCAAATAAAATATGAATTTATCATGCCCTCTTCTATGACTTTTCACAGAGGGAATCGTTAAAATACAGGTCGTAAAATTATTCAAAAGCACTTATAGTCATGATGCAGTATGTGTAAGGACATGTACGACATGGTTTTCCTAATTCAGATAAAAAGAGACGGTCACTCAAGAAGACAGGGTTTTGGCGCACTCAAAGCAGCTGCTACTGCTAACCCACACCATCACAGTGCTATCACAATACGGGAATTCAGTGGGCACTTCTGCTTTATCTATATGACAATGAAAAATGAGAAAGTTTGGGCCAGTATTTTGCAAAAATGGTTCCATATGTACTGTCAGTAGAAAAGCACAAACAACGTGTTGATTATTGTACATCATTGCTGTCCCGTCAGATTTGAGAAGAGGATTCTTTGTCATCTTGTTATCGGAGACACCAGTAGCTTAGTTATGATGGAAGGCCTGCTCAGCAACCTAATGCAGAATTGCATTCAAGAAAAGATTCTTCTGGGTTTATGGTGGGATGTACAGAGAATCATTTATTATTGAATGATAATCAAACACATATAGCCAAAGATTTTTGCCAAAAGTTAAATTTTAGGAGCAGTTTTGGACAAAAAAGAATGTCTAATTTTAGCAAACAGAAAAGCATTAAAGAAATCAGTTTGGCAAAATGCTTTATCCTCTAAATTCCTTAAACACGGCTCCTTTCAATTACTACCCGTTTAAAAGTTTGCAAAGACATTTGAATATCTTTTGACTAACTCCAAGAGAAAGGGTTAGAAAATATTCTTCTTCGATGATTGGCCATTGCAAAATGAGAATGTTTGTGTCAGTATCAAATTTGCAAAGATGGTTCCATATGAACTGTCAGCATAAAAGCGCAAACATTATTGTAAAATCTTTTTTTTTTTTTTTGGATAGAGTGATTACCGGAGATGAGAAGTGTGTCATTTGTCATTGTGTTCTCATCCTTCTCTTACCCACTTCCTGACAACTCCTATAACCAGTCAATGTTTCTCAAAACTTTCCTCCTATGTAATCCCCTGCAAAACAGTGGCAATAAAATGCCTTGATTGGGGCGATATGGTTAAAAAAAAAAAGCAAAAAGATAGTAATTGCCTAGTTAAGTCTGTCACAGGACCACAAAAACGGAGTCCTTAAAGTGGATCGACTAAACTACTCTTGTAATGGTCGACAAGAAAATCTTTCTACACATAAAATATAAACAGATATCCCTGATTGAGCACTCTGGAAGAATGGTAGACTTTGAAAAAACAGTAGCTACGCATCGTTCATTCAGTAGTGAATTAGAACACTCTAAGTACTGGCGTATGTTTACATGGTATATCATACGCTAAAAGTCTGCCTCCTTCTACTGAGCGCCCATAGCTCAGAGGCAGAATCGCCGACTGATGCCAATTCGGTCGGGTTTCAATCCTAGGTAAAGGCAAACGGATGTCTAACCGTACTGATGAGCTGTGATACAGCGAAATAGATCTGTCTGCGAATATATCTGTCTTGATATCCAGATATCAAGCTTACCTTAATCTAGTATTAGATCAGGTTACTAATAAAAAGATTGTGTTGCGTCAGAAATCAGCATTTGAAGCTCTGTTAGTAACAATTGTTTAGATTCATTTTCAATTTTTCTAGTTAAATTGCTTAAGTTCCATTATGGTAAATAATTAGGTTATAATAAATTGAGTACCTTATATGAATACTACATTATGAAAATTGAGATGTAGGAGAGTGAGGAGATTTCATAGATTCGAGGTGGGGCACGAGACCCTTGCACCAGCACTAATATTTGTGCAGCAATTCTTCATTCGTACACATGTGGTTGAGGAACAAATTGAGTGATGTCCTTAAGATTTTTATTTATTTATTTTTTTAAACGATTCAGAGAAGATTTTTGGTTTCCGCTGCAAAATTTGACCCGTAAGATTTGAAAAATATGACCCGAAAGAGTTATGTTTTTTGAGTGATTTCGCTTTTCAATAAGCCATTATCAAAGATCTTTGTGGTTGATAGGATTATGTTTCTTTGGTGGTCTTCACACATCAGTAGTTGTCGTGTTGGTATATTCCAAGTACCGCAATTTTACATTAGTGTCTTCTATATATGTTTTTTCGTAGTGCGGGAATTTTTTCTCTGTGCTTGTGACTAAATTGAATTAAATTTTATGGATGATTGGTTATTTGCTTCTATGGTTTCTGATATATGTCGACACATTTTACACTTCAAACAATAAAAACAATTCATTTAGGAAGAAACGGTACCGGTGGAGTATGTGGCCTATGACTGTGACTTTGGTATATTATACAGCCTACATTTTTGATAATCCGTCTCTTCCCTCCAGTTATGGGTTAAATAATAGGACAGATTGGGTTCTATAGCCTTGGCTGGCAACTAGTCTACCGCAGAAAGCAATGTCAAGCTACTGCGGGATGATCTTCTACCCAGTCAGTCCTGTCTCTTTCGAGACATGATCGTCCGAAGCATGTCTCACGTATGGCACTTAACTGATAGTATGTGATCTACATCTTTGATTCTGGTATAGTATGTTGACTACCTCTTTGATTCTGATATAGTATGTGGTCTATCTCTTTGATTCTGGTATAGTATGTGGCCTACTTCTTTGATTCTGGTATAGTATGTTGACTACCTCTTTGATTCTTGTATAATATGTGGACTAGCCCTTTGATTCTGGTATAATATGTGGCCTACTTCTTTGATTCTGGTATTGTATATGGCCTTCCTATTTTATTCTGGTATAGTATGTTGACTACCTCTTTGATTCTGGTATGTGTTCTATCTCTTTGTTTCTGGTATAGTATGTGGCTTATCTCTTTGATTTTGTATAGTATGTGGCCTACATTTTCGATTTTGGTATAGTATGCCATACCTCTTTGATTCTGGTATAGTCTGTCGCCTAACTCTGATTCTGGTATAGTATGTGGCCTATCTCTTTGATTCTGGTATAGTCTGTCGCCTAACTCTGATTCTGGTATAGTATGTGGCCTATCTCTTTGATTCTGGTATAGTCTGTCGCCTAACTCTGATTCTGGTATAGTATGTGGCCTATCTCTTTGATTCTGGTATAGTCTGTCGCCTAACTCTGATTCTGGTATAGTATGTGGCCTATCTCTTTGATTCTGGTGTAGTATATGGCCTACCTATTTGATTCTGATATACTTTGCAGCCTGCCTGGTTTAAGAAATTCAGTCATAAGAACCGTGTTTAATCGTTTATAATAATTAAAAATCAATTTATCCAAAAGTCATATGAAATTGTTGATGCAATTCTTTATTCAATGAATAAAAATATAAATGTAACTATATGTTACGAGGCATTTACAATACTTCTTTATACGTTTTTAAGATTGGCCACATACTATACCGATGACAGAATTTCCTAGGCCACAGTGAAAATGTAGGGTAAATACTATACCAATGACAGAATTTTGTAGGCCACATTTGAAAGGTAGGTTACATATTATACCAATGACAGAATTTCGTAGACCACATTTAAAAGGTAGGCAACATATTATACCAATGACAGAATTTTGTAGGCCACATTTAAAAGGTAGGACTATACCAATGACAGAATTTTGTAGGCCACATTTGAAAGGTAGGCTACATATTATACCAATGACAGAATTTTGTAGGCTACATTTAAAATATAGGCTACATACTATGCACCGCAAAAAACATACTAAACATATTTCAGAATTTAAGAATAAAAAACGCACAAAAGAACGAGTGAAGATGTAATACTTAAAAAAAATTTGAAACGACATCTGCCGACTCTTGAAACGTGATACTCGAAAACCACAAAAAAAAAAAACACACTTACTCTATCTTTGCAAAAATCTGATCATATCATGAATGAAGAATTACTGTCATATATGGGCTGGTGTTGTTCAATTCCGGCAAAAATATTAGAAAGAAATATTGTACTGCCTTGTGTATGATGCATTATTAACCACCTGTAACCCACAGATGAAATAATGCCTCTTTCTACTCTCTTGCTATCATTATGGCAAAGGTTCAAACAAGTTATATTCCTCAGACCCACAAGTTCAGACCTTCTAGAAACCGGCACGCCATATTCACAGTGGTAAATCACCGACATTTCCTTCGTATTCTTTTAGTAAGGAGTAAGTTTCCACTCGGACAGCTACTTCCTCAGAACTGTTACTTTGTAGAACAGACTCCCAAAAGGATGCTTCCTTGACCACTACAATCTTAACTTCTTCATGTTAACTGATATCTATCATACATATCCTCATAATAGGTACTTTTATCGCCTTCTTCTCCCTCCTTTAGAACAATCTCACCTTCTACCTTGAGTTACCATTGGGCCTTGTATTATGCTAACTAAAAAATAATATTATATCTGTATATATATATATATATATATATATATATATATATATATATATATTTACTTATATTTACAGTTGTATTTATACATTTAAAAGGATTTTAGCAGAAAACATTAAACCTTTTAAACCGTGACTTACTCTCCACTATACGGTTATTAAACAAGACAAAATGTCGGGTTACTTGACATCAGAGTTGAAAATTCAAAAAAAAAAAAAAATGAAACAAAAACCAACTAAAAGCGTTGCGGCCTTAACAACAAATAAAAAAGCATTCTTGTCTATGCTTCATGCCCTTAAGGTAATAAAGACTTATCTACAGTTAAGTCGACTTAATCCTATGTTAGTCGTAGCAATTTCATGGTAATAATTTAATCTTTTCTTCCAGCAATTAGTTACTCTATGCGATGAGCCGATCTAATCTGAACATTTTTTCACTAAGTTTTCCGTAAAATAAAAGAACTTCAACTTTGATCTTCTGCGGCAGTGTAATATTTCTCTTTTTACGCTTGTTATTCTAAAATACTTCTTTATTAATTAGATTAAGTGTGTTTGTCCGTCCAAATCTCATCGAGAGCAAAACGACTGAATTAGAGGCTTGCTCCGTGGGTATTGACAAAACAAACACAAACTGGCGATTAGTTAGAAACACTAGCAGACAGGCATACTAGGATACGAACAAACACACACACACACATACATACATACATACATATATATATATATATATATATATATATATACACACATACATATATTTAATTTATTCGTTTAAGCTTTGTTTTTAATGGCAAAATAATAAATATGTCGAAGCTAATCCATTTTGAAAAAATCCATATATATATATAAGGCATGTTTCGCAGCTATTCAGTGCGGCGAGATTAACCGTTTGCCTCAAGTCGGGATTGAAACCTGTTGGATTTGTCAGTAGTCGGAGATTCACCCACCAGGCTATCGGCGTATATCAGAGAAAAAGTATATTTCATTGCGCATAATTTTTTACGTAATGTAATACGCCAGCAGTTGAGAGTGTTCAGTCTTGTAACCGAATGAACTGAATGAGCGTTCGTATATATATATATATATATATATATATATATATATATATCATAATCCATTTTGTAAGGGATTTGTAAAATTTTGAATATATATATATATATTAATGCAGGTTTCATTGAATAATATAGACAAGTTTTGTATATTAATTTTATCTAGGATCCGTTCGTACCGTCTGATATACTTGATGGTGATATCATTGAATGACAACAAAAATCACAGTAATTGTTGATTTTTTTATCGGGTCTAAGCTTTCGGCTCACATAAGCCATGATCAAAGAATGAATATTAACACACAGTAAACATAGAACATTTAAGTTATTAACAATAAAGAGAATTAAATTGAAGATACAAGTCCATCCCTACCATGGCGGATGGCCGAAGACAGTGACAAAATAGTGGCGTTGTGGTCCCTGATCCGATTACAGGCATTTGAGTACATTATTGGAAATATCAAAATTGATCGTATTCAAACCAGGTTTAAGTTGTTTAATGTAGACTGCTTCCAGGATTTTGAGTTTCTGTTTATTATTTTCTTGTCTGAGTATGTATGTGTTATCAACGAGCGTTTTTCTCAGAGTGTGCATTGATAACCGTGTTGTTTTAAATGTCGGAATATATTTGAATTGTCATTTAAGTGCAACGTCAGACGCCGTGAGAGCGAACTTGTAGTATGGTCAATGTAGATATTATTTAGGTTGTTAGAGATACATTCTCTAAATGGACATTTGAATTTATAAACTACATTGTTTTTTTGCAAATCACTAACGGCTGGGATTTCCAAAAAGAAATGTAGTTTATAAATTCAAATGTCCACTTAGAGAATGTATTTCTAACAACCTAAATAATATCAACTTAAACCTGGTTTGAATACGATCAATTTTGATATTTCCAATAATGTACTCAAATGCCTGTAATCGGATCAGGGACCACAATGCCACTATTTTGTCACTGTCTTCGGCCATCCGCCACGGTAGGGATGGAATTGTATCTTCAATTTAATTCTCTTTATTGTTAATAACTTAAATGTTCTATGTTTACTGTGTGTTAATATTTATTCTTTGATAATTGCTTATGTGAGCCGAAAGCTTAGACCCGATAAAAAAATCAACAATTACTGTGATTTTGTTGTCTTTCAATGATATCACCATCAAGTATATCAGACGGTAAGAACGGACCCAACACAAAATTAATAGACAAAACTTGTCTATATTATTCAATGAAACCTGCATTAATGAAAAAATGCTGCCAAAATACACACAATTTATATATATATATATATATATATATATATATATATATATATATAAACAAAAATCTTTGGCAGAACCAACGGACAATTTGTCAAAACTTAAAAATCTTATCCAGAGTCCTGAATAAAAACGATAATACTGAAAAAAGAACAAGAAAGGTTACTGAAAACAAACTTACGTACTCAGTAAAATAAAGTACTCGAAGCTTAGATTGTCTAAACCGAGAAAAAAGCGCTTAACAATGTTAACTCTTATGAAAAGTGGGCTCTGGTCATAACCCGAGTTTTACGCTCACTTGATCTTCAAGTCGTGTTAAGATCATGTAAGCGTGAAACTAACGTCTATATTGCTATATTTATTGGGTAAATGCGCTCAAAATCGAAGATAGAGCATTTGAGATATAAAGAGTAGAAACACATGAATTAACACTGCATGGTGAGCGCCAGTTTCACGGTTCAAGAGAACTTTTCACCGGACCCTCTTAGATATAGAATCCACACTGCGTAGGTAACAAAACGACAAAACTTCAGACATCAACTTCTAAAAGCTAGCTGTGCCGCGGGTTAGGGTTAGAATCAGTGCTAAATTGGGTTAAAAAGAGAAAGATAAACATTATTTCAATAGGTACTTGACAAATGGTTATCATCGTCTTGTTTTACTTCCCGAAACCATCACTCATGCTGAAAAAATTAACATTTCGTAAATATTTGATAAGAATAAATGCCGCTCTCTCAGTCCCGACAGTTTTGCTTTTAGAACAAGAATTTGTCACGCCAAAAATTGTCATATATCGTGACTATAACGTTCTGACAAGAAGCAATAACATTAAATAAATGACATTAAATAGTAAAATAAATAGCAGTAGTAGTAAATGGAGTAGAAATAGAAGTAGACCGATTTACTTTATACAGTTTAAGTCTTAGCGGATTGTTTAAAGCACATTTAAAACGTTTTAACTGTGAAAACAATAATTCTTTTTCTCCAGGTTAATATCGCATTAACAGTGTTTTGAGTTCAGCAGATATCTTCTTCTTCATATGCCCTGTCCATTTCAGGGCGTAGGTTATTCAACCTATACAGTGAGACAATTCTGAGAGCTCTATAAGTCCTGCCAGGATTCGTCATTGGCGGTCACAATCTGAACAATTAAACATACGCATGTGATATAGTGGTGATAGCAGAATCGGAACAAAAAATACAAGACCCCTTACAGAAGGTAGCTAAAAAAGCAGGAAAAAACTGTCAAAATATAAAGACCTGGAAATTGAAATAGAAAAAATGTGGAAATTGAAAACAAGAGTTGTGCCAGTGATAGTAGGTGCACTTGGAATGATAAAAAATGGAACAATGACATAATAATACACATTGAAAGAATCCCTGGAAACCCCAGCTTAAGAGACATACAAAAAATTGTC
Organism: Ascarosepion bandense; assembly: GCA_037127315.1. NCBI lineage: Eukaryota > Metazoa > Mollusca > Cephalopoda > Sepiida > Sepiidae > Ascarosepion > Ascarosepion bandense. The sequence goes on from JBBBDQ010000638.1 coordinate 1,329,391, forward strand.
TTATTAAGTACAGCCCACACACTAAGGAAAACTTTATCTATGTAATGCTGAGGATGATAGGGAAGATAGAAAAACATGAAATGGAGCCATAACAACACGCCACTACCTGCCTTAGGTCTCCCCGCAGACTTGGTTGGTAGTGAGACCAAAGCAGAAATCGAAATATGAAGAAAAATGACATAATAATAATAATAATAATAATAATAATAATAATAATAAGAAGAAGAAGAAGAAGAAGAAGAAGAATGTAAATAAAAGAATAGAACGAAAAAAGAGAGAAAGAGAAGCAAAAGAAGAAAGAGGAGGAGGAGATGAAAGGAAAGAAAAAGAAGAGGATGAACAAAATAAGGAAGAATTGAAGGGAAAAAATAAGACAAAGAAAGAAAGAAAGAAAGAAAGAAAGAAAGAAAGAAAGAAAGAAAGAAGAAGAAGAAGAAGAATATAAATAAAAGATTAGAGCGAAAACAGAGAGGTGAAGAAAAAGAAGAAAGAGGAGGAAGAAATAAAAGGAAAGAAAAAGAAGAGGATGAACAAAATAAGGAAGAATTGAAGTGAAAAATAAGACAAAGAAAGAAAGAAAGAAAGAAAGAAAGAAGAAGAAGAAGAATATAAATAAAAGTATATTTGAAATTAAATTTCATAGTTAAATTTTTCCATGTTTTTTCTAAAACAATAGTTAGGTGGTTTGAAACGCTATTATGAGAAATGGTGTCAAAATTTATTTCTCGTGATACGGTATTTCCTGTTATTGTATCTCTTTGTCCTTTTTTTCTCTCTTCTTGCTTTCCGTTCAGTTTTTTTTTCTGTTTCCCCCTTTTTTTTCTATCTTTTTTTCTTTTTCTACTTTTTTTCTCTTCTTTATATTAATCAATCATCTATCATTTCTTTCTCCTCGCTTTCCTCTTTCTTTGGGGTTCTTTTTCGGATGAGCGAGAAATTTTCGTAAATAACCGTTACAAATGTCGTTTCTAAAATGGACATGTGAGCATCTATGTAAAATTAAATTAAAAAAAAGAATTTTTTTTTGGGGGGGAGGATATTTTGAAGACCAACTGTGGTACCATTTGGGTCTGACGAGCCGCGATAATAACATCAAAACGCTGTGAAATATGTATTACCCATTGTAATAATCTAAAATCTTTATATATATATATATATATATATATATATATATATATATTTGGGGGGGGGGGTGAAGAGCGAATACAAGAAGTTAAGTCTTCCATACTACAAGAGTTCCTGGTGAAATCAGTTAACGCGATTCGTGGGTTGGTCAAGAAGCTGGTAGCGTAATCTGGTGCCCGTATCGAATTTTAAGTAAAACCTCATGCTAGACACTTTTCTCCCATATTCATTTCTTGTAAAAAATATTGTTAATGAATAAATAATAAGTATTTTAAAATATTGAGTTACTTTTCAATCGGCCTATGTGTGTGTGTGTGTGTGTGTGTCTGTGTATGCGTGCGTGTGTGCGTGTTTGTTATATTTATTATTTATGATTTAAGAATGAATATGAAATTGGATTAATATTAGTACTTCCATTAATTCGCTGAAAACAGCATAGTATGAAAAAAAAAAGCGCTCCAAACTTAATAAAAACTAATTTTTCCATTAAAATGTTTATGCTATTATTAAGAGAACAAAGATCAAAGAATTTTTTAATTATTTTTTAAAACATTTTAATGCTTTTTAACACGTTCGAAATTTTGATAAAAGTCTCGATTTTTGTTAGCGGGCAACTAAATCATTACGAGAGTTTACAATGGATAATATTACGGAACTCAGTTTTTTTTGTTTGTTTTTTTTTCTGTGAAAAACACATTAATTTGGAAATTCTTGCAAAAATCATATAATTGTCGGATTTTAATGAAACTTTTAGGTCTTATTCAAAACTATATGAAATTATTTCTGAAATCATTATATATAAAAAATCTTGGTAAAATGTATTTCTTTTTCATCTGTTACCCCCTCTTTATGTAAATTTATGTAATTTCAAGAAATTATATTTTGTAGGGGAAATTGGTTTTGTTAGTTAAACGCAGCTCTCGTTGAGAAATGTAAACAATCTATTATTTTTTCAAACATTTGGCCCATTTTCCAAAACTCTGCTCCCAATAGTAATATAAAAAATGTAATAAAACTATTATTTAACTGGATGAGCTTTTAATATACAAAATTAAGGACATTATAGTCTGAAAAAAATAATTTTTCAATTAATAATAAATTTTTAAAGAATTGTTTTAATTCTTATTAATTATAATAACTTATAAAGTTTTAAAAATATTTGTAAAATACTTCAAAGACTTGTAGGCGTTAGGTTATTAACTTATTAAGTGAATACTATATTTACTAATCGAAAATTGATTAGTTTAATGTAAATCGCCAAGCCATCGTATTTTTTTAAAAATTTAGTTTTTTGTGCATTTGATTTTTTTTTCTTTTGTAAGGTAATTTCTGTGTGTACATTAAAAGGTCAGGATTTCTTTCCCTTACAGGAAAATAATTGTATAAGTAAATCAATTCTGGTCGCCAGACACAATTAGCTTATCTCGAATCTGTCCGTCATTACACGTCAATCATTTACGGGAAATGCCAGAGCTCAACGTTCTGTGATTAAGAAATTGTTTTATTCTGAATTTCATGCTATAAATAAGTTATACTTTAAAAATCAAATTAATTTAAATTTACATTTGCTAATACTCTAAAAATAACGTGTCACAGATGTATATTCTATTTTTGCAAGATTTTTAAAACCGAGAATTAACTTTTCTTTACAAATGTGTCGATCGCTCAAAAATAGCTGAAAATCTTTTAAAATAATTTAAATTTGAAAATTTTTAGATTCCAGTCAGTATAATTTGTGTTTGAAATACACTAGAGTATTTTACTTACTAAAAATAGTAAATTTAATCATTTAGCTTTCAATTAAAACTAAAATGAAAGTTTCAAGAAAAAATTCAATTTAAAATTTAGGTATTGAAAATGAGTGAAGGTTCCTAGATTAATATGTCAAAAGCATTACCTATTGTTATTAATTAAAATATGATTTTCAATCGATGTGATAAAATTTTATCACTGAATTAAGTGCGTTGACACAGGGGTGATTACACTGAGTATTTGAACACTAAATATGTATTGTTACTCTTTATAGATATTGTATAAAGTAAACGTTTTTGACATCAATAGGATACACATTTATTGATTTCGTTATCTTTATGAATATATAAACATCGATATCGACAGTAGACATTTAGGAATCAACACAACATGAGGACTGTCACCGCGTAGTGTTGATTCCTATGACAACACTGTCTACACCTGCAAACGCTCTATCTCTGATATTAAAAAGACAAACTTATTTTAATTGCGATAAAATCTGCATTTTGTTCTGCATTTTGTTGTAAGGTTGATTTTAAAAGCACACACGAAAAACGCCCTATTATTTTATCGCAATTACAATAAGTTTGTATCGCCCGGTTCATACTCCACCCACGTCTACTGAACAGGTGTAGAGGCTCATACCTTATTCCCTGTTTAGGATGTGGTTTTCGGCTTTCTCTTCCACTCTATTCACTCTTCCGTAACCCCCTACACACCAGTGGCCTTACCGACTTGCTCGGGGTGATATGATTAAAAAAAAATTGTATTTTACCTCTGAAGATGATCTTAGAAAAGGTCGAAAGTACGTGGGTTAAAAAAAATTCTAGGGTGTCTTTTTTGATGAATTTTATCTTAACATCAAGAAACTGATTAGATCAGTATAAAAATAAGAAGACGCAATATGCCTATATTATTTAATGAAACATTGAATAAAGATATGCTGCATATATTATATATAATTATATTTCTTCATATATATATATATATATATATATATATATATATATGGGGGGGAGTGAGAGAATAACTTAAAACTATATTTTATTATATCTATTCTTATATATAAGTCATTACCATACATAATACACGTTCATAATACACGTGATCACTTCTCTTTTGAATCATGATAGACTACGCAGAAGATTTTCCAGAAGTATGTTGCCATAACTCTCTGCAGTAGACTGGATGCCAACCATGGCTATAGAACCCACTTTGTCCTGATATTAAATCAGTAGCTGGAGGGAGAAGAGATGGATTCATGCCTTTCTCTAGAGTATATGCGCGTTAATGAATGCAACGAATTCAACTGGAATTGGCTCTCCAATTTTTCATTCTAAGCCATTACACATGTCCATATATATATATATATATATATATATATATATATATATATATATATATATATATATATATATAAAGATTTGGTTGGTGGTACAAAATTTCATAGCTGCCATAAAAAGGCAAAAGTTTTTATTACCACTCATTATAAGTAAAAAATAAAAATGCAAAACGAGCCTCGCTCAACAAAGCTTAATCGAGGTTAATAAAAAACTAATTGTAAATAAAAGGGGAAATGGACATGATGTATTAAAAAAATTGGTTAGCTGGGATTCGTTGGTGGCCAAATATGTAATCCTTTTGTTTACATAGTGATGGTTTTAAAGATGAAATATATATAGCCTTTCAACACTTTAAGGTGGTAATTTGAGTAGGACTTACTAAGAATTGTAGGTTAGTTCACACTGAAATTAGCGGCACAATTATATCTAATTATTAAGTGTTCTTCGATGGCAAAATTATATTCTTAATTACTGATTCAACAAAACCCAAGAGATAGGCATTGTTTCAGAGAGTGGTGGTAATAAACTTGAGGTTATTCATAATCCAACTTGGTTTTAGAGCAGATAATTAAGGCCTTATGAGTAAGGGTCTTATTTAATTTTACATTTACGGGACAGAAAGAGTCCCACCGGGTATACATGAACCCTAGTTCATGTATACCAGGTGGAATTTTAGAATTCAATTAAACCGACTAGAATGCAAAGATGTCCTGTGTACCTTCGCCTTTCTTGGCTTGGCAGTATTCGAGATAAATATGCTAAGCGGGTTTCTTTCGCTGTTCGACATTGTTACTTTGCTAACTCTCGTGTCGTTTTTTTTCTGCCAACCTGTCTTTTCAGTCATACGGAAAGACGTTCTCCCTCCACATTATAATAGTTCTTTGATTTATTCATTTTAATATAGTTGTTTGAACGACTCAAAAACTGGATATCAGGATAAAGCAACATGTCCCCACAAAAATCCGAAATTTGAAGCATTATTCGTCAGTCTGACCAATATATACAGGTCATCCATAACAGAAAACCTAATAAATAACAACTAATTTCAGTGTGAACTCATTTACCATTCTTAGTAGGTCTGACTCAAATTACTACCTTAAAGTGTTTGAGGCCATATATATATATATATATATATATATATATATATATATATATATATATATGTCTATTTGAAATGAATTGTTTGAACATTATTTTTATCGATACTCGTATTTAAGTAGATATTCTGTTTTTAATTAAACAGTATTATATATTTATAATTATTTCATTTCAAATTGTCGGTTGTTTATAACCAAGTTTCGTTAAAATTCGTTAATTTCCGTAACATGTTTATATATGTCTATCTAACCAATTGTTTTATACATATTTATTGATAATTATTACTTTATTAACCTCGATTTACCTCTGTTGGGTTAGGTTCGAAAACGGTTAGCTAGCTCGTTTTACAATTTTTTTCTTACTTATCATGAGTGGTAATAACATTTTTGTCTTTTTATGGCATTTATATAGGTGTAGCTAAGTTCACATTGATTATATAAATATATATATATTATGGTAAATTAAGACTAAGTAACTAATAAGATATTGGATATCGGCTCGGAACGAGAAATCGGGGAGCCGAGTTCGAATTCATTGCATTCACTTACGCGCAAATACCCTTGGGAAAGGTATTAATCCATCTATTCCTTCCAGTTATGGGTTAAATAACAGAACAGATTGGGTTCTATAGCCTTGGTCGGCAACCAGTCTACCGCAGAAAGCAATGGCAACCTACTGCGGGATAATCTTCTGTCCAGTCAGTCATGTCTCTTTCGAGACATGATAGCCCAAGCGTATATCACGTATAGCATTTAACTGACTGCTTGAACTAATAAGAACATTTTTTATCAGCGACTGAAGTTAAAACGAAAATTAACTGAGGTATGGTGGGGGTTTAAAAGTAGCTTTCCCTAGTTAAATAATAGTCTCCCAGAACAAGGCCAATTTGTGCTTAAGTTCTCTCTGTGTACACAGGGAAGGTATTCCCATATTAATAATAACAGACTCTAATATATCTAAGAGGCGTCTGTTCCGTACCCTGTGTATTATAACTTGTACTGCAAGTAACAGAATTTGATAAATGCTCGCCGATAGCGGAGGCAGGAGCCGCGAGTACCTGGATGTCAACGGCTCATGTCTACGCATCTGGCCCAGGAAATGTTGGGCGATTCTAACCTCCAGCCTCTGGATAGTCTTGCCCACATAGTTGACCCCACATCAACACTTGTATTGATATGAGAGTAGATTTTGTCGATGGGTAGACAAAACATCCTTACGTCATGGAGGGAAACCCCTTCTAGTTGAAAAAAATGCCCCGGACCATCACGGTACTAAAACAGAAATTTTATCGGCGTATGTCTGTCTAACTGGACCAATCCACGGTAGTCTAACATATACAGGATAATTAGACGGCTCATACATCTTAACTTCATTGAACTTAATAATTTTTCGTTCAATGGTAGATGTGATAACACATTCGGAGTAACCATTCATCAAAAATAGTTGTTTACATTTTTAATTTACACTCAGAAGAGAACATCTGAGCCCAATGGGTAATAAGATTAATTTTCCTGGTTATGGAAGCAAAAGAGTCCCAAATTAGGCAAAGCGCAGAAAATGTGTTTATTATAAACCCACTTTATTTTCTACTATAATATAACTAGATCCCATAACCTATAATCTGTCTCCTCGCATAAATATATTGATTCTTCCATCTTCTGATAATTAATTTGTTTCAAATAACTGATATACAGGTTGATGTTTGACGTACACTATATTTTAAAACTTTTCCGTTCTTATAATAATTCCACCACTTTAAGTGATAACAACATTTTTAAAAAATCAGAAACCGTTTCACGAGCATATTCGACAACATTGCCGACATGCCACGATACAAATGTATAAGTCCAAATGTTTCTTAACTGACACCAAACGGTTTAGCTTTCCACAACATCTTAATTCTCCACGCCACCCTAACCTATTAACTCATTCCCCCTATCCACTATTGCCTTGCTTTCTATTGGTTAACTATCTCACCTTGATTGAACATGGTAACAGTTCTGTTTTTAAATTTCTATATATAATGATTTCTAACAGAAAAATATATCACTGCCTGACGAGGTGCTAATAAACTAGTACCGAAGCACAAGTGTTGCAGTCAACTATGTTTTTCTTATTAACACTTATAAGAAAATAGTACAATATATATATATATATAATCAATCGCAGACAGATTTGTTTCTCTGTATCACAAATCATCAGTACGGTTAAACATCCGATTGCTTCTAACTAAGATTGAAACCCAACTGAATTGACATCAGCCGTTGATTCTACCTCTGAGTTATGTGCGCTCGGTAGATGGACTTTAGCGTTTTATAAACAATATAAACATACGCCAGTAACCCAGAGTGTTCAAATTCATTACTGAATGAACGATGCGTAGATGCGTGAGTAGTTACTGTTTGTATAAAGCATACCATTCCTATATATATATATATATATTAAAAACACAAGTAGAAACGAGAGAAATTGGTATAGAAGAAAAAAGTGCGAGAAGTCAGTGAAAAATGTGTTTAAAGTGTAAATTTATTGTTTTTATTATTAATATTACTTGCTTTTTGTATGATATATTAAGTCTTCATAATGGTATTTGTGTCGCTACACGTGTTTCGAGTCTAAAGTTGACTCTCTTCAGGCGAATAAACTCGTGACTTTACATATCGAGATCGTATATATATATATATATATATATATATATGAGAAAACCCATGAAGACGGAGATGATAATCCAAAGAATTTTATCCAATTAATATAAATTATCAAATAGATATAAATGGATACCTCAATCGATTACTAATTTTTCTCTTTATTTTCTCCCCCTTTACCCTTGGTTAATATTTTGTTTTTGCGTTCATATTATATATGTCTGTATTTTTTTTTTTTTTACATCTGCTTCAAACGGTAATATGTTCACTTCCCTTGTTAAAAAATTTCTTTAGAATAGTCTATGTGAATTTAACTTTTACTTTAATTTTCTAAATAATTCTTAATAAATATTTTGTAAAGCAAATTTATAAAATGTTTTTTAAAAAAATTAGTATTTTCTAAAAATTTTTGTCTTGGCTAATATTTGTGAATTATGGCTTTCTCTTCACTTTCTCTTTATTTTATCACGAACCCTTTTCTCCTCCTCCTCTTCCTCCTCCTCCTCCTCCTCTTTTTTCATTTATTTAAAGATGTGTGCGTTATTTCCTAACCCTTTATCGCGTATGTATATATTCTTAATTTATTTCCCTCTTCTATAAACCATTTTTTGGTGGGGAGTTCAAATTATTCTGAGTGAAATTAACATTTATTTATTCATCAACGGTCTGAACAATGCAATTGTCGTGATTTTTTTCTACATTGCTGAAATAAATTCTGGATTTATAACCCTTTAATTATGTGCTGATTTTTCCTCTCTCTCTCTCTCTCTCTCTCTTTCTCTCTCTCTCTACATATATAAATATATATTAACAAAATTTATAACATATATAGATATATTAGTAAGATTTTTAACACACACACACACACACACACACACACACACACACACACACACACACATATATATATATATATATATATATATATATATTTTAAAAATATTACACATGTATTTTCCAACATTCGTTATATTATGCCCAGTTTTTGTAAACTTAAAATGACTAACATTTCAAATACCTAGCGCATACGCAGATACCGTGAGATATCACGGTATCTGACGTTCCACAAAACCAACAGAAACAAAACAGAATTTTAAATTGATGCATACATGACATCGATGACGATATACACTTGACAGTGGGAGTTTTTGTAGTTTTCTTTCCGTGTCTTCTATCAACACTGTGTCATCTGCATAGCTTATGTAGTTAAGATTGTGGCTGCCAATAAAAATATATATATACAACAGACTGATATTCCAGTGAGAATCATCGTTCACCTTCAAATTTTCTGATAGTGAAACATGTCAAATTTAATTTACTTGTTCCTTATATCTTTGTTCGTTGCAGATGATTTACTCAGAACTGTCATTGCTTGATTCACATTACTTCAGGAAATCTTACTCTCCTTCGCATAGATTTCGTAATTACAAGAACCGACTACCATTTGTTGGCACGGAGGCGTGATGCGTGATACCAGCATTTGGTAAAGATCAAAATTAAAGTCTGATACGCCAATGCGATCTAATTTAAAGCGCTGCGTGCGAGAATTCCTGTGTAATTATTAAAGAACACATAAATACGAATCCCAAAAGCAAGAAAATGTAATTTTAAAAAAAATCTTGAACGGTGATTACCAGAAATATTGGAATCATGAAATTCCGGAATAATTATTTTGGAAATTGCTGTAATTAGTAAGAATAAATTTTTTAAATAAGCATGAAGAATCTTCGAATCAATAAAAACGCTTTTGGAACAATGCCAGTTTCATTTATGAAGGCACAGTTCTTTTAAAATCTGAAGAGAGATTTTCAGGAATCCTAAACTAGCTTAATTAAAAAATTATCACCACACATAAAGAATCGGAATTAACAGCTATTAGGAATTAATAATCCCGGAATATATTGGAATTATTTGTAATGGCGAGCAAATTAGATTTACAAAAGCAAGCAATTCTACTTCCGCTTTCTTATACATTTCATGTCTTTATTCCATTGGTAATGAAAGAAAGTCTTTCTAGCCTTTTATTCGCCATGTTCGTGGGTAACCATGGCTCTCCACAATTACCTGCAGTTTTGCTTTAAGTAACTGTTGAAACTTTCCCATCCATCATTGTACTTGTCTTGTTATCCATCCACACAATATTTTAACATGGCATCATGGTTTCAGCCGTCATGAAGATTCCCTGTGTCTTTTCTATGTTTAAACCTGTTCTACTATCTGTTTAGTTAAGCTCACTAAGTATGTTTTTGTTTGTCTCTCTTGCCTTCAGTTTTTCCTATGCGTATCAGATTTTCCAAGCCCTTTTTCCTCACTATGAGGCCTGTAAATTTCAACTGGTGTTAAGTATAAGGCTCCTTTTTGTTTTCATTTTGACTAAATTCGGTCCATCCTTCTGTAGAAACACATTTCTGGCTCTTGTGTTTCCTTAATCTTTGAGGTTATAGCGCATCCAGTGCCATTTACGAGGACAGATATCACGGTCAGTACTGTTTTCTTTGTTTATAATGAAGTTTTTCAAGTACTTAATACTTTACTTAGCTTTTGGAATGCATTTAACCACGTTTGGATTTCAGTGTCACACTTTTTCGATTATTGCCAGATATTTAAATTTTTGTACTTGTTTGATTTTGATATTTACAATTTTTAATTTGCATTTTGGCTTCATCCTTATGCTAACAACCATGTATTCTGTCTTCTTGCAAATATTTTCATGGCATCTGTTCTAATGAACTTTCCTTCTTGGTGTCTCGATTCCATGAATTTAAGACGGCTACTAGATTGGCATTTAGGTCTCACTGTTTTACTATTGAACTGGCTGGATGCAACTGCATTTTCACTTCTAACGGTTTCTTTTCTTGTCTGTGGAACTTTATTCTGGTTTCTTACTTTCCTGGCTATTTAATTTTTCTATTGTTAGATTTTGATATCTCCGATTTGCATTTTGGGATCATCCTTTTGCTAACGACCTCGCATTATGTCTTCCTGCAATTGATGTTTAATCTTATCGCTTTCCTTCACTAAATTCTATATGAGTTTTTGAAGTTTTCTTTCGATGTTTGCTCACAACACTGCGTCAATTAAGATTGTGGCTGATAATTATGAATCCTGGGAGGACTCGCTGTATAGCGTGAATAAGTTCGTTAAGAAGATACATCCTTGTTTTACACCGCTTTCTATTTTTGTATATATATATATTTATATAAAACGACCTCTGGCTGAGTCCAGCCAACCTTCCTAACCTTCGGTCGATTCTGCTTACGTTGTTTTGTTAATCTCAGATCGTCCAAGGCAGGATCCCTTTCCATCACCCGACTAGGTTAGCCCAGACACTCGAAGGAACGGTATATAATGCCACGCCACGGTGTAGATATATATATCGAATAGATACAGAATCATGAGTAAGTCAAAGCTAAGTAACGCAAAAAATCATTTGGCTGGCATTTCAGTAGCATCTCTACTGGTTTGTTCAATTTGCAGCTCGCCGAATTCGGACGGACCGTCTCTTGCAATATCTCTGGTGGCAGGCTATTTCAGCTAGACCGCATTAATTCATCGCTGGTCCTCGTCTCACTGAATTTCGTTTTCCAACCCACTTTTATTAAAAAAGCATAAAACTGCGGTGAAGGTTGAAGGTGGGGACGGGATTTCTATTTCCTCCTCCTTATATGTGATTTACCATCTCGACATGTAAGTAATATCATTTAACCATTTCGACTTCCAATGGAAGGGAAGAAAACTTACTCTCTGTTATTATCTGCCTGTTCCTACCAGCCGTCCTGGCAGTCAGTAAACAGGAAATCCTCAGGGCCGAATTTTGACTTAGGGTCACAAATCGTCAAAACCCAATGACAATATTTTGACTAACTAGTTTTGATAAATTCGCTTACTTCTCCCGACAAAAGCAATTTTGCACTCATTGTCTCAGTGAATCTGTATTTTCCACTTTTTATCAGTTCGGCTACTTTTCTCGACAAAAATGACTGTATTCTCCAATTTTTTTTTTTTGAGAGATCTCTTATCATCATGAAAAACACTTAAAATGGATACCAGCCATCTGGAAATAGGGTTACATATATGCTAAGCTTCTTTCCTATCCGTATGCAGACGTAGACGTCCTTCACTATTCTAATTAATCAGTTAAGTACCATAGGTGATAATGTCTCTTTCGATACATTACTGACAAGGCAGAAGATTTTCCTCCAATAGGTTGCTATTTCTTTCTGCTAGTTACTAGTTGCAATCAAGGCCATAGAACCCATAAATGCAACCTGTAGCTGAAGTGAGAAAAGATAGTGGAATACCTTTCCTAAGGGTATTTGTGCGTAAGTGAATTAAACAAAATCAACTGGAATTCGAAATTGGCTCTCGATTTCTCATTCTATTGCACTACAAGGCACATCCATCTCTTCTAATATTCTCTCAGAATGATTACGAAACTCTAGAACATAACATTAATCAGCTGACAAATATTCTGTTTACATTAATCCTACACCCACACACACAACCACACGTACAAATATATATACACAAATGAATAAGAACGAAGAAAATAATTGCAACGTTCAAAACTTTAATTTAAAACAGTGCTCAATGTAAAAATAGAGTAATGTATATTTATTATTAATTATTACGTTAGAACTTGTGAGAACTACAAACTACTACAAAATTGTACATTTTCTTTCTACATTGAAAGAACAATGTCTCATCGGGTAGTTAACAATGATGGTAATAAACGTTTTATTTTAAAAAATGCTATAAAAACAACACTTTCATTTATTTTTGGATTTTCTTAATGTACGAGGCAAAAGATATTAAAAAAAGGAAAGAGGGAAGAAAATATCGAAGAAAATAAGATGAGAAATCAAGAAAAGGAAAAGAAAGCAGAAAAAGAAAGAGACAGAATATATATATATATATATATATATATCAGTATCAGTAAAATGTTTCTTACTTAGCCGATTGATGTTAAATTCAACATCCCGACTTCAGAGTTTCGTCGACAGACTTGATCTTCCACGCGTCAGTTGGTATCAGCAATTGATAGCTTATACTTCTCAATGTTTCTTTTTTATATTCACTTATCATTGATGCAAGTTTATTTTAACATACTGTATGTGTGCATTCGCGAGCATCTGCCCACGCGCCCGCTACGCGAATGTCCGAACGCGTAGAATGTTCTTTTCCAATTTACACTCACACCACTCCTTTTTCTCTGTGAGTATATATATATATATATATATATATATATATATATATATATATATATATATATATATATATAATTAAATTTGTTTTTTAATTAAAAATACATTGCGACACGGACATTTCTGTTCCGAGACTTCTACGTTATCAGACAATGTTGTGAAAATGATTTTCACAACAATTTTTCACAATGATCTAACATTGCCTAATGACGAGGTGGAAATCTCGAAACATTTTAATACGAGTTGGATAAACATTGTTGAAAAAAATACAAAAAAGTTATCCTAGGCCCAGATATTTTTAAAAAAATAAACATTAATATATATATATATATATATATATATATATAGTTTATATATGTTCTTTTCCACTTTACACTCACGCCTTACCCTTTTCTCTCTTTCTGTATATATATATATATATATATATATATATATATATATATATTACAGATAATACTTTAGAACATGTACAAACTACAATCTACAAAAGTTATAAAGTATAATTTGTAATAAACATTCATTGCTGTATTTTTATATTGACCACTGTTTTAAGTTAATGTTTTGAACAATATTTTCTTCGTTCCTTATTAATTTGGATATATATATATATATATATATATATATATATATATATATATTAACTGAATTAATCATTTGATCACACACACAGGTCCATATGTGTACCTGTGTGTGTGTGATCAAATGATTAGTTTACTTTTTCATGTACATGTTAAACCTTTATCTGTAATTGCAATATGCGCATGGCGTTAAACACTAGGTAGGTCGGTGCAGTGTTAGTATTACATAATACATACAATATAGTGGTATATACATACGTATATATTTTACTATGAGTTCCACTCACAGATGCAAAGGATTGATTCGAATAAGTAAGTACTGCTTTCAATCAGAGCAACTGAAGGCAGCAGCGGGCAAAAATACCTGAACTTAGTGTTTACGTTTTTAAACACCAAAGTTAATTAAGAAAATTGCGGTGGTATTATGGTTAGCAGGCTTGTCTCGCTAAATCAACTGCGATCGAGTAATGAGTTTAATCCTCACTGGGTGCGCCATACTTTCGGTCTTGTGACACATGAAAGTTACGCTTATCTAAATCGCTAAAATGAGCACTTCGACATGGCGTTTGTTAAGCCTGCCTTCCTAGATTAATTCCGAATGAATAGTAAGTTCGATCCTCACTGGGGGTACCCGGTAATTGTAACCTTGTGCCTCGTATAAGCTACGCTTAGAAAATCATCATCGAAAAGTGTCTCGGTGTCGAGTAATGGCTAATCTAGTTTACAATTAGGAATAGTTTGTTACTGAGTCATGAGTTCGATTTTCCCTGGAGGTGCAGTCTTTGTCATCGTATGCAAACTAGATTAAACTTGGCGTGGGTTAATGCTGATCAAGCTAGTCTGATTAAACATGGCTACTGAGTAGTGAGTTCGAGTTCGATCTTCACTGAGTGTGTCATCCTTGTGACCTTGTACCAAACAAGACAAAGTATAATCTGAAACAACGATGTATATTTTTTATATATCAAAAGTATATTTTAAGACAAAATGAAAAAGTTTAATCGTGACGCATTTCATCCATGAGGATTCATCAGACTGGGTTTGTTGAGGTTGTTATCACTGCACATGCGCATAAAAGAAAGATGCTAATAGTTTTGACATTCGAAAGAATTATTTGTAATATACTTTTTCCATGTCGACAGTATGATATGAAACAGGATATATAAAAGTATATATTATTTCATATGATGTCGACAGGAAAAATATTCTAGAACTTTTTTTAGTTTATCATACCCGTTGCTCCTCATATGACTTCTAAATCCAAATATGAAGACATAACGTTTCCCACAAGTTAGACATTGAAGGTCATCTTCTAAAGGATGAGAAGAGAAATTTGCACAGAATAAATTAGATTGCCGTGGTGAGCTACGCTCAGGCAACCAGCAGAACGATCCTAGCCTGAACAGTTGAACTCCTGGGAATCCCGAAATGATGAGCAGTTACTCCTATTGCAATATCATACCACGCACTATAAACCAGGTGGGGCCTGATTAACGTAGATGCAACCAGAACTTGATCCTCAGGGTTCATAACCAAACCCTTCCCCACAACTGGAAGTTGAAATCATAATTTATCCAGCATTCAGACTACAATCACATGCCAACGAATTCTGTCATACCTATTAAGCGTACAGCACATGATATCCCCAAGTTGTCTCTCATCTAAGTATTGTTTAAGCTCAACGTTGCTTAACTTCGGTAATACACTTTTTTTAATAAAAATGAATTTTGAAAAGTTTATCGATTATATAAAACAACTAATTAGGAAAATTGTAACAAATTAATAAAAAAATATATATAGAAATTGTCGATGTTATCCAACCAAACATTCTTTATGCCTAAATACAACTTATTTAAATAAATATAAATGTATGAAATTTGATAATAGATTCAATAGATTTTTTAGACTAATGTTTATTCAATACAAGGTTCAAGTGCCACTCAAAGTAGAGGATTACTGTGTGGCGTTGTATAAGGGTAAGAATGGGTGCAATTGACAATTGAGATATATTTCACGTTGAATACTCCTTCAACGTGAGATGATATCTCCTTCTGATGCCACTTGAATTGACGGCGCGAATCAACCATTTTGATTTTGTCTTCGTTTTAAAGCCTTACTTTTCGTATCTATCGTTCTGCTTTCATCATCACGCGCTTTATTTAATTCAAAGTTCAATAAATCAGTTTTGAGATATTCATTTCCACTGTGGAGAAATGTTTCTGTACAATCGATTAGTGGCTTGCCTCCCAACTCTGCCCAATTCAACCAAATCAGATTGAATCAATGGAATATACTAGCACTCTTCTGTTTATACGGTCGGAGTGTAGTTTTTTTTTTTTTTTTTTTTTTTTAATCATATCACCCCAAGCAAGGCGGTAACGCCACTGATGCGCAGGGGGCTATGTAAGGTTAAAAAGAATGGAAAAGAGAAAGCCGGAAACCGCATCCTAAACAGGAAACAAGGGATGAGCCTCTTCACCTGTTCAATAGATGTGGGTGGAGTGTGAACCGGGCGATAGTTTAGTCTATCTACTTAGTATTGTGAAAACAGAAAAAGCAAAGAAAAAAGGAGGCGTACAAAAATATAGACATAGAGAAATGTGAGAAAGTTTAAATAATGAAGAAATGAGAAAGGTTAGGAGGTTTAAACAATTTCTTTTAGAAGAAGCCGTTCAAAGGTGAAGGAACAAGTTGAGACATTTGCAATCTAATACAAACGCAGGTTAAATCTGAACAAGACAAGAGATGAACTTTCTTTCATTTTTCACCCTTTATTTCTGTTTGCAATGAATATTATTGACAACCTATCGATGCACGAATTAAAGCCAAATAGACACCTGCTACTGGTGTAATTGAGAATTGAAGACAGTTGCTTGATCTACGATTTTCTTGTGACAAGAAAATTTGAGGAAGTTTTATTTGTGAATAAAGGAATGTCTATAGGAAATGGACCTTCAAATATCAAAGAAATAATAACGTATTTAGAGAAGAACCTCACCAAGGTTAGTTTTTCTCAATTTAAGTTCTTCTTCTTCTTCTTCTTCTTCTTCTTCTTCTTCTTCTTCTTCTTCTTCTTCTTCTTCATGTGTCGTGTATCTTCAGGACGTAGGTGATCGTGGGCTTCCACTTGATTGTCTCTAGTCGCTCTCAATATTTTTTCTCTTAGTATCTCTTCTAAAGCCGCTCCGTGTTCCATTTGCTCAGACCTAACAAGTACGTCTTGCGCTGCCTTCCCCTGTTTCTTCTTTCCTTTATCCGACCTGTGAGCATTAAATTCTCCAGACCCTCTTTCCTCATTACGTGTTCCAGGAACCTCATTTGTCTCTTCCTGATATTAAGTATGAGTTTTCTTCTCGCTTGCATCCTTTTCAATACCTCATCGTTGCATACGTGCTCCGTCCATGGAATCCTCAGCATCCTTCTGTAAAACCACATTTCTGCTGCCTCAAGCCTCTCCTTCATCTTTGATGAGATCGTCCAACATTCACTTCCATACAGAAGGACAGATATCACATAAAAACCCAGCACTCTTTTCTTTGTTTCTAATGAGTTTTTCCTGTCTTTCAGTACTCTGGTTAGCTTTTGAAATGCGTCTTTGGCCATGCCAATGCATCTGTGGATCTCCATGTCGCACTCTCTATCCTAAGTCAAAACACTTCCCAGATATTTGATTTTTTTTTTACTTGTTTTATTTTAGTTTCTCCTACTTGTAGTTGGCATATTGGGCTCCTTCTTTTGCTGATGAACATACATTCAGTTTTCTTTAAGTTTATGCTCAGTCCTTTCTTCTCACTTTCTTTTGCTACCTTCTGTAGAAAGTCCTGCATTTTCCTTTCGGTGTCTGCTATCAGCACTGTGTCATCCGCGTACCTAATATTGTTGAGATTGTGGCCGCCAATAAGAAATCCTTGCAAGGCTTTTATTTCACTCATAATTACTTCGCTGTAAAGGTTAAAAAGATCCGAAGAGAAAAAGGATATCATTTTTATATATATAACAAAATTTCTTCGTTTGCTGAAACCAATTTGAAGTTACACAAGGTGAACGCATTGACTGTATATTCTAGTTTAAAATTAAATAAGATTTATTTTTACAATCGTATAATGAAGTGTGTATAAAAAGTGAAAAATAACCGTTAAGTTTAACCGTTTAAATGACGTTACTAACCGTTTAAATGATGTCCCTTTGAGTGGCTTAAAATGAGTTCCAGCAAACGAGGGAAAGCTATAATTAAACAAAGTCCAAGCGATCAACGCAGACGTCCCCCAAAGGTTCGCTTCTTGGCTCAACACTCTTCCTGCACTGTATTAATTGATCTGCCTAAGAGTATACTCCGATCATTTATGAATATCTGTTAATACAACGGTATATAAAACCCTAGATAACCAGATATTGGCAACTGATCTCTCCTCTGAGATAGCTATAACATTCTAGTGGGGGGAAACTGATTAGTCACATTCAATGCCTCGAAAACCATAGTATTGATATTCTATCATCACCTATCGAAATCCAAATTGTCCCCATTTGCGATGAACGAATGTTTCTCTGGTAAGCTCCTTGACTTGAGCGCCTCTTGGGACTTAAACTCGGGCTAGACCTCAAGTGGAAATCATACATAGATGTACCTCCACGCAATTGCCGAAAAAACATTGAACCATGATGTTAAATTTTAATAAAAACAAAGTTTTATCATTAGAAATAAAGATAAAAAATTTGTTGTCATTATTCTTTAAATTTTTCAATCCTTTCTAACACGTTCGAAAATTTCGTTATTTTTTTTTCGTCAACGACTCACTCGATGTTTACTAGAGGTTACTACTATGGCAAACGTAATATTACGTATGCCATAGTATTTGGGGGCATTGAAATTCTTGCAAAAATCAACTTATTGATTTCAATGAAATTGCAGGAATAATTCACAAATGAATGAAGTTATTTAAGCAATGATTATTTTTAGAAAATATTGGTAAAATATATTTTTAGATTTGCTACCCCCTACACACACGCGCACTTTAATTAACTTCATGAAATTTCTAGAAATTGAGCGCTGATTCCAATTTTTTTAATTATCTAAGTGCAGGACATCTTGGGGAATGTAAATCATGTCTTTTTTTTTCTAAAGAACCACTTTTTTGAAAAACCTTCTCCGAATAACAAAATTACAAAATGCATTAAGACTAAGACATTCTTAATTTAGATAAACTTTTAATTGATTTTCTAAATAAAGTATATTAAGGATATTCTGAAGAAAAATGTTTGTTTCATTGAATTATGAATTTCATAAGAATAGTTTTCTTTTTATTTCTTTGCTAATTATGATGATTTATAAGGTTTCAAACATCTTTCAAATTTTTTCCAGTCACTTGGTGTCTTCGGTTATTAATTTACAAATAAAAAATTGAAAAGCTTAATACAAATCATGTGTCGTTAAGATTTTTAAAATAATTTTAAAATTTATTCCTTTTACTTAAGATGTCCTCCTTTTTTAAATATGGAACCACTTAAGAGCCATATCATTATACAATTACGTCTTTTAAGGGTTGCACGACTTACAAGGGAAAAAACCCTGATATAAACTTTTTGATTGTGTACATTTTTTTCAGTTCACTTCCGTATTTCCTGTGTACGTTTCAACATTCAACAGGATTTGCAAATCATCCCTTCAAAGTTTAAAGTAAGTTTTATATTTTTAATTCCAAGTTTCCCCATTTTGTTAAAAAAAAGTAATTGTGAAATTCACAATTGTTGACGTGCCTAATAAAGAACATTAGGAAAAATAGACATTAAAAATAAAAATAAATAAATACTATAACATTTCATAAATTATTTTGTTGCCTCTGTCATGTTATACAATTTCATTCTCTGTTATCAAATTTAAAAGAAAGTTTTATATCATTTTAATTTTTACTTTTTCAGAAAGCATTTTCAAATGTAAAGCTATAAAGCTAAATTAACTAAAATTCAATTTAAAATTTATTTATCGAAAATGAGTGTATATACCTAGATAAAACCGATAACAGTGATACTGTGATTACGAAACACTTTTATATTACATTTCAGTCATTAAGCAGATAATAATTTCATTAAATATTGCGTTAATTTTTTGAAATTTTACTATGTAGTCAGAAATTAAAAACGTAACGTTAGCTTAAATTACATAATTTGTCAATTCTGGTCTACCATAATTAGCTTTTTTTGCCAAGTTCTAGATGATAAATTATTCGTTATCTCATATAAAAACTATTTACCTCCATTAATTGGCTAAAAACACAGCATAGTATGAAGAAAAAAGGCCCCAAACTTAATAAAAACTAAGTTTTTTTTCCATCAAAATGTTTATGTTATTAAAAGGAAAAATTAAAGTATTTTTTAATTATTTTTTTTAATCTAATCATTTCTAACACGTTCAAAATTTTAGTAAAAAATCTTTTGATTTTCGTTAGCAGGTTAATTGTTACGAGAGTTTACAATCGATAATGTAATATTACGTAATTCATTTTTTCCGGTGAAAACACTAATTTTGAAATTCTTGTAAAAATCAAATAACTGTCGGATTTTAATGAAACTTTCAGGATTATTTATAATTAAATTAAATTATTTATTAAACTATTATCTTTAAAAAATCTTGGTAAAAATATTTTATATCTGTTACCCCCGCTCTACGTAAACTCATGAAATTTCAAGAAATTAAATGTTGGAAAGAAAATTGGTTTTGTTAGTTAAACGAAGGACTCATTGGGAAATGTAAATCATTTATTATTTTTTCAAACACTTGGCCCTGGAAAATATGCTCTTAATAACAAAATAGAAACTGCTGTAAAACCATAACATTATTTAATTGAATAAGTTTTTAATTGCCTTGATAAAAAATATATAATAAGGACATTATAGTCTGAAAAATTATTTTTTCAATTGATAATGAAATGTTAAACAAATTGTTTTCAGTTCTTATAATTATAAAGATTTAATAAGTTTCAAAAATATTTTTCAAAATAATTCAAACTTGTAGGCGTTTAGCTATTAAGTTAAGTGAAGGCTATATTTATTAACTGAAAACTGAAAAGTTTAAGACAAATTATCGAGCCAACGTATTTTTTAAAACCTTTAAAATATTTTTTGTATTTGAAGTATTTTTATGGTAATTTCTATGTGAACATTAAAATGTCAGGTGTTACAGTGTTTCTTCCCCTTAAAAGAAAAAATTGGGCAATTATGTTAATTCTAGTCGCCATACACTTAGTTTATCTCGAATCTATCCGTTAATACATATCAATCATTTACAAAAAAGGTATCGTAATTAAGAAGGTTTTATTCTAAATTTCAAAATAAATAAGTAATACTTGTGAAAATCAGATTAATTTAAATTTAAATTTGCTAATATTTAAAAAAATATCGTGTCACATATGTATATTTTATTTTTGCAAAATTTTTAAAACCGATAAATAGCTTTTGTTTACAAATGTGTCGACCGCTAAAAAATGACCAAAAATTTTATAAATTAGAAAGGTTTAGATTCTAATCAATATAATTTCTGTTTGAAATACACCAGAGTATTTTACTTACTGGAAATAGTAAATTTAATCATTTCGCTTTCAATTAAAACTAAAATAAGAGCTTTAAGAAAACTTTTTTTTAATTTTTAAACATTCAATTTAAAATTTATTTATCGAAAATGAGTGAAGGTACCTAGATAAAACTGATAACCGATTTAATATGTTAGCAATGTATGTTTTGTTTTTGCAAAATTTTTAAAACCGAGAATTAGCTTTTGTTTACAAAATGTATCGATCGATCACAAATGACCGAAAAAGTTATATTTCTTTTAAAAAAACTGAAAATTTTAGATTCCAATCAATATAAAATCAGTTTAAAATACACCAGGGTATTTTGCCGACTGGAATTAGTAAATTTGATCATTTAGTTTTCAGTTGAAGCTAAACTGAAAGCTTCAAGAAGGCTAGTTTTTTTTATTAAAATTTATTTAAAACGTACATACGATTTATTGCTAAAGACACTAGAAAAATCTCCCTGCACAGCTCCAGCAAGTTCACAACGCCTTCTAGAGTCGTTCTCATTGTACGTACGCACGTAGCGGGGAATGGGTTTCACCAAAAAGTGTATGTTTGCGTACGTACGCATGAGAAAAAATATACTGGTTTTTTAAGGTTTGATAAGCGAAAAAATTCATTTGCAGGAGAAAAGAACGTTTTTGTTTCAACGTTAGTAAACTTATTTAGTTGTCGACGCTGTTTTAAATTCATGTTTTGAAATGGAACAAAATAAGTTTGGGGAAACAATGTTCGCATTGAGGTGTAAAGTTCAGAAAATGAGAGAAGGTGTTGTAGAATTTGAAAGAAAAATTTTTTGCAAAACAAGCAGACTCCGCCCACAGGCACACAAATAAAGAGTTTTAAATTTTCAAAAGACAAGCAGTGCAATCTGTTTCCTCTCAGTATTTTGATGGCTTATTTCACACATGTTTTTTGAAGAAAGCGGACAATTATCTGAAACGGATAAACCCGTTCAGTACGAAAAT
The DNA here is from genome assembly GCA_037127315.1 of Ascarosepion bandense. Classification (NCBI taxonomy): domain Eukaryota; kingdom Metazoa; phylum Mollusca; class Cephalopoda; order Sepiida; family Sepiidae; genus Ascarosepion; species Ascarosepion bandense. Next base: position 1,351,672 of record JBBBDQ010000638.1, read on the forward strand.
GTTTTGAAAGTGTAATATCGGATGCAAATTAGGTAAGTATAAATAGAGAATAACTAGAGAAGTAACACAAAGGACATGGGCAACTGTGCTACGACTACTACTACGCACAATGAAAAGTGAAACATAAGAATGGTGTCACCAATAGGATCCTTGAATTCGCTGGATGATCCAGAACACGTAGAAACATGGATAAAAACTCTTGCTGCAAGAATAAAAAAAACCAAGAGACACAAAGACCGACGAAAAAGAAAACGACATAACCAATTTATTTATTGCTACAGTTGGTGCGAAACTATTAAAAATATTTGTGTAATACGAGCGAATTAGAAGAAATGGCATTTGAAGAAATTGTGAAAAAGAAGAACATAAGACAAAAAAAAAAAGAAAAAAAGATTAGTAGTCGCTGAAAGAATCAAGTTTTGGAAACAAGACAAGCACCAAATGAGTCCATTGTACAATACTTATATAGATTGATAGAAGGAGCCAAGTATTATGAATTAAAAAAAATGGAAGCAAAAGAAATGACTACAGAAGATGAATTGATCCTTCTTAGGTTAATTGAAGGCTTGCAAGACCAAAACCACAAGCAAATATTACTAGAATGTCTACAGAGTAGCAGAATGGGTTTGGAAGTTACCGTCGAGTTTATACAACAGTTAGAGTTGATTAGTGAATTTAATCAATCAAAAGAAGAATTCAAACATACAGGACAAGCAAAACCAAATCTATAAGTAAACTAGCAGTATAGTCCGGCGTTGCTCGGGTGTAATGAAAGCTTTAAAACTAATCCATGGTCCAGGAGCTCAGTCTCTTTGGACGTTTGCACGAAAGACTAAAAAGCAATAGTTGTTTCCAGTTAAAGCGAAACCCTAGATTGAAAAAAAAAATGAATGGATGTAAGTCAAATTTTGATTTCCTGTTATCGATATCAAATAAGTTTTTTCGTCGTAAGCTGAATTTTGAAGGCTAAATAAGTCTTCTGAGTAAGTGGTATCATGGCTGAGACTAAGAACTACAATTATATCTACTTAGAGTCAAACCCGAAACGAAAACTAAAATAAAAGGGCTGAAAAAAATACAGACATACAGGCAGATAAACAGACACTCACACAAACATCTTGCTTTATATATATATATATATATATATATATATATATATATATATATTATCGATTTTCTGCATTATTGTAAGAACTGCAATCTTGAAACTTTTGAATATCGTTTCTTATGTCTTTGTCTATGAGTGTATCAAATTTGATTAAAATCAGACCACTCCTCCTATAACCCGATTTTTTCGATTATCGATATTTATCGGGGGTATCTCAACACAAAACCTAGCTAAGAAACTCGCAGACGCTTATAGTACAACTGTGTAAATTTTCAAGAAATTCGGTTCAGCCGTTTCGGAGTCTATAGGTAACGGACACACACACACACACACACACACACACACACACATACACACACACACATAGACACACACAGACGAAGTTGCATTTATAAATAAGTTTAGATGTAGATATTGTGGAAAAATCACAGGAGAGACAAGAATAAATTTCCAGCTGTAGGAAAAATATGCTCAAATTGCAAAAAAGTGATAATTTTCAGAACGTATGCAAATACGAAAATCAAATAAAAAGGTAAAAACTGTTCAACCCCCTCCCGCCGAAGGAGAAGAAACTGAAATATTTACAATTAATACACAAAAAAAAGAGAAAAATAAGGATAAATGCACACGTATTTAACGTGCAAGTTGATACAGGCAGTCAAGTTTCGTTGATACCAAAAAAATTCTGAATAAATTTGGACGGCCTAAATTTGAAAAATAAAATCAGAATACAATTAAAACAATTTGAGGGAACGACTATAAAAGCAATTGGTACATTTAAAGACAATTTTTAAACCCATAAACGTTTTAAAATAGTTCCTATTACAGTTGTAGCATGCTAAAGGAATCACGGATTATTTGGGACTGATGTATTAAAAGTAGATACAGCGAGACTAAACAATTCCATGGGAGCAAAAGAAAATTAAATATGATTATTGAAAGGCTATAAAGCAAGCATTCGACTAAAAGAAAACTATCACCCAAAGTATGTAGAGTCAAGAAAAGTTCTAATTCATATCCTACCTTTGGTATCAGCCAAAATAAACAAAATGATACAAACAAGGCATACTAGAAAGACTAACTCTAGGTGGTAGTAATTGGGCGTCACCAATGGTAGCGATAAAGAAACTTGGCGGAGATTCAAAGATATGTGGTCATTAAAAGATAGGGGTAAATCACCAGATATCTTCAGACTCGTTTCCTTTGCCAAATATCAAAACTACGAACCACGAATTAGCACAAATGGAGTACTTCGTAAAAATTGATCTCATGTCAGCATACAATCAAATAGAAATTGACGAGAAATTGAAGGCTATAACCACAAGAAACACCTCTGTAGACTTATTAAGAAAGACTCGTCAATTGTTTGGGATAAAAACGTCCAGCCATATTTTTCAAAAAGTAATTGAAAGAGCCTTATTAGGAAAATAAAAAATATAATAATATACCAGTACGATATAAGTGTAGGGACAAGAACTAAAGAAGAATTAAAATATAAAACAGAGCAAATTTTAGTTATATTAAAAAAGACAGTCTTGACCATAAACAAAGATAAATGCAATTTTGACTACCAGAAGATATCAACAAATGAAAAAACATTAAGAGTCCTTTTATGGGCTAATAAATTTGTGTAGTAAATATACAACGATATAGTGTTTTGACTACCAGAAGATATCAACAAATGAAAAAAAATTAAGAGTCCTTTTGGTGGCTAATAAATTTGTATAGTAAAGATACAACGACCTAGTAGAGTCATTTTCAAAGTTACACCAAAGAATAAATGAATTTAACTGGACACAAAACAAACTATTGTTTTTAAAATACTAAATAATACTATGAGGAGAAAACCAATAATAAAAGTTTTTGATCCACAAAAAGAAATAACGTTAACCACGAACACAAATGAAAAGGCGATTGCTGCTGTTTTACACCAAGAACACACAACCATTTCAAGAAAGTTAACATTATCAGAAACTAACTACTCGAATATTGAAAAAGAAGCTCTAACAATTGTATGGAGCATGAAAAGAACACAAAACTTTTTGATAGAAAAATATTCTTATTAAAATCCGGCCACAAACCATTAGAATTCATATTTAACCCGAGAAAAGAATTGCGAAAAATAACATTATCAAGGATTTTAAGATGACAGTAAAAATCATAGCATTCGATTTTGACATAGTGTACGTAAAAGGGAACACTATTCTTCACGTAGAAGCTTTATCAAGATTACAGTTCAAGAATGAAACAAAAGAAAAACAAGAAAATACTGAAGATAAAATAATACACTGGATGGAAACCGACGTTCTTTCTCTAAATAGACTCAAATAGAAACAAAGCAAGACCCAATATTAAGCAGAATAGTAAAGAGAATAAAAAATAATTTATGAAGCAATTGTTCGATGGCAAAGCGAGCCTTTAAAGAAGCAAAGCACAAACTAACCATAGAAGTTTTTCAAAAGATGTAGAGGAATACATTAAGAGATACCCAAAATGTGTGGAAATAAAAAAATTCAGGCAAGCAAAAAATCACTCATGGCCCAAATAAGCAGAGCCATAGGGTGCAAATGGATCACGCACATATCAGGGATAGTGGATTATTAGTAAACTCATATTCAGGATAGCCACAAGTTGTCAGAATAAAAGACAGAAAAGCTACCATAAAGCAAATACTAAGAACTATATTCTCAGGGAATGGAGTACCCCAGACAATAGTCACCGACAATGCACCCTACTTTTGCGATGAGAGCTTCAGTGTGTGGTTAAAACAAATTTGATGCATCCGATACAAGACACCACCATATCACCCACAATCTAATCGCGTTGCGGAAAGAATGGTAAAAATAATCAAAATGCGTTTGAAAGCATTCTCACTTCTTTACGAAAACATAAAAGCATATTTACCAAAAATGCACCTCAGTTACAGATTCACTCCACATGCGGGAAGGAAACCGAGCCCTTCTACATGAATGGGAAGACAAATCAGAGCCTCTATAACTATGTCTTTTGCAACCAAAGAAAGTTATGGTATAGAAAGAATAAAGAGGCCAATCGAGAAGAAGCAAATTTGCTGCTACAAAAAGGACACAATACGCCTATACTTGAAAAAAGAGACAATATATACGGCACAAGCAGATCAGTTGAGAAACAGAACGAGCTGGGTGATGTGGAAATGGAAAGACAGGAACAAGGAAAATATATACTGGCACATGCTCATCAGTTCAGAAGCAGAAACAAACTAGGCGATGTGGAAGTGAAAGGACAGAAACAAGGACAATATATACTGGAAGATGCTGATCAGTTCAGAAGCAGAACGAGCTGGGTGATGTGGAAGTGGAAGGCCAGGAACAAGGACAATATATATTGGCACATGCTGATCAGTTCAGAAGCAGAAACAAACTGGGTGATGTGGAAGTGAAAGGTCAGAACAAGGACAATATATACTGGAACATGCTGATCAGTTCAGATGCAGAAACGAGCTGGGTGATGTGGAAATGGAAGGACATACAGCATACATTACCAGTAGTCAAAAGAAAGAAGTTGCATTTTCGACATTTTTGCAGAGTTATCTTTTGACTGTCTTTGGTTCTTCTATCAACTTCATACTGATACGGTGCTGGTAGGAATACGTGTGGTTTTTTGGGGGGCGGGGGGAAGAAAGGATTGGTAGGAGAGAAAGGACGCTAACTTTTTTTTAGACTTAGGAGGGAAAGAGAAAAAAGTTCATTTTAAATTCAATGTAATCTTATTCTTATGGTAGCTAGAGACAAAAAAAAAATACAAAATAAAGTCACTCTGAAAGAAAATATATGTAATAAAATCAGGAGTAGTAAAAGAAAAAAAACAAGGCTGTACGACCTCTCCGGTTCAGGGAGGTGTAGTATCATGTGCAAATTAATAGGTAAGCATAAATAGAGGATAACTGGAAAGGTAAGAAACAGAAAACCCTGTCGTCACAAAGGACACGGAGAACTGTGCTACGACTACCACTACAGACAAAGAAATGAGAAACATAACAGCAAGCCTATCTCATGTTAAAAAAAAGTAAAACAGTGATCTAAAGCATAAGAGTTTTGGAACAAACTAAAAAATGCTGGTGAAAAACTGCTTGATGAATTGTTTCGGTTAAAAGCTGTGTGTGGCTGTGGTTTTCAACTTCTCAAGTCAATCGTCTAAATATAACCATTTTCAAATTTTGTAAAATAGAGTAGGATGAACAGAAAAAGTATGTGAGCATGGAGAAGGCGTTCCCTTAAAAAAGCATGAATGCGTACAAGTGGGACGGGTCCAAATATTCGAAATTTGTGCGTAGGTACTATGTTTAATGACCCCCCTCATTTACCTTTACAAAAGCTAGAACAAGCCGAAAGTGAAATAATGCAGGAACTGCTCAGTCATCACTTTCCACTATCGATATAGTAAAAAAAAAGCATCTCCTAATTATTTCCCACACTACAACCTCTTTCTCATAGACGAAACGTCGAAACCTCCTCGTTGCTCTATCGCTATTTTCATGGAAAGTTCCCAGACAAACTACGTTCCTTACTTCCACTAGTTCTAACCTTCACGGCTAAGACCCACCATACCACGATCATTGTAGCGAACAAATCCCATTTCCTTCGTAATCCATTGGTGAGATGTAAGTTAATACTAGACCAACTTCTTCCCACGAACCGTTGCCTTGTCGAGCCTGATCCTAAGAGACTGATCCGCAAATCGCTACAATCTTAATCTATTAAGAAATAGTGTTAACCTTCATCTTCCTCACATATCAACAGAAGCTATGCCTGTTACTTTGTAACCATCTACTTCGAGTGGACCTCGGGCCTTGTACAGTTTGTTATCGTTATCATTTATATCGTTTATGAGACAATGAGCAAATAGCAGGTTATCGATTACATCTAATGATACGGTGAAAACTCAGTGTTGAGTTAATTTTTGCTTAATGCTCATTCCCGAAACTTTCAGTATTTAATAACTTTGGCAGCATTTGTAGTCATTTGGTAAGATTAGCTTAGTTTCAGCACCAAGTGAGAATCTAACGCAAGACCCATAAGTAATTGTCATCTAGATAAGTTTGTTAACCATTACAGCGAAGTACCACTCTACATTCATTAGCTTATCTAAGATGAAATATAGAATAACGAGGATTCGAAGAATGTCTTACACAATTTTTCGAGTAAAATAGCAGTTCTCTTCTCGGTTACAAAAAAACGCACAATCTGACGTGATCAATAGTTGTGCAATGGCAGTTCACTCAAACCATCGGTCACGATGACTTGTGACTTTGTGCCAAGCACAACAATCGTCGCCTTTCAAACAGCTCGTCTACCCAATGTTAACTCATAACACACTTAACTCATGGTCAGTTAGTTAAGTGCCGTGCGAGATACACGCTTAAGCGATCATGTCTCGAAAAAGGCATGACAAAACTGAATGACTAGGCAGAAGATTTTCCCGCAGTAGGTTTCCATTACTTTTTGCGGTAGACTGATTGTCAACCAAGTATGTAGAACCCAATCTATCCTGTTATTTAACCCATAGCTGGAGATAGAAATCACGGATTAATAACTTCCCCAAAGAAAATTTGCGCGCAAGTGAATGCAACGAATTCAACTGGAATTCGAACTCGGCTCTCTGATTTCTTGTTCCGTTGCACCACTACGCACATCACAAACCTTGCCGCCCAATGGAATCGTCATTATTATCAAGATGTCACATTTTTGACAAATTGATCAATTGATTCAGCAACATTTCCACTAATTTTCGTAGTAAGAAAACTCTTTTTATCTTAATATAATATAACGAAAGTGCGAAAGTCTGGCTGGCGATAGTGGAAAGTACGAACTCGTCTCAGTCATAAGGTAAGTTTTTTGTTTGCTATATTAGTGGTGCATAACTAAGCTTAGTGCATGACTATCAAAGTATGATATACAATAATAAATAAATACCTTAATTACCTATGTACAAAGCGCATCCACAACTTTGAGTTACGAAACACTGGAAAAAAACATCCCTAAAATGCACAACTAATTCTGAAATTTGTAGCAGTTTAATTGTAACATTCGATCAACTTCTTCTTCTTCTATGTGCCCTGTCCCTTCAGGACGTAGGCGATCATGGCTCTCCACGTCTCCCTATTCCTTGTGGCTCTTAGTATGTTTGTTCCTGTTGCTCCTGGCAACCCCCGTTCCGTCATCCACCTGATCAGTCCCTGCAAATACGCCATCCGCTGCCTTCCTCTGTCTCTCCTTCCTTCTATCTGTCCAGTCAGTATCAGGTTCTCCAGACTCTCCTTCCTCATTGCATGTCCCAGGAACTTCAGTTGTCTCTTCCTGATGCTCAGCATCAATTTCCTTTTTGTTGCCATTCTTTCTAACACCTCGTCGTTGCTTGTATGCTCAGTCCACGATATCCGTAGCATCCTTCTGTAGAACCACATTTCGACCGCTTCCAGTTTTGTCCTCATTTTCGATGATATTGTCCAGCATTCACAGTCGTATTGAAGAACTGACATCACGTAGCAGTCTAGAACTCTTTTCTTCGTTTCTATTGAGATTTTCCTGTGTGTTAGTATTTTGCTCATCTTCTGGAACGCGTCCTTTGCCATGCCAATTCACCTTCGGATTTCCGTGTCGCACTTTCCATCTCCTGTGAGAACACTTCCTAGGTACTTAAATTCTTGTACTTGTTTGATTCTGTTATCCTCCACCTGTATTTGGCATTTTGGGTTGTATCCTTTGCTGATGACCATGCACTCAGTTTTCTTAAAGTTTATTTGTAGTCCCTTCTTGTCACTCTCCACTGCTACTTTCTGTATGAGGTCTTGTAGTTTCCTTTCCGTGTCCGCAATCAGCACTGTATCGTCCGCATATCTTATGTTGTTCAGGTTGTGGCCTCCAATAACAAATCCTGGCGTGTCATCTAGGGTCCTCCTCAAAATATTCTCGCTGTATAGGTTGAACAAATCCGGTGAAAAGACACATCCTTGTTTACGCCTTTTTCTATCTTTGTGTTTCTACTGAGGTCGTTACCTGTCCGTATGCAGGCCGTTTGCTGCCAGTAGAGATTCTTGATTATTCTTATGTCTTTGCCGAAAATGTCGAGATTGCCCAGCATCTCCATCAATTCTTTGTGTCGTATTTTGTCGAATGCCTTCGCGTAATCAATGAAGCACAGGTACAAGTCTTTCTTCATTTGCAATGCCCTTTCAGAGAGCATCCTAATCATGAATATGGCGTTCCTTGTTCCAGTGTCCTTGACGAACCCGCACTGTTCCTGCCCTATCTCTGGCCTGATTCTGCTTCTCGCTCTATTCATCAGGATTCTGACAATCAGTTTTGTAATGTGACTCATTAAGCTGATAGTTCTGTGTAGTTCGCACTCGTTTGCACCAGGTTTCTTCGGCAGCACTATAAATATCGACTTGCATAGGTTGTCTGGTATTATTCTGCTGCTATAAATTTCGTTTATTATGTCGGTAATCTTTTCTATGCCATATTCTCCTAAGGCTGTCAGCAGCTCTATCATTATGCCATCTGGACCAGGTGTTTTGTTTCTGTTCATTTTGGCCATTGCAGCTTCCAATTCGGATTTCAGTATTTCCGGTTCATCCATCTCCTTGTGTATTCTCGGTTGTTCTCTCTTGTCGCAAAAGAGATCCTTTATGTATTCTTCCCATCGCTGGAGTATTTCCTCTGTCTCTAATATGATTGTCCCTTCCTTGGATTTTATGCATCCTGTTGAGGAGCAGGAATTTTGTCCTGTCAGTTCTCTTATCTCTTTATGCATCTCTGCTTTGTTGTTCCTGCTCAGTCTCTCTACTTCTGCACATTTATTGTTGAGCCATTCCTCTTTGGCTTGTCTGCATTTGTTCCTTATCTCCTTGTGAATTTTTTTGTACTCTGCTCCGTGTCTTGGCGTTATTTTTTGTCTCCTTTGCATCATGTGGAGGATCTCTTCGGTCATCCACTCGTTTTTTCTTCTGCGTCTGATTTCCTTTGGGGCTATGTTGTTCGCTGAGGTCACCATCGCTTCTTTTAGTGAATCCCATTTTGAGTATCCTTTTCCAATTTGTTCTTCATATTTCTTCCTCACGCTGTTATTATATTCTTTCTGCAGGGTGAGATCGTCCTCTAGCGTGTCGTATTGCAGCCTTGGTGATATGCTGGGCTTCTTCAGTCTTCGGAGTTTCACTTTTAGTTTGCAGATGACTGGGACGTGGTCACTTCCGCAGTCAGCACCTGGGTATGTTTTGTATTGGACTACTGCATTCCTGAATCTCTTGTTTGTCGTTATATAATCTATTTGGTTCTTCGTGTCACCTCCTGGACTTCTCCATGTCCATAAACGCCGTGGGTGTTCTTGGAACCAGGTGTTAGTAATGACCTGGTCATTGGCTGAGCACCATTGGATCCATTTTTCTCCTCTTTCGTTGCGCTCTCCTAGTCCGTAGTTGCCGTTCGTGTCTCCTTCTCTATCTTTACCTACCTTTGCATTTAAGTCCCTCATTATTATCCTAACTTCTTGGCTTTTGCACTGAGCCTTAGCACTGTCCAGTATTAAATAGAAAGATTCTATTTCGTCCTCCGAGCTTTGAGTTGTTGGCGCATAAACTACTATAATAGCTATATTGAGGGGCCTTCCCCGCAGTTTAACCAAGAGGACTCTCTCTGACAGTTGCCAGTAGCCAAGTACACATCTCTTCACTTGTTTGTTTAATATTAAATCGACCCCATTTTCGTGTTTTTTACCTCCTACATATATTATCCTGTGGGTGTCGCTACTGAAATCTCCGTTATTAGGCCATCTTGTTTCACATATGCCTATTTATCCTATTTCTGTCGATTTAAGAATTTGCCCGATGTTTTGAAACACAATATTTACGTATTATTTGGTTTCTATAGTTATAAAGTCTTATGTTTACAAGATCACCATTTTGAATCCTGGTGTAAAATTTTAGTCCAAAGCTAAGGGCTTTCAATTCGCTATTGGGTAGTTTTATATCTCATAGATTTTCTATCAGGTCCGATGGTCCAACATCTCCGTCTACTATTTGCACAAGGGATGATTAATTTTTGTGGAGCTTGCTTATTTGGTGTTTGTTTATATATTTTATTATTTGTCGTAAATGGTCAGAGAAATATGAAATTAATTTTTGGAAAAGCGAAAAATACTGAACCGGAACTTCGCCACATAAACATTATGTCGAAATCAGAAGCAGACCATTTACAGCAATCAATAAAATATATGTGTCTGTAGTTCTGAGATGAGTTATTGTAATTATTTACATTACGAGTGTACCCCTGCCGTCAAAAGTGACGGCAAAATTATTGAGATGATCATTAGCTGTTTCCTCACAGGTTATATACCCTGAGTGTGGCAGGAGGGATATATATATATATATATATATATATATATATATATATATTCACTACTGAACGACATAATTATTGCAAAAAATTAAAATACTAAGGCGCTGTTAAAGAGCATACATGCCCCAAGAGCTTTAATAACTGGTAGTAACGTTTAATAACTGCTAGTAAAGGGAATGAACTCAGTCGGATTATTAGTTGTTTCCTCACAGATTATCCTACCTCTGAGCATTACAGGAGGAAATATATATATATATATATATATATATATATATATATATATATATATATATATATATAACGTTTTTTATTATAATAGAGAGGATTTACATTGTTTGTACTGTTGACCTCAACTTTGCTGACATATTCACGAAGTTTCGGCAGTTGTATGCTCAGAACTTCTTCAGGATTTGTGTATATTTCTGTGATGAGGTACTGTAATTATTTACATTGTTTATATTGTTTAGAATGATGTCCTCATCTTTGATGCCATATTCACGACGTTTCGGTCGTTGTACGTTCAGACCTTCTTCAGGATCTGTTAACATTTATGAGATGAGATAGGTATTGTAATTATTTACGTTGTTTGGACTGTTGTGCTTATCTTTATTGCCATATTCAAAAGCGTTAGTTAGATTCTGTTACTTAACCCAAAGAGTTGTGGCTACAGCAGTGGTGAAGAAAAACCAAAAGATTTGATTTTAAAAAAAAGGAGATAACTAAGCTATCTGGAAGTAGTATGACTCATGGAACGAGCACAGTCTACCTTAGGGATCGAAATAAAGGGTTCAGTTCAAAATTGCCCTCACCTGAAGAAGCTCGAAGCATACAACGACCGAAACGTCAGGAACATGCCAATAATGGGGATAACAATTCCAACAATATAACAATATAAATAATGTAAATAACAAAATATGTAAACAAAATTCGAATCGACAAATTCCAACAAAGACAAAACACAGTATTTTGTAGAAAAGAACGGATATATTCGCACAAAAATGTAACATACTTGAAGTAGGGATGCGAAACAGAACTTCTTCTTGAGGATGCACACATTACCCTCGCTAGTGTCACTAGTAAACTTTTCTAACCTATTATAAACAAGAATGTCGCTGAATACCTCACCAAATCAAACTCCTGAACAATAAATAGTATGATTTTCGCTCTTCTATGTTCACTGCTGATGTCTTAGATACAAACAAGCATAGAATTAGAGAGGCTCTTGAAAATAAAACTCATTGGAGAGTGGGGCCAAAGAGAAAGCCTTAGGGGAAATCAGCATTGAACTCTGGTCATTAACGGCGAATTTCATAGAACTTCTACGCAGGAAAGACTTGGTAACTGAGAAGACTCTGCCATATATATATATATATATGTGTGTGTGTGTGTGTGTGTGTGTGTGTGTGTGTGTGTGTGTGTATATATACATATACACACATATATATATACATACATACACACACACACACACACACACACACACACATATATATATATATATATATATATATATATATTAGTATTTGTCTATATTTCTGTGATGTAGTATTTACAGCATTTGCATTATTCGGACTATTGTCCTCATCTTTGTTGCCATTTGTTTGACGTTTCGGCCGTTGTACACTCCGGCCTTCTTTAGGTGATAGGAATTTCGAATCGAAATTTTTGATGTTACTGGTTTACTCTAGTATTTTTTACCAGAGCTCATATTGCAATTTTGACACTAATGATTTTCTCTGGCACTCCGTGTTACTGGTTCCCATATTGTGTTCATGTCTATGCTTGGTCAGCTTAAGAGATTTTTGAAGCTTAGCATATGTGCTGATTCCTTAAATGTATGTAATTTCCAGCGGCATTCTCTATCTATTATTACAACTTCATCCCATTTTAGGCGGTGATCCCCTTTCTCCCTCCATATGGGGTCAGCTTCGCCTGATTTTTCTATCTCCCCACGTGTTACGGCCTTGCGATGTTCTTGTATCCTTAGCTTAAGGGGGCAGCCTGTCTCTTCTTTATATTTCTTTTCTCAATTACATGGAATGGCGTACACACAGCCCTTAGTCATGTCCTCCTCTGTTGGGGGCCTTACTCGGGAGAGGTACCTGCGAAGTGCAGAATCATTTCTGAAGATCGTGCTGATGTTATATTATCCTTTGTTTAGTCTCCGATAGATAGATAGATAGATAGATAGATAGATAGATAGATAGATAGATAGATAGATATGAACAAACTGAGATAGATAGATAGATAGATAGATAGATAGATAGATATGAACAAACTGAGATAGATAGATAGATAGATAGATAGATAGATAGATAGATATGAACAAACTGAGATAGATAGATAGATAGATAGATAGATAGATAGATAGATAGATAGATAGAACAAACTGAGATAGATAGATAGATAGATAGATAGATAGATAGATAGATAGATAGATAGATAGATAGATAGATATGAACAAATAGATAGATAGATAGATAGATAGATAGATAGATAGATAGATAGATATTAACAAACTGAGATAGATAGATAGATAGATAGATAGATAGATAGATATGAACAAACTGAGATAGATAGATAGATAGATATGAACAAACTGAGATAGATAGATAGATAGATAGATAGATAGATAGATAGATGTGAAGAGACTGAGATAGATAGATAGATAGATAGATAGATAGATAGATAGATAGATAGATAGATAGATGCGAAGAGACTGAGATAGATAGATAGATAGATAGATAGATAGATAGATAGATAGATAGATAGATTCATAGATAGATAGATAGATAGATAGATAGATAGATAGATAGATAGATAGATAGATAGATTGTGGTCATAATTAATTTGGGCCAGTATATAGTTGTATTAAAAAGTGTTCAATACAATTGTATTGTAGAACTTTAGAATATTTTTTATTTGTAAACTAGTTATTACGCAACCCAGGTTTGTACCATCTGGTGTCCTCAGGCGATTTACAATTGAAATGAAAAAAAATATATATATCTATATTATACTACGTCTAAAGCACGAGTTTCATGAACTTCGCAATCAAGTGCATATTATGAACTGGCCTTCTTTAGATTTGAATTTCGCTTTGTGCTACGAGCGTTTTTAAGGTTATAAATTATAAATCTTGGATGTCGATTTTTTCATTTATTAAATGTTTAATTTTAATTTGGTTTATGCCGAAACTTAAAAATGAAAGTGAAATCGTAGGAGTTAAATATTTTGGAGGCTATATTTAACGAAAGTTATAAAGGGAGTAATTTTATTATGTTTTTAAATTTTCTGTTGACGAAGGCATTGAAAAAAAAGAAGAAACTACAAATGGATGTATATACATATGCATATATAAAAATTTATATATATATGTATATATATGTGTGTGTGTGTGTGTGTGTATGTGTATGTGTGTGTGTGTGTGCGCGCGCGCTGATACCAAAGAGAAAGAATGCATCTCAAAATATCTTGATGACCAGTGCCTGGCAGCTGATCTCTCCTCTGACCAAATTCTTACAGTTTAATGACCGATATTATTAAATATATTCAAAACTAAATTCGTAATATTTTATCATCACTGAGCAGAACCAAAACCATACTTACTTAATTTTATGCACACAATCAGAAAGTAACAACTGAGATATCATACACACATATTAAGGGAAAATGCTTAGAGAATTTAACACTGACAGGACATAATGAAGACAAGCAAAACGTGGGAAAACACTGTGCATCCTACTTACCGAGCTTTTGTGAATGGGCGGCAGGAAAAAGACAAAGTCGGATGGTAAAGAGTCAAAAGTTACTTGGATATTAAAACATATGTACCTGGATGGACTTGGATCTTAAAAGAAGAACGTGTTTAGTTCTCAAGTGCCTTACTAAACGACGCCTAGTAAGTTAATACACCTTTGTGCAAATTAATTGAAACAAAACGAATACTGTCCAAGGATCTTTCACACTTTCTCTGATGAAGTATACACCGTCTCTTGGTGCTGTTTTTATCTTCCTTTACGTTTTGGATAGATAGATAGATAGATAGATAGATAGATAGATAGATAGATAGATAGATATGAACAAACTGAGATAGATAGATAGATAGATAGATAGATAGATAGATAGATATGAACAAACTGAGATAGATAGATAGATAGATAGATAGATAGATAGATAGATAGATAGATATGAACAAACTGAGATAGATAGATAGATAGATAGATAGATAGATAGATATGAACAAACTGAGATAGATAGATAGATAGATAGATAGATAGATAGATAGATAGATATTAACAAACTGAGATAGATAGATAGATAGATAGATAGATAGATAGATAGATAGATAGATAGATATGAACAAACTGAGATAGATAGATAGATAGATATGAACAAACTGAGATAGATAGATAGATAGATAGATAGATAGATAGATAGATAGATAGATAGATGTGAAGAGACTGAGATAGATAGATAGATAGATAGATAGATAGATAGATAGATAGATAGATAGATAGATGAGATCGAAGAGACTGAGATAGATAGATAGATAGATAGATAGATAGATAGATAGATAGATAGATAGATTCATAGATAGATAGATAGATAGATAGATAGATAGATAGATAGATAGATAGATAGATTGTGGTCATAATTAATTTGGGCCAGTATATAGTTGTATTAAAAAGTGTTCAATACAATTGTATTGTAGAACTTTAGAATATTTTTTATTTGTAAACTAGTTATTACGCAACCCAGGTTTGTACCATCTGGTGTCCTCAGGCGATTTACAATTGAAATGAAAAAAAATATATATATCTATATTATACTACGTCTAAAGCACGAGTTTCATGAACTTCGCAATCAAGTGCATATTATGAACTGGCCTTCTTTAGATTTGAATTTCGCTTTGTGCTACGAGCGTTTTTAAGGTTATAAATTATAAATCTTGGATGTCGATTTTTTCATTTATTAAATGTTTAATTTTAATTTGGTTTATGCCGAAACTTAAAAATGAAAGTGAAATCGTAGGAGTTAAATATTTTGGAGGCTATATTTAACGAAAGTTATAAAGGGAGTAATTTTATTATGTTTTTAAATTTTCTGTTGACGAAGGCATTGAAAAAAAAGAAGAAACTACAAATGGATGTATATACATATGCATATATAAAAATTTATATATATATGTATATATATGTGTGTGTGTGTGTGTGTGTATGTGTATGTGTGTGTGTGTGTGCGCGCGCGCTGATACCAAAGAGAAAGAATGCATCTCAAAATATCTTGATGACCAGTGCCTGGCAGCTGATCTCTCCTCTGACCAAATTCTTACAGTTTAATGACCGATATTATTAAATATATTCAAAACTAAATTCGTAATATTTTATCATCACTGAGCAGAACCAAAACCATACTTACTTAATTTTATGCACACAATCAGAAAGTAACAACTGAGATATCATACACACATATTAAGGGAAAATGCTTAGAGAATTTAACACTGACAGGACATAATGAAGACAAGCAAAACGTGGGAAAACACTGTGCATCCTACTTACCGAGCTTTTGTGAATGGGCGGCAGGAAAAAGACAAAGTCGGATGGTAAAGAGTCAAAAGTTACTTGGATATTAAAACATATGTACCTGGATGGACTTGGATCTTAAAAGAAGAACGTGTTTAGTTCTCAAGTGCCTTACTAAACGACGCCTAGTAAGTTAATACACCTTTGTGCAAATTAATTGAAACAAAACGAATACTGTCCAAGGATCTTTCACACTTTCTCTGATGAAGTATACACCGTCTCTTGGTGCTGTTTTTATCTTCCTTTACGTTTTGGATAGATAGATAGATAGATAGATAGATAGATAGATAGATAGATAGATAGATAGATCATAGAGCAAATTGATTGAAACAAAAGAAATAATATGTTCCTCGGATCTTTCATACTTTCCCTGATCACGTATATGTCGTCTGTTGACGTTGTTTTTCTCTTTTGACTGCATTTTCCTATACGTTTTGAACTGATTGGTCAAGTTTGTTTCTTGGCCTTGATGACAGTTGAAAGGCTGACACCAACAATATCCGCTATCCCTCTGTAAAGTTTGCAAGTGATGCATGAAGCGTCATAGTTTTCGTACACTTGCTTGGAGTAACGTCCATCGCTGACAAGGTCTGTAAGACAACTCATCGACAGTCGAGATAGCAGTCTGGGCGTGATAAAAATCTGAAGCAATCACGGATGGCGCAATATTTTTCAAGGTCATACAAATTTCATTATACACTCTAAAAATAAATTCAAGTTATTGCACACCACTGCAAATGACCTAATATGAGGAAAAATAAAAATCGATTACACCTTATTCCTTCAGTGGGTTTAAAACTGACGTTATTGTGAAAGAATGTTGTTTGATTAGAGAGTTATTTTCAACAAGCTAATGTCGTAGATTTTTACTATTTCGATCCGCATTTGATGGTTTATACCTACGGCTGCTTTCTAAAAGTAAGCTACACTTAGTAAATATCCACAAAATTAAAAGTAATCTCGAAAAGACACCGCCAGAGACTTTGAGAGCAAAACGTGGACATTGTTCCTCTTGCAGCCATTTTGTAATTCTTTCAAACAAAAACCTCTTGTTTCAGGATTGGGTTTCCGATTCCTTCTAAAGTCTTCTCATTATCTTTCACTCCCAGCAGTTTTTTGCGTCTTAGTGCCATTATTACCTTGTTTAGGGTAAATTGATGGAAAAACAAACGGGTGAGAGCCACTTGATTGAACGTCTGTCATAATAATATTTATTAAACAGCAACAAAACACATCTGATAAGGCTGGTTCTACTAATTATACCATAGTTTTTAATTGGTTGTTCTCTGTAGAGATGAGTAAGCTATCCCCAGCGAATGGCTAAACGCATATTTTAAAAAAATATGCTCCTTTCAGATCAATTTTCTAGCAGATCAAACAACCCAAGCCAAAATTACCAAAATAATCGACAGATGTTTAATGTGAAAATCTCCTTAATTTCCAGACAGCAAATTCTTCACCAATTATGATATAAAATAAGTTAATGCAATTTTTATGCCGGCGCTTTGTACAGGTTTAAGAGTTAATAACATTATCGATAAAAAATCATTTTATTTTGTTTCATGTCAGAAACAAAAAAAAAAATTTAACCACACAAGTCATACTGTCTTTACAAGTGATCTCAAGTGTCATTCATTTAAACTGAATGTCAGTCGTTATCTTCTGTTTTTTTAATTCTTATTATTTGATTGCCTTCTTTTCTTAATAACAGTTTTTCTCATATTCATATATTCATATATTCTCAAATTCTCATATTCTCTAACACCAACTAATCTGTTATACCCTAGTGGCTTTATTGCCTTGGTTGGATGAAATGATAAAAAAATAGCTATAACTATGATGAGCGTTCTTTTGTAGAAGGTTATTATTGTACAATGGATTAAGAGCTGTATATTTTTTTAATTTGTAAATTCCATTTGTCTGGCTAAAACATCTTTGCAAATGGCACCAATATTAGTGAATTAAATTTAATGCCAGACCCAATAGTGGCGCCACACAAACGCTATATGTGATTTCATATTAGGTTACCACTGTTCTGGCTGGTGATATTATAAGTTTAGTAAATTTGTTGTCTTATAAATTACTACTTCTCTCTCTCTTTTTCTTTCTCTTTCTCTCTCTCTCTCTAGATCTTTTCTTGTCTCTCTCATATCTATGTATCTATCTTTGACATCTCTCTCATATCTATTTATCTTTGATTGATTTGTTTGCTAAACGGCATATCAACTCATTATGGGTCATTTAAAGCCGAAATTTAATTTTCTTGGAAAATTTAAATTATTAAAAATATATGTTATTCTGCTTTCACAATTGAATACATCAGGGGTGGGCATTTGGGCACCTCGACCTGGTGTAATGGTTACCAAGTTTATCTCTCTAGCACCTATTACAACAGAGAAGTGAGTTCGATTCTCACTGGGTACCCCATACTTTAGACCTTGTGCCACATCTAAGCGACGCTTAGAAAATTACCATCAGGGGTGGGCATTTTACGGGCCGCGGTCAGCTTACGGAACGCTACAGGTTTTTCAGTTGCCCGCCGAAGCATTGAAAAAAAATATGTAAATCTAGCATTTTTCTACTTATAACGGCAAAATGTTAGTGCTGAAAAATTTCCATGTTTGAAAAGTTTTTCTCGGAAAATGTGTGTTTTTTTTTAAATTTTGGGGTCCACATAGATCTGTAAACAAAGTTTTTCTTGCATGATCATCTGCAAAAGTAAAACTAGATTTCTGACTGACATAAACTTGTAGGCAGTGATGAAGATTTCAACAGGCAATCTCATTCCTGATTTTAAAAAAAACTTACAGTATTTACATTATTCGGACTATTGTCCTCATCTTTGTTACCATTTGTACGACGTTTCGGTCGTTGTACGCTCCGGCCTTCTTCAGATGCTAGGAATTTTGAGCCGAACCCTTTATTAAAATTACTTGGGTATATCATCCTCATCCCTTACGATTGGAAGTCATGAGTTATCTCCATCTAACCCTGCAAGTTACTTGTTCATCACTGCTATAGTCTGGTATTGAATTCACAACTCTTTGGGTCAAGTCACAGGAGCTGACCAACGTCTATATCTAGTGGGCCATGTGTTCTAGCACCTGAAGAAGGCCGGGGCGTACAGCGGCTGAAACGTTGTACAAATGGTAACAAAGATGATGACAATAGTCCGAATAATGTAAATCCTGTAAATACTACCTCATCTCAGAAATTCAAAAGACATGTCGAAAACATTTTCTGGGTACCGTTATTTATTTATTTATTTATTACATGTATTACGTATATAATTTATATTTACACTTCGCACTAAATGAAATGTTTATGTAAACTAATGTAATCAATTTTAGAAACACGGCCTACTCAAAGTTTCCCCCGGGCCAAATTAATTACCCACCCCTGGAATACATGGTAAATGATACTATGTTTTCTTGCATATAAAGAATAAAGATGTCGTTTGTCGCTTTATTACAAAGATGTAGCCATTGAACCGTTCGTTTACGATTGTCATAAAGAACTCATTGAGAAATCATATTGGGAAAATATGCGTCCTCTGGCATTTGTCTATTATTCAGTACTGTATTTACATTATTCGGACTATAACTCATGACTTTCAATCGATGCTTTACGCAAGGAATGAGGATGATATACCCTAGTGATTGTAATGAAGGGTTTGGTTCGAAATTCCTAGCACATGAAGAAGGCTGGAGTGTACAACGGCCGAAACGTCGTACAAATGGTAACAAAGATAAGAACAATCGTCCGAATAATGTAAATACTGTAAATACTACCTAATTTCAGAACTATAGACAAATATAAAATACTGTTCAATTATAAAAAAAAAACCCAGAGCATCTAATCAAATACAATGTCCATTAAAAAATAATGTTTAAAAATATGTCGTAGTTAATCCATTTCGTAAGGGATTTCGTCAAATTTCGTAAATTTAATGTCATATACTGCAGAAAGAATGATTACAGCAACTAGGATCTCTGTGAATCAAGACACACATTGTTCTTTCTTTTCCGGTGTTTTCATTTTTATTGTAAGTCAAAAATCAATAATAACCCCACAAACATCAAATAATCATCTATCTGAAATAACTTAATGAAAGTCAATTAAAAAGAACAATCTATATAAATTAAAACTTTAATAATACTTTTAGAATATGCAAAAAAGTTTATTGATCGATTTTAACTCTGGTAGATACAATAAACTGTAGACAAAGTAAGCCAGACTGCTGCTCTTGAAAAGGATGTCTGATCAATGGTTAACTGGGGCAAGAAATGGCTTGTAAATTTTAACGCCTCCAAAAAAACTGCTTTTTTTAACCACCATAGAGAAACCTTTCTGTCAGCCATTAGCATGACTGATGCAAGTCTCCTTGAGAGCAACCCACTGCGCCTCCTTGGCCTCACTTTTTCAACCAACCTGAAGTGGAATAAATATATTAGATATATAGCTGTATCTATTATTAGGAAATTTTGGTCTTTGTGTCGGGCCAGATAGTTTTTCCCGTCAGAACGCATCTTGCCTATTTATAAATTTACCATTCGTCCGCGCTTATCTATCCATCTCAAGGTTCTCGACAAAATCCAAAGAAGAACCTGCAATGTAATCGGTCTTGACGTGGCATCTCGACTTCAATCACTTTCTCACCGACTTGACGTAGCTTTTCTCTGTCTTTTCTACAAATATTTTTATAGAAACTGCTCTGGTGAGCTTTTCCCCTCTGGTACCCCGTCTACGTGAATTTAATCATGCTGCTAGATTTGCATCTAGGTACCACCCTTTTATCGTTGAAATAGTTAAATGTAACTGTCTCTTCTACTCCAACAGATTTCTTTTTGCACTTTCCGTCAGTGTAACTTCCTTTCGTTTACTTGCTTCCCTGATAGCTCCAATCTCCAAAAATTTAAATTCAACGTCTTTTGTCATCGTCTATCTTTTTGAATCTCGTTCACCTTTTATCCTTCCTTAGACACCCAATGTGCCCAGTCTTTTCTCTCACTGTAACTCCTGCGCACTACTGGTGGGGCCTCGTCTTGCCTGGTGGTAAATAACTAAAAATAAATAAGCTGTAAAATGAATTTATAGATATACTATCTTTCTCTAAGGGTTACAATAATATGGTAGAGTGGAGTAATTTTAGTGTATACAGAAAACAAATTATGGCGATAAAATACCGATGATTCAACAATTTCGATTAATAAGAAATCTTAATTTAAATATTAAGATAATAATGACTTTTGTCTGGCTTTCCAATTTGATTAATTCTTAGATTTCTAATAAAGAAGGTCCTTCTAGGTAATCGAAGAAATCTCGCTTAAAGAAATTTGGAAGAGAAACTTAATTTTCTTTTCTTCTTTTCATTTTCTTTCAGGGGTGATAAGCAACTTAGTTGTAGCAGACAGCTGGATGTTGGCAGTTGAAATATTTCAAGCACCAGATTCTGATGGAGTTGAGAGAAAGAGTCTTCCATTCCTGCGTTTGGCATCTGGCAAAATCTGATCGGAAACATCTGTAAAACTCTTTCGACAGAGAGTCCAAATCTACATAGCAACACATATTTACTATGTTTTAATAGAACTCCTACATACAATCCATCGTTAAAGATGTTGGTTGCCTGTACCAACTGGAATCTTCTACCTTTACAAGAGCCAGACCAATCCGAAAATGGAGTACTTCTGTCATATAAGAGTAGGAACTGCCCAGTCTTCAGTTTACCGTCTTCGATAGAGTTCAAGAGAATTTCTGCGTCTTTTTAGGTGATGAATTAATTTCCATCCTGTCCCTCGCTACTTTATCTTTATTTACATGAAAAGTCTTCAGACGAACCATATTCCTTAGTTCCAGTAGTTCTAACCTTGATGTGTTCAATTCTTCATGCCATACACATTGTAGTGAATAATACTTATTTTCTTCACATCCCTTTGGTGAAATATAAGTTCCACTCGAACAGCTTCTTTCCGATGTTTTGTAAAACCAACTCCCAAGAGAATGCTTCCCGATAATTACAATCTTAAACAGTTCAAGTCTGGGGTTAACCATTACCTTTCCCAGATATCCTAATAAACTGTGACTCTAATTCTTAAACCCCTACCTCGAGTGGCTTTTAAATCTTGTACAGTATGAACATTATTGTGAAAAAGAAAAAATGTATAAGGGCACAATATAGCGTGCACTCCGTGAAAATCGAACTCACTACTGTGAAAGTATTTTTCAACCTTTATCAGCTATTGCAATGACGCATATAGCAAGTACTTTTTATAGTAAAGTTCTGAAATCGTTATCTATACTCGTTATTCTCATAATCTCCACTTCTCTGTAACTTCTCTTCAATTCATACGATACACGTCATTTATCATTACCATTTCGACTAACCCTCAACCTTGAGTGGCTCTCGTGGTTTGTATTGGTTTAATTTTCGTATAAAATATTCCAAATTCTTTGTGAAGATAAAGCTAAATCTAAGCGAAGATACGACAGAAAATATTTGTTCATTCATATTGTTTTTTTTAATATTAAACTAATACGCGTTTGCTTAACATTTAGATAATAACATAAAAACGAGTAATAAAGATTGAAACGGATAAGGGAAGAAATGAGAAGAAACAGACAAAGGGTGAAAGAAGAGCAGAGGCAAGCAAAATGGATAATCGTAATTGTTAGCACCTGTGGAATTTCCTTAGTGTGAGTGGATGTAAGAATATAGAATTTCAAATTTTAATCCAGAGTCTCATGAAAAATGTTCAGGAGAACGAAGGATGAAATACTGGATAAGATATTATACATTGTTTCGTTTAGTAAAGCTATTCTTTCGATAGTCTTCTCAGTCTCTTTCACTCCCAGAGGCCGTTTGCGTCTTAGTGGCATCATTAACACCCTTACCTGTGGTGAAGTGATTAAAAAAGAAAATGAAATGAAATGGACTATATACACCCTTGTGCAAATTAACTGAAACAAAACGACTAATGTCTTCTTAGGAGCTTTCACGATTTCTCTGGTTACGTATAAGTCGTCTCTTGGCGTTGTTTTCCCCTTCCGATCGCATTTTCTTTTGGAATGATGGATCCAGATTGTTTCTTCGCCTTGATGACACGACTGACTGCTGAAAGGCTGACACCAACAATACCTGCAATATCTCTTTAAGGCTTGCCAGTGTGTTCGTGCAGCGTTACAATTTTTTTACACTTCCTTGAAGTAACGACCATCGCAGACAATGGCGTAGGATAACTAATCGACAGTCGAGACAATAGTGTCTGGGCGTGATGAAATCTGATGCAATCACGAATGACGCAATATTTTTCAAGGCCAAACAAATTTCCTCATACACCCTGAAAACAAATTCACGTTACTGCACACCACTGAAAATGACCTCATCTGATAAAAAACACGAATCGATCACATCCTGCACACCTATGGTTCTAAATTGACCTTATGGTAAAAGAAAAGAAACTAAAGCGAATGTTTCAATTAATTTGCACAAGGATGTATATACAAATCATTTCACCTCTAACAAAGCGATAATGCTTCTAAGACGCAAAGGGCGACTAAAAGAAAAAGATTAGAAATTTTAGAGTTTAAATGGGGACGTTAGAAGTTGAAGAGTTGAAGTAGACTTTAGAAGGAACAGTAAAAACAAAAAAGAAAGGATCAACATCTTCTCCTGTTCAAAAGATCGACGAGTGTGAATATATATTATATATATGTTTGTGAGTGTCTGTGTGTGTGTGTGTGTGTGTGTGTGTGTGTGTGTAGAGCGCGAGCGATAAATTGCCGTCTAATATGACGCAAAAATGAAAATAACACGGATATTTCAACAGATGTATTTATCAAAATTACACAAAATATCTTGAAATACATAAAGAGTAAATTTATTTAATAAAATCGTTAATGGCTTCAATCTCGGTCTCCAAAAGACTTTGGAATCTCCTGAAACTCTGCTTGACGGTCTCCTTATTTAAGTTGGTGAATGCTGTCATAATCCTTGACCTCAGTTTATCTTTGGTGTTACAAGGAGCTTTGTTGGTCTCTCGCTCAACTGTGTCCTATACATATTAATCAAGGAGGTTGCAGTCTGGGGAGTTAGGTGGGTAGACGTAAGTAGATGTGGTCGCAGAAATGGTATCATAGTCATAACTGGGTTATCTGCATGATGCAGAGTTCTTTTGCGAGACAGAGAGTTTTCCTGCAACCCTCCACCACCACCACCTCTTGGCCCGGGGCAGTACTACCTTCTCAAGGTAGTTGATGTAGGCAAACGTGTTGAGTTTGTGGCTTTCACAAACAAGTTCCTGTTTTTTTTGTTTGTTTGTTTTGTTTTTTTTTTGTTTCTTTTTTTTTTTTTTGTCATTAGAACGACCCGAGTTACTGTATCTTCGTAATCACCATTAGACTTATCCAACTTTTTCCAAATCCTCTGCACTCTCCTCAGATTGGCACCCAAACACACTGAAATGTTTATATCAGAGCGTCCGGTGCGAATGCTAAGCAGTACAGCATATTGCTTCGAAATTTCTGGTGGAATGAATTACGTCATAGTGCTCTTTTTCTGGGCCTGCTAAACTTCGCAGTCAAGAAAATAAAAAATGCACAAGGCACATGCACGAAATTAGGAATATAACATTGCGATAATTTACCCATCGCACTATGTATATATTATTTTGTATCCATGGGAAAAGCTGGGTATCACAGTGACATAAACGTTCGGTTAAAAACAAAAAATAATAATAATTTGTAAAAAAAATGTCAATAACTCAACTACATAGACGTTTTTGCAAAGAATGCATTGGCTGGAATCGTATCTTTGAAATAACAAAGATGAAGATACCAGTCTGAATAATGTGTGGAACGATGGCAATATCTAAGTCGCTTTAGAATTAAAAAAAAATCAAAACTGCTATAAAAATGTAAATGTTTATCAGCTTTTCGTTAATGTTTTTTTTTTTTTTTTTTTTTTAATCATTTCACCCCGAGCAAGGCAGAAACGCCACTGATGTGCAGGGGGTTACATAAGTGTAGAAAGATTAATTAGAAAAGAGTGAGGAGTACAAGCTAGTTAGAAAGGAACAATAGAAAACTGAGAAAGCAGGTGCAATGACAGGTACATGGGCGGAGAGAAAGGGAAGCTTATACAGGGGAGGGGAGAGAGAGCTAGAGGCCAGTGGTTAGTAGGTGAGTATTAACTTTGCTTTTAAATTTCTGGAGGTCGTAGCCGTCAGGAAAGCAAGAATACGGGAGTGAGTTCCACAGGCGGGAAGTGCGAGAGAGGAAGCTGCAGGAGTAGAATTGTCGTCTGCGTTTGGCTAACCTGACTGTGAATGGGTGGGACCCAGTTGCCAGTCTGGTTGAACGGGTAAACACCTGTTGAGGAGGCATCAGTGACTTAAGCTCATCCGAGCAGAAGCCATGAAAGTATTTATAGAAGAGACAGAGGGAGGCCACATTTCGACGATGGGAAAGTGGCTGCAGACGAGTCGCCAGATCAGTACCTATCACATTACAGACTCTCCTTTGGAGCTTGTCAAGAACACTGAGGAGAACGGCAGGGGCACCTGACCATAAATGGCAGCAGTACTCCATGCACGGACGGATGGTTGACTTGTATATATGCAGGATGGATTCAGGTGGAAAAAACATCCTGGATCGACATAGTGACCCAATCTTCTTAGCAGTAGATTTTGCTATGGATTCAATATAGTGCTTCCATTTGAGGTCTGAGGACAGGGTAAGTCCGAGGAGGCGTAGTGTATTACTCTCCGGGAGAATCATCTGGTCCGTGCTTATGGGAGGCAGAAGAGGTTGCCTGTAATGGTTGACAGACAACAGCTTGGTCTTAGAGGAATTAAAGTTGACAAGCCACTTCTTGCCCCAGTTCACCACAGAGTGTAGATCCCGCTCAAGGTCAGCAGCGAGATTATGTCTGTCCGCCACGACAGGTTTCTTACTGGAGCGGGAGTATATTGTAGTGTCATCTGCGTAGATGCCTACTTGGGACCTGATCTCATCTGGGAGGTCGTTGATGAAAATAAGGAAGAGCGTTGGGCCCAGGATAGAGCCTTGTGGGACACCAGCATTCGTGCTGTAGGACGAAGAGGCACGCCCATTCAGAACGACCTTCATTTTGCGGTTATTTAAGAAAGATTGGATTAGGTCAAGCAGGCGACCGGTAATACCATAACCGCGTAGTTTGCATAGGAGGCCAGGGTGCCAAACCCTGTCGAAAGCCTTGGAGATATCCAGAGCAACCGCGCGAGCCTCGTCAGACTCATCAAGGGCCTGTAGCATGTACTCCGTTACAGTAGTTAGCAGGTCGGCTGTGGACCTGTCAAATCGGAATCCATATTGCCTGTCGGAGAACAGCTTGTGGGCGGTGAGATGATGAACTATTTCAGCATTTATTATAGCCTCGAACACTTTCCCGAATATTGGTAGGAGACTGATAGGGCGATAGTTGGATGGGTCCGAGGGTTCACCACAATTCTTAAAGACAGGAACGACTGAGGAGAATTTCCAGCATGCAGGAAAGCAGGAAGCAGAAAGGCAGTAGTTAAACAGTTTAGA
This sequence comes from Ascarosepion bandense, assembly GCA_037127315.1. NCBI lineage: Eukaryota > Metazoa > Mollusca > Cephalopoda > Sepiida > Sepiidae > Ascarosepion > Ascarosepion bandense. The sequence continues at coordinate 1,378,305 of JBBBDQ010000638.1, forward strand.
GAGGACAGGGGAAAGTTCAGGGGCACACCTCTTAAGGACTATCACCGGGATTCCATCGTCTCCACACGCCTTATGGGGGTCGAGTTTTGAAATTACTCTGGATACTATTGTCGGGGTAATATACACGTCATGCAGTTTGGCCTCAGTTCTAATAGGGAAGTCGGGTGGGTGCACTCCGGACGAGTCGAGTGTGGAGTTGGATGAGAATCTGCGGGCAAAGCACTCAGCTTTCTCAGCAGATGACGTGAGAACGTCAAATCCATGGATTAAAGGAGGTATTGAGGATTTCCTATTGTTGAGCACTCGTTTACAAATCCTCCAATAGTCCTTGGAGCCGAACTTGCGGTCAGCTATGTGCTGTCGCATTCTCTCCGCAAACAACTGTTTGGCGTCATTTAGAGTTCTCTTGCACTCACTGCGAGCGGATGTGAACAGGCGCCTATTGTGATCAGTTGGCTGTCTCTGGAATAGATGGAAGTAATGGTTCCTGTGGGCAATGGCGGCTGAGCAGGCTGGAGAGAACCACGGAGGGGAATGAGGTTTTAAGCAATACTTCCTGGTGGGTATGAAGGCATCAATGCCAGCTTTCACCCATGACGAGACCTCAGAGGCACAGTCATCAACTGATAGGTCAAACACTTTTCCCCAAGGGACGTCGCAGAGGAAATCGCGAAAGGCTTCCCAGTCAGCTTTTTGGTAGAGGTAGGAGGTTCTATGAGTAGGGGGATCCTGGGGGGAGTGAGATTGGAAAGAAATACTGAGGGAGACTACAGCGTGGTCGGAGTTGCCGAGAGGGCAAAGCTGCGAGACTTGACAGGCGTCGGGCGCAGAGGTGAAACATATATCTAGCAGTGAGGAATGACCCGAGGGTGTGCTTGGGAAGCGAGTGGGGAAGTCCACCACTTGCGTAAGGGATTGGGAAATAGCAAAGTTCATGGCGTGAGTGCCCGCCGAATCAGTAACAGCGTTTTCAAGCCACTCAGAGTGATGGGCATTGAGGTCTCCAAATACAAATATGTGGGCAAATGGGTGATAGGTAATAGCCTTATCTATGTCGTCGGCAATGCTATCTAGTAGGGAGCAGTCAGGAGAGGAGGGAGAACGGTAAAGGAAGAATAGGTAGCTAAGGGAGAACGGTAAAGGAAGAATAGGTAGCTAGGGAGAACGGTAAAGGAAGAATAGGTAGCTAGGGAGAACGGTAAAGGAAGACAAAGTTCCGACAAAAAGAATCTTTATAATTGTATTATTGTTCTCATCATTGTCGTTTTGATCACAAAAGTTAAGACCCGGTTAGGCTATTTGATTATGAAACATTTTTAACAAGTTAATTTTGCAATGAGTTATATCTTCACTGCGTGCTTCACAATTCGGGCGCCTTGTTTCTGACTAGATTGACCTTTACAAAAATTGCTTTGCTTTGGAGCAATATTTAGTAAAATCGTCTTGCACATCGTTACAGTTGTGCTGTGCACGATTTTCACAAGGTGCTCGACAGCTGTGGCTATGCATCAATCTATGCACAACTGAGTAAAAATATAGGAAACCTACCGTAACCACTTACGCACAAATACCCTTGGGAAAGGTATTACTACGTTTCTTCCCTCCAGTTATGGGTTACATAATAGGACAGATTGGGTTCTATAGCCTTGGCTGGCAACCATTCTACCACAGAAAGCAATGACAACCTACTGCAGGATAATCTTCTGCTCAGTCAGTCATGTCCCTTTCGAGACATGATCGCCCAAGCGAGTATAACGTATGGCACTTAACTGACTGACCGTAACGATGATGTGCGTTGTGGTGTAGTGGATATCGGCTCAGAATGAGCAATCGAGTAGACGACGTCGAATTCCAGTTGAAGTCATTGCATTCACTTACGCGCAAATACCTTTGGGAAAGATATTAATCCGTCTTTTCCATACAGTTATCGGTTAAATAACAGAACGGATTGGGTTCTATAGCCTTGGCTGGCAACCAGTCTACCGCAGAAAACAGTGACAACCTACTGCAGGATAATCTTCCCCCAGTTAGTCATTTCTCTTTCAAGACATGATCACCCATGCATGTATTACGTATGGCTGTTAACTAACACGATGATAAAGAAACTTGTCAGTAGTTATCAAGTGTATCAAGTTCGACACTTATTTGATGATCTATCACGATGGCCTTGTATCAGGACACAAATCAGCTGCATAGATAACCATAATCCAAGGAGATTAACCAGATAAAACAGATAAATATTCGGTTTTTGCAAAAGTTTTCTGAGAAAGATTTTTCGAGTAGTGCGTTGTACTTTGAATAAAGATATTTTGGCATTCAAGTATAGTATTATGTCGGAATAGGTTTTCCGCAAAATTTCACACCAGACCAAGAAGGCCGCAGAAATTCCGGCTGCCGAATGCAGAAGAATGTGACTTCAAGGAACCAATTAGGTAAGAAAAAGAAAAAAGAAACCTGCATAAGCAGGTCAAGTTCATCATTAGATAGAAATGCGTCCTTGAAAGATTATTATCGCCTTCCCTATCAAAATTAGTCGATTCTTCACTATTTTTTTCCATTCTGATTGGAAATATCGATTTCAGCACGTGAATTCTATTTTGATTATGTGAACAGTTTCTGTGAGTAAGAGGGAACATTTTGAAATTCGAGGAATAATAAGAATACCTGTGATTTCAGTCAATGTTACGAAGGCCGAAGAAAGAATCAGCCGAGATTAATTGATCAAATCACTAATTTATATAATACAAGGAATGATGGCAATATTTTATCTTTGTTCGTTTAGTTATTATAAATAAAAAGAACAGTAACGGGTCAACAGTGACGTATGAAATAAACAATAAAGATAAGGATCCTCGTCTGTATAATACGTCAGATAATCAAATGTATTTTACCTGCCTTATGTTTATGGTTTTCTATGTTAAATATATTAATCATATGTAAAAATGCAATGTGTTGGAGGTTGAACAAAATGTTGATTTTAGTGCTAATATTTGGTTAAAATTTATAAATTTATTTATCATAAACCATCTAGAAGAATTACAGAATCAGTTATAAGATCGAAATTTAATTTAATTAATCAAAGGGCAGGTTCGGATAACATATCAACTTTTATAAGAAAGATAAGAATCATTTCCGTTAACTCACACCAAATAATGTAAAGTTACGTATCACAAATATTAATTCACTCTAACAAACTATAAATTTTAAATCAACATTTGTTTGTTTATTTTGTTTTTTATTAAATTTTTGGCACTCTTTCGAAATTAGAAATTTTAAATCAAAGTCTGGTTATTTTTTAATAAATTTTTGACACTCTTTAGTTTATGAATTTTAAATCAAAATCAACAACTCCAACCCTCAGAATAAAAAATTACTAAAAAATCACATTTCGTAAGTACGGACGATATTCGAAGTACTTACAAGGATTTTTTTACAAAATAAAAAAAAGATTTTGGTTTGTTTATCGGGGTGAATGCGACAGAGACCCTTACACTTAAAAATAACTCACCTGAATCGCTCACATTTGGGGTGATCGCAGGATCGCAAGAGTCAACCTGAACGAAGTGGAATGGAAGGGCCTCACTCCGGAACAATATAGTGTGAATTTTAGTAAATATAAAATATTAAAGAAAATTTGATTAGGCTTTGTTAGTAGATAGCGCATTATAAGAGGGTTATAAAACAAGAATATCAAATTGTATATAGAAACAACATATATATATATATATATATATATATATATATATATATATATATATATATATCAAGAGTGGTCCACCGGTCCTCCAGGTTTGAGGATTTGGCGCAGGGCTAAAAACCCTGCCCCATAAAACAGTTTGTTACAGAAACAGCAACAGAGAAAAACTCTACTTCTGTGTGGGAGGGGCCTTCCAAGTCCAATGAGGATCGTATGAATGCAGGTAGCCAAAGCCGCGAGAACATTACCAGTAGCAGAAGGGAGGACCTGAACACCACCAAAACCAAGGTCAGACTAGGACATTGGAATGTAAGAACGATGTACGAGATGAGCAAGCTGGCACAAATAACATCAGAGATGAGACGATTCGACCTCCATGTCTTAGGAGTAAGTGAGAACAGATGGACTGGATCTGGTAAGATGAGAATCACCACCGAAGAAACAGTCCTCTACTCTGGAAGAGACGATGGCCTGCACCACAAGGAAGTTGCCATCATCCTCAAGAAAGGTGTAGAGCGAAGCCTGCTAGAGTGGAAGCCTGTGAACAGCAGAGTGATGAGAGCGCTAGACTGAAAGGCAGGCACATCAACATCAGTATCATCCAATGCTACGCACCAACCAACGACAGTTGCGAAGAGGACAATGATAACTTCTTCAGCCAGTTGCAAACTGAGACAGAAAAACCCCTTGGCATGATCTTGTTATCATGGGAGACCTCAACGCCAAGGTCTCGGGAACGACAACAACGACTGTGAAAGAGTGATGGGAAAGCATGGGGTGAGGACCAGGAATGACAATGGTGAGAGACTGGTGGAGTTCTGCGACATGAACAATCTGGTGATAGTCTTCACACATCGTGACATCCACAAGCTGACCTGGAACTCGCCGAATGGAATAGGCAGGAACCAGATTGACCACTTGATGATCAACGGTATGTTACGACGCTCCCTCCTGGATGTGAAGGTCAAGCGAAGTGCAGACGTCGGCAGTGACCATTACCTAGTGACGGCACTCATCAAGACCAAGCTCAAAAATACCGAAGCTAGACCAGTGACACAGATACGCTTTGACATATAGCGACTGGGGACGATACCATTAAAGCTGCTTTCATCAGTGATCTGAGGAACAGATTCCAGATTCTACAGGATATTTCAGACGAACATGAGGAAACAAATGTTGACAAACAGTAGAAAGAAATCGCTTCACTATCTACCGAAAGCAGCAAGAAGTAAGAAGGAAATAAACAAAGACTGGATCCAACAAGAAACCTTGGCCTCTCATAGAGGAGAGAAGAGAGATCAAGAAGAAGATGCTGCAGACAAAGTCTCCACAACTACGTGAGAGACAGGAGAAGATCTACAAAGAGGCCGACAAGAAAGTGAAGAGACTAACTCTGCCGCGACAAGAGTGACGCCATGGAACAACTGGTAACTAAAGCAGAAGATGCGGCAGTATGAGGGGAGCAAGGGAGGCTATACAAGATCACAAAACAGGTGAGCAGCAACACGGGAGGACCTGTCAAGGACAAGCAAGAAAAATTGCTGACAGCGAAGAAGGAGCAAGAAGAGTGGTGGGCTGAACACTTCCTGGAAGTCCCAACAGACCATCACCTGAGGAGACAGCAGATATCCTGGAAGTTGCAGAAGACCTGGACAGTGACACCGAACCACCAACAAAAGAAGTGATAATAGCTGCCATCAAAACCCTCAAGAATGGCAAGTCCCCGGGTCGAGACAACCTCGATGCAGAAATGTTCAAGGCGGACCCCGAACTAGCAGCCATCATCCTGCAACTGCTGTTCACAGCTATATATGAGGAAGAGAGAGTACCTGATGACTGGACTAAAGGTGTGATTGTCAGGATACCCAAGAAAGGTGCCCTGAATGACTGCAACAATTGGAGATGGATCACCCTTCTGTCCGTGCCAAGCAAAATCCTGGCCAAGGTCATCATACGAAGAATATCGGACGCTGTGGACGAATAATTCAGAAAAGAACAAGCAGGGTTCAGGAAGCAACGAGGATGTGCCGATCAGATCTTTGGGCTTCGAAACATCATAGAGCAGTGTACAGAGTGGCAAAGACAGTTGTATGTGAACTTTGTGGACTTCGAAAAGGCTTTTGACAGCATTCACAGAGATAGCCTTTGGAGCTCGATGTCATCCCATCCAAATTGGTCCTCCTGATCAAGAGCTTTTGCAACAATTTCAGATGCTCAGTAGGACATAGCAACTGCCTCTTTAACGTAAAAACTGGAGTCAGACAAGGATGCGTGATGTCAGCAGTCCTCTTCAACTTTGCCATTGACTGGATCATGAGAAGGACAACGGAGGACCTTCCGAGAGCGATCCGTTGGAGCCTGTTCTCAACCTTGGACGATCTGAATTTTGCCGATGACCTGACGCTGCTGTCCCATACTTACCAACATATACAGGACAAGACCAGCAGACTGGAAACCTTTGGGCAGCAGATAGGGTTGCGGATTAGCACCAAGAAGACTGAAATGATGTCATAGAGCGTGAAAAGGCCTGCCCCTGTCGAAGTGAATGGAGAAGACCTACGTCGTTCAGACAAGTTCACTTACCTGGGCAGTATCATCAGACCCGAGGGTGACACGAAAGAGTATATTCAAAGCAGACTGGACCAGGAGTGTGTTTAAGGAAATGAACAACATCTGGAGATCAACACAGTACAGCACCAACACCAAGCTCAAGCTATACCAGAGCTGTGTTGTATCTACTCTCCTCTACGGATCTGAGTGCTGGAGAATGACTAAGGCGGATCTTGCCAAGCTTCGATCCTTTCACACCATATGCCTCCGACGAATACTGAGAATATTTTGGCCAGAGAAGATCTCCAATGAATACCTGTTGAAGTGATGCAAGCAAGAGAACATGGGTACCATCATTACAAGAAGGCAGTGGAGATGGATTGGGCATGTGCTCCAGAAAGATCCACAGTCAATCACAAGAACAGCATTGCACTGAACCCCAGATGGCAAAAGAAAGAGGGGAAGACCAAGAACGACATGAAGAAATACGTTAAGAGAATGAGATGAAAGCCATTCAGTACTCTTGGGGTTCATTGACTAGTCTGACCCAAGATATACAGAGGTGGAGAAGTTTTGTTGCTGTTGGGTGTAACAGATAATGAATGAAAAAAAGAAAATATCCTAAGATAATACTTAAAAGATAATATTAAAACAGACAGCAGTTAAACTTCTTCATATGATTTTAAATTAAATTTCTTTCTTTAACACCTAAATAATATATAATAATAAATTTTATTTTTAATTATAAGTATACACTATTTTATTTAGATATACACCCTTTATGTTTTCTACCAGAATATTCGTGGTTTCATTTATGTTTGGCTATATACATATTTTGTTGTGTATTTCACTTGTTTTATCACAAAAAATTCGGAACTTCGGAAAATTAAAAAGTTAAAAATACATATTTGATAAATGGAGATTTCTAATCATTTCAGTCCAAACAAGGTGATAATCCCACTAAGACGCAAGGAGTTACTGGCAGTGAAAGAGTTTAGGAGAAGGACCCGGAAGCCTAATGTTAAACAGGAAAACAGATATAGAGAACCTATCTACTCCTATTGACAAAATAAATGAATAAATATATAAATAAATAAGAAATAAAATTTCGGAGTTTAAGTGGAGACGTTAGATGTTAGAAGTGCAGATTTAAACGATGATTATGTGCATGTATTCAGGTAGGGACAGTAAAAATTGTAACCGCCACTCCCTAAAAAATGTTAACTACGCATTTAGATTTCAATATAGTTCAAGTTGCATTGCCTCCTAAAAATGAAAAAAGAACGAGGAAAAACCAAAATAACATTCAGACAATTTATTTTATTCTTAGACAGTTAAAAAAGGAAAAAGTTATGTGGATGGCTAATATATATAAATATATGCAGAAAATATAAGACTTGTCCAATAAATGGCCATTGTATATCCGAAAGCATTATTTATAGAGCTGGAATCCATTCGGATGTCAACGTTAAAATTTATTTTGGATCCACAGCCAATAAGTGGAAATATCGTTTCAATAACCATATATTATATTCAAACAATAATAAATACAGCAAAAGCACCTATCTATATATGTTTGGCAATTAAAAAACAACAGCAACCCAATTATTACCAAGAGTATTGTCGCCAAAACCAAATAATGGAAAATGATATAGATGTAATTTGTCTTTTAGAAAACTTGTAATCTTAAATCAAATAAATAACTCTAATCTACTAAACAAAGAAATAAAAGAATGACCACATGCTGCCATAGAAAAATACTTAGACCCAGATTAATACTGATTACCTTACGCATTTGTTTCTTTCCTTTTCACTCCCTTGCTGGCTTCCTTTTTTCTTTATTTTATTATTAATAATAATTATGAATTACTCACTTTTAATTAATCTTCCAGAAGTTTAACAACTTTTTTAATTTAAAAATTTGATTTTAATTATTACACTTTCATGTAATTTTTATATTATGGTCTTGATAAATTAAAAAATAGTATCATGATATTATAAGATTTAACTTTCACAAACATCGCGTGAACTTAAAATCAAATCTCTTAAACGGTTAGATTGAAATATGCACCTGATGATTGTGGACTGCATGAATCTCCGATTCGTGCCACCGACGTACGATAATATGCATATTTATTAAGATATAATTAATAGCTCTGTTTATACTAAATTCAGTACACTTTTATTAACACGTAAATAATATATATATTATTAAGTTGGTTCTAAGCCTTCGGCTCACATGAGCCATCTTCAAGAGAGGTTATAAGGACGATAACACAAAAACATCCACTATCAGCGACGATTTGATCTTGTGTTGGCATAAAACTCCACTAAGCAACGGCAATAGTTACCAAAAATAACAAACGCTGTTCGCAAATTTGCAATGCGGTTCTATGACGTCACACCGCGTGATAGCGCGAAATGACAACAGAACCATATATTCAAATGCAATGTAATGTGTTATGACCAAATTTAAACGTGATTTTATTAATTGTGGGTTGTTTGGATTTAATGTAGATAGCCTCTAATATCTGTAGGTTCTTTTTACTGTGTGTTGAGTGAGGATTATTGTATTGTTGACTAAAATCTGTCTGATATTGCCTACATGGTTATGTTTTTCTGAGAAATTTTGTTTAATTGTACTCTGATCAGAAAGGTGAAAGGTAAGTCTACGAGAGAGCGTGGTTGTAGTAAAACCAATATATGTAGTGGGTTTATTAGTAGTACCAGAGATACAATCTCTGCTTTCTGATAATTTCTGCTCTTTTATTCGATAATTCATTTTTGTTTGGGAATAGCATAATCGCTAACTTTTCTTCCTGGTACATATTTTGCCACCGTTGTAAGGCTTGGTTCTTTTCATTATACTCCACGTTATGTCTGAATCTTTTCCATAGAAACCTAGGTCACGTAATAACTCGTTTACAAATAAAGAATATATATATATATATATATATATATATGTGTGTGTGTGTGTGTGTGTGTGTGTGTGTGTGTGTGTGTGTGTGTGTGTTTCCATATGTATATTAATTCCCACACCTGTATATATATATATATATATATATATAGTCATCTGCAGACCATCTTGTTTCACTGTATTACAGCTCGTCAGTACGGTTAAACATCCGATTGCTTCTAGCCAGGATTGAAACCCGAACAAATTGGCATCAGTCGGCGATTCTATGGGCGCTTTGTGAAGGAAGGTAGATTTTAGCGTGTTATATACACGATGTAAACGCACAACAGAGAGTGTTCAAATTCATTAATGAATATATATATATATATATATATATATATATATATATATATATATATATATGATAAAGATATAGTTTTAATGTATGCTATATTTAGGGGTTAAAGTGGTCAATATCAGGAATAGGACGTATAGAAAAATAAAAGTAGACATTAAGGTCAACAACCAGCGGGGACAGTCTGTTTCATGTTTAAATGCAACCTATTTGGACTAAAGATTCCGTTGAAGCATGAAAAGGACTTTTGCTGCTGGGTATTGACCTCAATGCCGAGTTTCATATATATATATATATATATATATATAATGTATATTTCAGCAGTAACCTTTCTTTCAAACAACTTTCATTAAATATGGCTGACAAAGCTTTTATTTTTATTACAACTTATGATAATATTTAAAAAATAAAATTGAAAAACAGGCTAGCTAACCGGTTTCGAGCCTCACCCAACAGAAATAATCATGAGTAAAATGGAAATGGGCAATATGTATAGGAAAAATTCTTACATGGAAATTTGCTGGAGGCGAAAGATATGATTCTTCTGTTTACATAATATATACATACGTGTGTGTGTGTGTGTGTGTGTGTGTGTGTGTGTGTGTGTGTGTGTGCGCGTGTGTGTGTGTGTGCGTGCGCGCGTGCGTGCGTGTGTGTGTGTGCGTGTGTGTGTGTGTGCATGCGTGCGTGTGTGTGCGTGCGCGCGTGCGCGCGTGCGTGCGTGTGTGTGTGCGTGTGTGTGTGTGTGCATGCGTGCGTGTGTGTGTGTGTGTGTGTGCATAAAATTATATTAAAGAAAAATATAATGAATCAAAACAGCAGAGAAAAAGACCGAAATATAAAGGTCAGCAGAAGGTGATCACTCTGAACGAACGTAGATATGGTAGGAAGTTTTTCAAACTTCGACCGTCTTTCATCAACTAAACAGCTTCGATCGACGATACGTTTTGTGGTGCGAACAAAAACGAGCAAAAACCCGGTCTACGTTTAACAAAAGACAAGAAGAAATAACACCAGAGCGAGAAATGACAACACTAATTCTGGTTCCATTTTCATATTCTTCTATTCACCTGACGGGATCTGGGGGTACGCCGATGACATTCTGGGCATCTTAGCTGATACTTCAACCTTCTATTACGACAGACTAACGGACCATCTCATTGCTCAGCTAAAAAAGACTGACTCTATCGTCTCTCTCTCTCATTGTCCCGTCACTCTACCTACCTATGAATACATCTCTCTATCCTACTGTACCCCTGCCTATCACAACGCATGAATTCTGCTTTCTGACTCTACCTCTCTGAGCTATGGCTCGTGACTCTCTAACGGCCGGCTTCTTTCTGGCGTACTTTAACCGTTACTCTGACTATATTGGTTTACGACCGGAATTCCATATATTCCGGTCGAGTGACAGTTGATCATGTAAGTTTTTATTTATTCATTTATTTACTTCATTTCTTTTTTTCTAAGAGTGGACAATGGTGGTTTCTTGTATTTTTTACTGTCGATTTTCATAAAAACCAGGCCCAGATAAAATCATTTTTGATTTTACTGAACTAAAACCGAAAGAGGGAAGAGGTGGATTCATACTTTCCCCAATGGTGTGTCCTAAGGCTGACTATACTTTTGCTGTAACTATCTGTGTACGGCAAACGAAAGCATTGATAGAGACGGTAAAAACTAAGTGCTAAACTAAGAAATTTTGTTTGCCTGATCGAATTATTTAAACTTCTGGGTGATAATTCGTATAGTTTGTTCGTTGACTTGTGGGGCAAGAATCATGAAGATTTATTTCTCTTCAAGTTCTAAATAAACTCTTCTTTTTAAATTAAAACATGATTTTCATTGGCTTCCCGAGTTTTATAAAATTATTAAAAAAAAAAACCCCGCGTAACCATATACTACATTCGTAAGTGTATAAAGCAGAATTTCTTTGCTGAAAATAATTTCATCGTTTTCTAATTTCGATGCTTATCATTTCGAATTAAATATTACTTCTTAAAAATGAAACCAATTTGGATGTAATTGAAGCCTGCAGATCTTCGCCTCGTTTCCACTTCACTTCGTCTCTTTCTTTTCTTCCTTACCGTTCACCATTCCTATTTTACGCCCCCAAATGCTTCCTTCCTTTCTGTCCTCAGAAATTTTTCACTGCTTCGCTCCAGGCGATTTTACGATTCTCATTTATTATTTGAAAGGTTCTTACAGAGCAACCAGCATTTATCTTTGGAAATATTAACCGCTTTTACATATTTATTTATTTTTACGAACTTCCTGATATTTTCTGACTGACTTCCATCCCAGTGATCCCGGGTCCGATAGACCAGGCGGACTTTAAACCTCTCTTCCATTACTTCTTTGGTGAGTGGACTAAATAAATATAAAGATGAAGAGAAAGGAGGAGGAGAGGAATAATAATAATAATAATAATAATAATAATAATAATAATAATAATAATAATAATAATAAAGTTTTAACGACATAAAAAGGAAAAGATGAAATTCAATTTTTCAGATTAGGAAAAAATGTCGACTTCCTTTGGATCTTTCTCAATTCAATTATCTCCAAGTCAAGGCAGCTTTTAACCGTAATGATCATTCTTGTCAAGCAGACAGCCAATCGAATCCTGGTATTGTCCACTGGTGCACGAACTCAATTCTCGTGACGTAAGCAAAATGCAAAATGTTGTTCGCTTTAATTCCAGCTCTGCATACTTTCGGGCCTGATTCCTTTCTGTTTTAGCGTCAGTCTTCAAAGTTTTCCATTTTTTTTTTTTTTTTTGGCAATCTAAAATGACTATCAATTTTCTATGAGTATCAATTTTCTCCATCTTTAAAAATGACGCATGTTAGGCTATGAGTGACTATAGTCATTAGTCGGTACTGTGAAACGTTGTCATTAACCAAAATTGTAACTCAGTATTACATATATTAGTATTTTTATTAGCAGTAGTAGTTTTAGTGAAAAGAATAGCCATCTTGCATAGAAGCAATATGGCTATTCTTAGCTAGATTATTATTATTATTATAAATTTCCCACAATTAGTATCAGTGGATAGCGGGATTTGGATTGAGGAATCGGAGAGCAAAGTTTGAATTCCAGTCGAGTTTGTTACCCTCACATGCTAATACCCTTGAGAAAGATATGAATTAATTTATCTCTCCTCAGCAAGTAGCAATTAGCAAGACGGATCCCTGTGTGGCAACCTATCTAAGAGAAGGACAACTCTGAATAGAAAAAAAAAACTCCAATCTTTGGGTAAATAGTAGGAAAGGCTGGGCTCTGTAGCCTTGGTTGGCAACCTGTCTAGGAGAAAGATAATTTGATGATTTCAAAACTGGAGCTAGCTCTAACGAAGAACATTATATGCAGCTAAGGAAATGATAGTTTCGTTCACATTATGATACTGACTAAGGTCGGCCCTCATCCATTATTATTATTATTATTATTATTATTATTATTATTATTAAAAGTAATAATAGCGGTAGTAATATTTCATGAATATGCATCGCCACATTATATGATTGAGTGTGTGACTGCACGTCACACGTTGGAGAATGAGTGACAGCAAGTCTCTTAAAGGCTTCAACATCAATCATTATTTGATTGATTGTTTGATTAATTGGTTTTCTACGGCTTATCAGCATTTTGCAGGTTATTTAAAGCCAGTAAATAGTTTAGGTTGTAAAAATATGTTTTGGAAATAATAAAGAATTAGTGATACAAGTCGTGCTAATTAACCCATAGTCAGAGGAGAATAAGTGGATTCATACCATTCTCAGACGTATTTGCTCGTAAGTGAATGTAACGAACCCAATTGGAATTGGAACTCAGCTCTTCAATTAACAATTCCGAGCCATTCTTAACTGCATAAACCACATATCCCCAGCTTACAACACCTGGCATTCTCAAGCAGTCATCCATCAAGGAAATGACCAGAGTCGACGTTGCTTAACTTTGGTGTCTGTGTAAGGGGTTCAATGTGATCTGACTGTAAGCTCATTATTATCATCATCATTATTATTATTTGTAGTAGTTCTATTAGTATTGAGAAGAGGAAGAGGATTAGTTATCTATCACAGGAGTAATAGTAGTAGTAGTTAGTAGTAGTGGTGGTGGTGGTGGTGGTGGTGGTGGATGTTCTTGTCATATTAGATGCAGAAAATAGAATCCCCGAAGCTGTCGTAATAACTGAGGGGGTGAGGAAGTGGTCGTTATGGAAGAGGACAGCGAAAAAGAAAACAACGTAGATAATTTCTCCGAATGTCGACTTTTATCTGTATTAGAGAGTGGGGGGATAATGAAGGCGGTGGGTGAGGGGAGTGAGTTGTTCTCAAGATGAAACGTAATAATAAGGAAAGGCGAGGGCGAAAGTGTGGTGGAGGTGGCAGGTGCTTCGGAAACACTGTGTTCTTTGCGTTGCGCCGCTGAAACGCTCGAACGTTTTGCCTAATCAACGTTGCAGCGTCTGAATGTTCTCCCGTTTGACCAAACCCTCCATGTGCTTGGGGGGGGGCTACTTCTAATACATATTGATCGTCTGACCTACCTCACCGCAGGCGGTTCGACTGAAGAAATCCTCCAGGTTGATGGAGTTGGCGATGCGAGTGACACACACTCGCGACAATGACAACGCCAATACCCGAGCGTTTGCCCGTATCACTGGTCGATGGAGTTTAATGACAGTCGTGCAAATGTCTACCTCGACTGATAAGAAATTATAATTCTCAGCTAGAAAAAAAAAGATGTGTTTAATCATTTGACGAATTTTTATTACTGCACTTGATCAGGGGTAGTTAGGCTGAGTAGCTGACTAAATGGATATGTCATCGACAGAAAAAAAAATGTTAAAAAGAAAACAGAACCTGGTAGAAAGGGAATAAAAATTAAGGAAGGAAGGATGGGAGAGAAGAATAATGGAAAGGGAGAGGAACAAGGAAAAGAAGATAAGGGAAATGGAAGAAAGGAATGAAGGAATGAACGACGGAATAAAAGAAAAGGGAATAACATTATGAAGGTAAACAATAGTGAGGATAGAAGACAGGAAGAATTAAACAGCTAAACGGAAGAAAGAATAAAAACAGAAGAATGTGAATGAGGATAAGCGAGTAAAGAAAAAAGGTAGGAGGAGATAAAGAAAGAAAGGAATAAAGAGATATTGCAAAGAAAGAAAGAAAGAAAGAAAGAAAGAAAGAAAGAAAGAAAGGAAGGAAGGAAGGAAGGAAGGAAGGAAAATGAATAAAGATATGTTGCAAAGAAAGAAAATGAATAAAGATATATTGCAAAGAAAGAAAGAACGACAGAAAGAAAATAATGTGAAAAAGAAAGAAAAAGAAATAATGGGATATTGCAAAGAAAGAAAGAAAGAAAGAAAGAAAGAGAAATAAAAATATTGCAAAGAAAGAAAGAAAGAAAAAATGTCAAAAAGAAAGGAAAAGTAATAAAGGGAGATTTCAAAGAAAGAAAGAAAGAAAGAAAGAAAGAAAGAAAGAAAGAAAGAAAGAGAACAAACAAAAAGAATGAATAAATAACGGAAAAACAGAAAAAAAACAAGAAAAATAAAATAAGAAAAGGTGAATAAGAAAAGAAAGACAAAAAGAAGAAAAAATCAAGGAAAACGTTCGGCGGGAAGGAAGAAAGACAGAGAATTAAGAAAAAATCGAAAAGGATAGTGGATTGGATGGATGATAAATGAAAGGAGGGGTAAAGAAAGAAAGAAAGAAAGAAAGAAAGAAAGAAAGAAAATGACACGAGAGGCTGTGAGGAAGCAAAGAAAAGAAAAATAGGAAAAAGAACGAATCAACCAAGTGAAAGAAATTGAAACAAACCAGTAATTTATTTGATTGCATCTGAGTGATCGACTCTTATTCGGTTTGGATCAAAATTGAAAGAAGCCTCGTAATATCTGAGAAAATGTTATTTGCTTTCTCGATGAAAAACTTTCTTAATAAAGTATAAATAACATAATGGAAAATATATCGATGAAAAATTTTCTCGAAATTTAGCTAAGTCTGGCACAAGACCAAAAAAGGAGACAGTAGAAGTAGACTACGTTGCGTAAATCTTTAAACTGTACAGAACATACCTGCTATACATACTATTTTTTAATTCTAACATTTAAATTCAAGTTAATCTGATTCTATTTAAAAATACGCAATAAGACAATGCAATAAGGACGTTTTATGATCCTAAACACTATAACCCCTGCATCTTAGTGGTTTTATTGCCTTGTTTGGTGCAAAATGATTAAAAAAGAAGTAAATTTAATTCCGTCCGACATAAGGTCAAATGGAAAAATAATAATAATAATTAACCTGTTTTGCCCCACTCTTTCAACTGTGAAACGCTTGTTTTAAAAAGAATGTTCGAAATACCGGCTTTTAACATTTCTACGGCTACAACAGATACTCGGATAGGATAGGAAAGTGAATGTTATATGCCGGGTTCAATACCAGCTGTCTTCTAATTCTTTCATTTGGCGTTAATGCCCTTGGAAAATCATGAAAACCATCTTATTGCAACTACATGTTAAATAGCAGGGCAGATTGATTTCTCTTAGTTTGGCGTGATAACCAGTCCAGGGAAATGAATATTGCTGATCCTTCTTACTTACCATAGCAGAAAGAGAAGAGTTTGATTTCCCAAGAGTATCTGCGTGTAAGTGAATATAACCAACCCAAATGGAATTCGAACTCGTTCCTCCGATATCTCATTCCGTGGTGTTATCCATTGCACCATGCTTGTTATTCTCAAGTGGTCACCCATCTAGGTACTGACGTTCTGGAACAGGTGTTCGATTGGAGCTTCCTTCTTACCAATGGAATACGAAGAAAATGAGGCCGAATCGCCCCTGTGTCCATTGCATGGCGGCTCTCTTAGTTGTAAAGGTCTAAACTAGTAGAACTAGGAAATGTGGCTCGCCTGAGCATCATCTATTGAAAATATCAATAGAGTAACAATAGGTTTTACACGTTTCATCGGTGGGGTGAAGGGCCGTAAGGTGGAAAATAATGCCGGATAGACACCTTTTGAAACCTGTGAAGACTGTAAAGAAAGACGAGACTTCCTTTTTGATATACAGTAGACTTCAAATTGAAAACATTTATTCATTTGCTATGAGTAGATAGGTTCGCCTATCATCTGGTTCACACTGGTCTCTTGAGCTGTAGTAGACGCCTATCTCTTGTTTCTTGTTTAGGATTGGGTTTCCGGTTTCATTCTAAATACTCCAGTACCATAATCGTAACGTATCCGCCTGACCTCAAAAATTTAATCGCTAATTAAACCTTGACCTCTTCATTTTTAGAATTAACTATCTTTGCCGTTATCTCTCTGTTTCTTATGGAAAATTGGAGAGCCGAGTTCGAATTCCATTTGAATTCGTAGAATTCACTTCCGCGCAAAAACCCTTGGTATTCTCCTCTCCTTCTAGGACAGACTGGGTTCTGTAGCCTTGGTTGGCGACCAGTCTACCGCAGAAAAAATGGCATCAGAATGCGGGAAAAATTTCTGCCTCGTCAGTCATGGATCGCCCAAGCGTGTATCATGTATGGCACTTAATTGACTGATTTCCATCCGAATTTAATACTGATTTACTAAGCGCTGCTTAGAAGTGGCACAAGGTTAAAAGTATAGACATCCCAGTAAGGATAGAACTCACTACTCAATTGCGATGATTTTAGCGAGACAATCTTGATGGCCATTTAAAATTGCCCTATATCGGATTCGTATGTGCCCGACACGAATCCGATATTGGGCAATTTCAGACTGCTGTAACTGATTCGCTAATGATAGACATTGAAGTTTTCTAAGGACACGTTTATTTGAATGTATTTTTGTTAAAGACGATTCTTTTTCAAAATACACCAATTCTTCTGCGTGGAATTAAGTTGAACACTTGAACTATCAAAGTAAATTAACTGACCGAATAAAATCTTGTCACTTAGTTTCCTATTTTGTCAATTGTTTTGGTGCAATGGATATCGACTCCGAACGACAAATCGAAGAGCCGAGTTCGAATTCCCGTTGAATTCCTTGCATTCCCTTACACACTAATACCCTTTGGAAAGGGTATTAGTGATCTGTCTCTTCCCTCCAGTTATGGGTTAAATAATAAGACTGGTTGGGTTCTATAGCCTTGGCTGGCAACCAGTCTACCGCAGATAGCAATGGCAAACTATTGCGGGATAATCTTCTGCCCAGTCAGTCATGATCGCCCAAAGCATGTATCACGTATGGCACTTAACTAAAAAAAAATATATTTTGGAAGTGTTTTAACAGAGTACTGAAAGTGCAATACTGAAATCCGAAGGTACATTGGGATACCCAAATATGCCTTCCAAAATTTAAGGAAAGTATTAATTTCGTTAGAAACAAAGAAAAGTTTACTGTAATTACATAATATCAGTCCTCCTATATAGCAGTGATTGCTGAACAATCTCTTCACAGATGAAGAAGGGACTTGAAATAACCGAAATGTGGTTCTACAGAAGGATGCTGAGAATACCATGAATAAAACATATGAGCAACGATAAAATTTTAGAGAAAATGGGAACAAAAATGACACTTGTTATAACATCAAGAAGAGACAGTTGGGCACTTAATGAGGAAAGAGTGCTTGGAAAGTTTGACACTGACAAGACAGATTAAAGTCAAGAGGGACAGAGGAAAACAATTCATAATCTACTGAGAGTGTTTGAGTAAATGAATAGTGAAACAAGGTTGAGGAAAGTTAACAAAAAGTCAACATTTATTAAAGGATGCAAGTGACAAAAAATTGTGGAGATACATGTTGGTTGCTTAATTCTGTTCAGCGGCAAATCAACCTCTATGATTTACTTAATGTCTTAATCTAAATATTTTGAACGGAACTGTATGCATTCAACTACAGATAAAGTATATTGTTAGCCATTCTACTATAAAATGTATTGCTTGTCATTTTACTACGAGTTTCTATGTAAAAATGTATTGCTGGTATTTCTACTATAAAAAGGTTTTATACTTTTATTGTGTTTTGCTAATTGGAGCGAATTCACTGTTTGCCCATGGCTGGGACCCTAACAGATGCTACCACCCTGTGGAGAGCTATGATCAACAACGTCTTGAAGGGACATGACACATAGAAGTAATTAAAAGCCAATTTTAATGCAGGCGTAAATAAAATACTTCTTAGGTTACAGCTTATAGGCTCGAATTTGGTTTTCATTACACAGCAGTAGCTTGGGTAACATCTAAATTGTCTATATCACACGGATCTCAAAATCACTCTCTTCTTTTGGAGACAACACAACAGTTGTTTGCTACAACTTGCAGGAAGAAATGTAGTCACAAAGAAGCCTTTCTTTAAATAATAAAAAACATATTCTTTCTCAAGAGAAATAACCTGTAATAGACAGACATTCAAAAAATTAATGCCGGAGTTTTTGAGACGAAGAATTGCCATCATCAGATGCCATTCTATTCAGATCAAACTATTTTATCTTGGTTTAACAACCAAGATAAAATAGTTTGATTCGCAACATTTTCCTCTGGGAATGACTGAAATGCTATGAAAGGTATTAATGGTTCAAATCGAATAAAGGGCATCTAAAACCCATTGTTGTCAACAGAAAGCTTTTATTTAAATTCAGCGAAAGTTGTACATTTTTACAAAGGGCGAAGGGTGCATGCTATAGAACTGTCGCTAGCAATTGGGTTGCTTTTCTATTTTAGATGAAGTTAAACTGATCAAATATTTACTCGAGAAACTGCTCCAGATAGTTTATACGGACATATACGGACATTATTCGGACATTATTCTAGAAAAAGAAAAAAACCCTGAGTTATATGTCTGGTCATAGGAAAAGCGTGGGTTAGATGTGGCATGAGGCCGAAAGAATGGAGCGCCCAGTGAGAATCGAACTCACTCGTAATTGTTCTAGCGAGACAAGCTTACTAACCGTTACACCACGACGAAGTACATACCCATACAGATGTTGATATGCCACTAATCATAATCAATCAAGCCACTTCGTCTGTGAAGAGATGTCCAGTAACAAATGCCATATATAGAAGGATAACAGCTGAACACTTTTGTATTTTGCTAAGTCTTTTTTTGCTGTTTATGATAATAGTTTGAATTGTTTCTTGTATAAAGACAATATTTCTTAGAAATTAAAAAAAAGGGTAAAAAAATAATTTTATCAAAAACATACAAAAACGAAAGTTGAAGAAGTCAATAGCTAAGGATTTAAAATGAGGGGTTAAACTTGTGGTGGATACGAAATAAAAATAACTCTCTTTTCTTGAAATTCGTGATCCTGTGCGAAAAATGTATTTTGACCAATAGAAAAAAAGAACGGCCCCGAACTGAAGAAAAAAAGAACGGCCCCGAACTGAATAAAAAAATCAAGACAAAGTTTAGCAAGCCTATGTGAAATTTTATTTGATCAATAGAAAAAAGGGGCGGCTTATGAACTGGGAAAAGGTAATGAAAGGGTGTCAAATCGCGTTCTGAAGAAAGGACTGTACAAAAAAATAAAGGCAGAGTTCACCACGTCTGAATAACGCCGGTATCAAATTACATTATCAGACTCTAATGAGAGTTTGAAATTTTCAAGGAACTTTAACTACGAAGTTAAGTATCTTAAAATATCTTTTTATTTATGCTGAGTACAACCGTATAACTTTTATGTGAAAAATGAACTGTCTCAATTTGCTTCAAGTATTTTGTAATATTACTTCGTATCCGATGATTTAATATGAACATTTTCTCTTCTTAACAATTCATCGAAATTACGAATCCTTAATGTTTGATTACTTGTCCTGAAACAAGCTACTGAAATTGCAAATGTGTAAATTTTTAAATAAATTCCTTATTTTGTTTCGTTCACTTACTTAAAAAAAACGAGAAATACTAATATAGGACTTTAAAAGCAACAACTTTATCTCTGAATTTCAAGCAGCCTTTTTCTTAATAGTCTTTTAAAAAATTATAATCAGAACGCCAAACGTTTAATTAAAATTTGATACAGTTACTATTAGACAATCAGAGTATCATCAAATAAAAAAACGGGAAAGGCTAAGTTAGATGTTAAGAGTTGCAAATTAAAAATTAAGTTTTTAAGATTCTTGATTCGATATATTTTTATTTATTATCTAATAAAATGAACATTTCTAAAACCTTAATGCTGCAAAAAATTATTTGTTGTTTTGTCTTCAAATACACATATTTTACCTAATCGCTGTAACATATTTTCTGGGATGAAACCTGTAGGCCTTTCGGATCCTTTCTGTTAATTCAACCCAAATAATGTAAAGTTACTTATTGCAAATATTAATTCAACCTAAGAAGTTTTATTCGTATTTTTATTAAAATTATTGGCTCTCTTTTGAAATTATAAATTTTAAATAAAAATTTGTTTAGTTTGCCTCGCAACAACTCCAACCCTCAGAATGAAAAATTACCAAAACATCAGGGTGTTATTCATATTTCGTAAGTGCCGATGATATTCAAGGCACTTACAAAGAATTTTTTACAACTAAAAAACGAAAAAAGAAAAACGTGCATATCTAAAACGTGGTGGGTGTTGTGGAGACGGACACACTTCTCCTGAATTATGACTTAGACTCGTCCAAATAGCATATATACTGACGGCGAAAATCGTCAGCAGAGAGCTAACCGGGAAAGAACTTTATAGCCTTACTACATAATTCAGTAAGACTACTTATGTTTTCTGAATGTGTCATCTTCATTCAGTGGAATGAAGACATGTTTGTCCAAAATTACCAACCAATGAGAGAAATCCTAAAAAGTACTTTGGGATCATTTCTGTTAATTCACTCCAAATAATCTAAAGTTACTTATTGAAAATATTAATTCATCACAAAAAATTATAAATTTTATATCAAAGTTTATTTTTTATTACATTTTTGACACTTTTTTGAGATTATTTATTTACTTTGCCTCGGAACCAACCCAACCCTCAAAATGGAAAATTACCAAGAAAATTAGCGAGTTATTCACATTTCGTAAATGCGGATGATATTCAAGATACAAATGATTTTTTACAATTAATGTTTCTCTTTTTCTTTTCGTTTTTTTTTTTTTTTTTTTTTTTTTTTTTAGAGTCGCTCACATTTAGAGTCGCTCACATTTGGGGCGATCGCAAAAATCATCTTAAACTGAGTGCAATGAAAGGACCTCGCTCAGGAAGAATATGTTATACATTTTAGTAAATATAAATGCTTTTTCTTTTGGGATGAAGTTAACAATTTGTCATTAACAAAGAAAACCTGTAGAATATCTTTTGGTTGACAATTAATATTTTGAAGTGAATTAACAAAAAAAAAATCCGGTTTTTCCGCGTTTGTTTTATATTAAAGTTTTCGAAGGGAACAGAATAAAAAAATAGAATTTCAGATTTATTTTGAAAATTAAAACTGTAATGGTTTAAGACAAAAATGATGTAACTCATTAGCACTAACATAGATTGAAAGTAAAAAAAAGACAAATTTAATCTTCTGATTAATTATCAATACCAGCAAAAATTGGTGGGAGGTTAAGTCACCCTCCAGCCTCTTCCTGTAGCGCTGTGGCTATTGATTGTTAAATTCCAAGCAACAAATTGTCATTAATAAAGAAAATCTATAGAATATCTTTTGGTTGACAAGCAAACAAGTTTTTTTTTTTTTTTGTGTGTGTGTGTGTGTGTGTGTGTGTGTGTGTGTGTGTGTGTGTGTGTGTGTGTGTGTTTGCAAGGATGTGCGTTGTGGTGCAGCAGACATCGACTCGGAATGACAAATAAGGGAGCCGAGTTCGAATTCCAGTAGAATTCCTTTCATTCACTTACGCACAAATACCCTTGGGAAAGGTATTAATCCGTCTCTTTTCTCCAGTTAGGGGTTAAATAACACGGCAGATTGGGTTCTATAGCCTTGGTCGGCAACCAGTCTACCGCAGAAAGCAATGGCAAACTACTGCGGGATAAGCTTCTGTCCAGTCATGTCTCGAAAGAGACATGATCGCCAAAAGCGTATATCACGTATGACATTTAACTGACTGACTTGTTTGCAAAGCTTCAGTATTGTTAATAGCAACTGTCAATGAATAGTTTTAATGGAAGTTTTAATAACAACCGGCTGTTATTAACAACTGAAAACTATTTGAACGCAAATGTGAGTTGGACCGGACGGTAAATAATAGCAATGAATCAATTGACACCAGCTGAAAATACAAGGCTTCTCTTTGCTATTAAAACCCTGCTGCTTTCATAGGCTGCCTGAGATGTAACGCAAACAATCAGTAGCTCCCTTTTCTGGCTGACAGTGCGAAACGCTCAAACATATCTGCTTCAGGACATGGTCATAACACTGACATGTTTATTCTTCATTTGCAGTCATTACACCGAACAAATGGACCCAACTTAAAATATTTTACTCTACAATGTTTTGTTTTGTTTATTTAGGTTTTGACTTTAGTGTATGTTTCTTTTAATCAAGGGAAATAATTGTTATTTTCAATCATTCTTTACTCTGAATAGTCAATCTAAACAAATTGAAATATGCAACATTATGAAAATACATAAAAGCAATAATTTTTAAAGAATTTTATCAAGCTTGTAAAATAGAGTTTAGTAATTCCAATGATTACATTTTTTTTTTTAGCCAATTCCCCCCAAACAAGGTAATAATGTCACTAAGACGCAATGGAATACTTGGAGTGTAAGTGAATTAAAAGACTTTAGAATAAGTACCTCCACTTTTTCACGATAATTCGCGATACCTAAGTTTTAAAATGATGATGAATAAAAAACATTTTCTTGAAGATTTAATTTTAGCTTTAATGGAAAGCAAAAGGATTAAATTTATCATTTCCAATAAGCAAAATACTCTGATGTATTACAAACAGAATTTATATTGACTGGAATCTAAAATTTTTCAATTTAAAAAAAAATCAATTTTTCGGCCATTTTTGAGCGCTCGACACATTTGTAAACAAAAGTTAATCCTCGGTTTTAAAAATCTTGCAAAAATAAAATATAAATCTGTGACATGTTATTTTCGAAAAATTAGAAAATTTAAGATAAAATTAATCTGATTTATACAAGTATTACTTATTTATAGCATGAAATTTAGAAATAAATTTCTTAATCCCAGAGCGTTGATATTTCTGGCTTTTGCCATAAGTGATTGATGCGTGAGGACAGCCAGCTGTCGAGATAAGCTAAGAATGGTTGACCAGAATTGACATAATTGCCAACATTTTCCCTGTAAGGGGAAGAAACCGTAAAGCGAAAGACTTTTTAATGTAACAAAGAAAACACTATACTTAAAAAAATGTTTAAAAAAATAATAAATGATTGGCATTTCCCAAGAAGTCCTGCGTTTAAAACAAATGTTTGCTATAAAATTGAAATTCTTGAAATTTCCTGAATTTACGTGGAGGTGTGAGGTAATAGATGCAACAAAATTTTTTACCAAGATTTTCGAAAAATAATAGTTTCAAAAATAATTTCATTCATTTGTGAATAAGTTCTGAAAGTTTCATTAAAATCTGACAATTCTTTGATTTTTGGAAGAACTTCCAAATTGATGTGTTTTTCACCGAAAAAAAAAAAGACTGAGTTACGTAATATTACATTATCCATTAATTTGGTTACCCACTGACGAAAATCAAAACAAGGTTATATACGAAAATTTCGAACGTGTTAAAAATAATTCAAAAGTACTTTGATCTTTCCTCTTAATATAACAAACATTTTGATGGAAAATTTTCGTTTTTATTAAGTTTCGAGATGACTTTTTTATGCTATGCTGTTTTTTTTTTTCAGCGAATTCGTGAAGGTATCTATTTTAGAATGAACCGGAAACCCCTAAACAGGAAACAAGGGATACACCACTTCTCCAGTTCAAAACACATGGGAGGAAAGTAATCTAATGTCTTCATGTGTATAATATTTTAATATGTTTCCATATTTATTATATTTGATTGATTTTCAAATTTAATTAATGTCAAGATATTTCCTGTTCTTGTTTCAGGTAAAAATAAATCCCGTGAACACCGGAAATGCATATAAAAAATTAAAAGTTTATTTCTTGTTCCATTTGCAATGTTCTCATCAGATTTATTTAGTCTTTAAAGCGAGACGATCTTAAGAAAATTAAAAGTTCTACTAGGTTTTATTGTTGATGGGCACAATCTTAACATCATAACATACGCAGATGATACCGTGTTGATGGCAGACGCAGAAAGAAAATCGCGGAAACTCTAAGACTAAGTAATAAAGGAAAGTAAGAAAAAGGGCTCACCATCAATTGTAAGACGGCTGAGTCTATGGTCGTTTAATTATGGGTCAGAACAGGAGTATATGTAGGGAGAAGTCAACCATAGTTGTATGCTTTTAGACCAGTTGTAAACGAATAAGTTCCACCCTGTTTATTGCCAGAGTTGAATTATAGTTGAATAAAGTTTTAAGTAGAGCTCCTACCACGATTGCTTTTCATTACACATAGGTTTGTGAATTTTGTGCCACATTAATTTTGAGTTCAATCCTTGGGCCAAGTAATACAGTGTTAAATTTCAGTGAAAAGACAATAACTGAGCAAGATTAAATAAAAGCAAGGACAGATATTCGTAGACATCGTCAGCAGGATAAGAATAATCTAACCCCGTAGATTAAATAAAGTATTAATTTCGAAAATTTACCCGGATCAATATATAGTTGAAAAAGGCCGATCACACAACGGCCAAAATGCTGTTATAATAACAACAAAGATGAGGACATTCATTTGAATGTACGCTATAGTCCAAATGATTGGGGTCACTCTCTAGATTTTAAAGAATCGTCTAAAGATAGGAAATTGTCTACCTTTTTCGAAACTAACCCTAACCCACTTTCGAAGGTCGTTCAAAAAAGTTCCAAGCCTCACCCAGAAAGAAAAGTCACAGCTAAAAAATTGTGTTTTTTGTTATGTCAACACACTATCACTTCTTATAAAACTAGATACACTAAATTAGATTTCTGTCTTAATTTCTGTGCAGGTGAGGTTCATACCAAAGGTGAGAAGTGTGCGACAAATATGAAAGTATCTGCAAAAGAAAAGATATGGCACCCAAGATAATCTATGAGAAGATGGTACAGACACTTGGTGCAACTTTGAAGAAGTGAGGCAGGAACAGCCCAGAAAATGGCTCTCAGTCAGGTCGTCCAAAAACCTCGAGCATAATGAAAAAGTTCATGCCGTTCACCGTATAGTTTTGCATGACAAACGTCTTACTGTTCATCAGACAGCTAATGGCATTAGTTCTGGTTCGGTTCATATTGCTTTATACTGGTAGAGGAGCAGAAGGTGAAAAGAGTTGACATTTCTAGAAAACTTTTGACTCGCTTTCGTAACCTATAAAACCTTGATTCACCATTTCGAAACCGAATCAAAGACTCAAAGAAAACAAAGGAACTTTCTAGTTCTCCACCTCCAAAGAATTTAAGCCGGTAGCATTTTTTGGCAAGGTGATAGCTTCTGTTTTTGGTGATTCTGAATATTTAATCATAATAGACTACCTGGAAAAGGAAAAAAACTATTAATAGACAGTACTATCCCACAGAATAAGAAGCA
Source organism: Ascarosepion bandense (assembly GCA_037127315.1). Taxonomy (NCBI): domain Eukaryota; kingdom Metazoa; phylum Mollusca; class Cephalopoda; order Sepiida; family Sepiidae; genus Ascarosepion; species Ascarosepion bandense. The sequence goes on from JBBBDQ010000638.1 coordinate 1,404,399, forward strand.
AGCAATCAAGTCGTCGAAACACAGAGGGTTGCTGAGGGCAGGTGTGCTCTTGCTCCAGAACAACGTGTCCGTTCACACTACTCAGTTTGCAGTTGTCGAAGCAACCCATCGTGGCTTTGAATTGCTATCACAATACCCTTACTCACCAGACGTAGCTTTATCTGACTTCTTGTTTCCTAAATTCAAATCCCACCAGTATGGTCGCAATTTTGGAAACAATGATAAAATCATATGTGCAGTGGAAGAGTTTTGGGGGATCAGGACGTCACCTTATTCAGCCATTGGATTGCAATGCTTAAGGACATTGCAGTCAAGGGAGACAATAATGAAAAATAATAAAATACTGTCTTGTTTCTCTTACTGCTTGTTTGGTGAGGCTTAGAAATTTTTGAATGACCTTCTTATCAAACGAACTTTGTCTTGTTAAAAGGTTTTATCTTATATCCAATAATAACAAATAAATTAATCTATTATTGCATAAAGTTTCCTTGATATAGTAATCACTTTTTATCTAACTTATCTTGCTAGCTAATAGCAATACTGGTGCTGGCAGATTTTAAATCATAATTATCCTTCGTCTCAAAAAAATAAAAAATAAAAAACTGGCGTGATGTATCCTGTATTAGTACGAGTTATTTCTATCAAAGACGGTATGAAACTTACTAATTATTGAATTAAAGAGACGTCCCCAAACTGTAGACCTATAGCGTAAATAATTCCTACTTTTTTCTTCGTGTTATAAAACCAGCAACTTTTATTGAGTATTTTTTTCTAAGTGACGTCCAACAAATGATGCCGACACATTTTTGCTTGACAGTGATGAATAACAACAGCCTCAGTATATTACCATAAGTTGATGTGTTTATTCTTATTTGAAACTGGCTTTGCTCTCTTTTAGCTGACGCTTAAATACCAAAATATGCCATCCGCAAAACATGGCCAAATTTTATTTTTCATTTGCAATTTCTAGTGTCCTTATTTGATGGAAAAAGCTAAATAACAAAATATAACTGACTCACTTTAGCGTCAAATCTTGATAAGTCCGGTCTTCATTTAAATTTAGAAGTGTCCTCTTTTGACAGACCGTGCTAAATAAAACAACCCACCTGTCTCAAGACAAGGCAAGTGTTGATTTTTTTTAAAGTTAAATACAAAACATAGCTGGCTCTGTATATAGTCAATCATTGACATGTTTATTCGCCACTTGCAATCCATCGTTCCCTAACGATATCAAATAACAAAACATGCCCGCCTCAGTAGATGGCCAAAGATGTGTAGCTGACTGTCTACAAGGGCGGATAGCTAATCTCCGTTGCAAACGCCTGCTCAGGCACATTTGTGTTTGTTCAACACCCACAGAGCCCACCCGTGGTTTATAATGCAACTATGCCGAGCGGACCTTAGTCACAGTTTCTGGGAGAGAGAGCGTTATCTAGCGTGAACAACAGTTTGAATAAAGCCAGAACTCTCAAACGCTCGGTCACGATGATTTGTGACTTCGAGTTATCCTAACCATCGAAGGTTTTCAAAGGGTTCCGTCTATCCAATTTCACTTACAATTTCTGATTTTAAATATTAGTGAGCTTATAGTTCCTTATTTTGTTGAAAACTTTCAAATTATTCATATGTTCTGCCCATAGTATTTTCAGTAATTGTCTTTTTAACTACATCGTTGCCACTTTGAGTTTCTCCTACATTTATAAGAAAATTGTTCAGTATTCACTGCCATATAGGAGGATAGATAGGACATAGATGCTCCACACTCTTTAACGAACATTTTCCACTAACAATAATAGATTAAAAAATATACTTACCTGGCACCTCCTCAGTTTCAAACTTGACATTTGTAATTAAATATGTAATGTCAGATAACTCTGTAAAATTTACGGACCGATTTTACACTGTATCAATATTATGATTAGGACCCCACTTCTAAATCTATTTTAAGAATCAATATTTTTTCTATTTTTTTTTTTTTTTTTTTTTTTAATGAGGGGACCATTCGACTTAAGTAGTAGTCTTTTCTTCTTTTTTAATTTTGGATTAAGGTATTTTCTGTTAATTTTCTTTTTTATTTCATGGTCATAGACATTTTTTTATCCTTAGTGCAATATATTTTGTTTCAATTCATTCTGTATACGTTATCTTGTTTGTCACTTGTTTATCACTAGATCTGGTTTTCTAGCGTGGGTTGTGTGACTTGATTGAATTTCAAACTCTCATAAATTTTACTTTTTTCTATTCTCTCGTAAAGTTTCTATTTCAAGCTAGACAATTTTTCGCCAGAATCTATCTAATACATTTATATGTCTACCATTTGTTCATGCATTGAATACTGATGTCACATTTAATCTCGGGCTTCTGTCTATATATTTACAGATTCTTCATAAAATACAAAGAAGAATTTGCAATGTTATTAGTGTCGAACATACATCTCGGCCTCAGTCACGTTCCCAACGCCGTAATGTAGATTTCTTGTGTCTTTCCTATAAATATTTTCATAGTAATTGTTCTGATTAGCTGATGGCAATTAGAATTTGAGCGTAGTACTAGATTGGCAGGATGTGAATTGCGGTGCAGTGGATATCGGCTCGGAATGAGAAATCGTAGAGCAGGGTTCAAATTCCAGTTGAATTAATTGCTTTCACTTACGCACAAATACCTTTGGAGAATAAATGAATCCGTCACTTCTCCCTCCAGTTATGGGCTAAATAGAAGAACAGATTGGGTTCTACCAGTCTACCGCAGAAAGTAATAGCAAACTACTGCGGGAAATTCTTCGGTCCAGTCAGTCATGTCTTTTTCGAGACATGATCGCCCGAGCGTGTATCACGTATGGCACTTAACTGACTGACTAGATTGGCAGCAACGTTTCATCCTTTTACAGATGGCGAAACATAACCGGAAGTTCTATGCTAACAGTTTCTTCTTTGCGTGTGCAGTTCTCTTACGATGGTTTCAATCGTGATCTTTTTGTTTACTTAATTCCTTTTCTTTTTTTTTTTTTGTTCTTGTCTCTCCTTAACAGTGTTTATATTATTTTGTACTCAGTAATCACCTTGAGTTTTAGTAGTGTTATTGCCATAAAATATTTTGCCATTGAATCATTGTTTCACATAATTCATATATATATATATATATATATTGATTGTTTAATACTTAGTTTTTGGTCCTAATAGGGTTAGACCAGTACACATTTGTATTAAAAAGTGTTCTATACAATTATATTGTAGAACATTTGAATATTTTTCATTTTTAAACGAGTTATTTCGCTACCCAGGTTTCTACCATGAGTGGTGTCTTCAGGCACTCATGGTAGAAACCTGGGTAGCGAAATCACTCGTTTAAACATGAAAGAAAAATATATATATAGTCATCCGCAGACAGATCTGTTTCGCTGTATCACAACTCATCAGTACAGTTAGACTCCGATTTGCTTTAACCCAGGATTGAAACCCGACCGAAGTGGCGTCAGTTGGCGATTCTTCCATGGGCGCTCGGTAGAAGAAGGCAGACTTCTTAGTATGTATATTATCATTATACACGCTAAATAGCCAGAGTGCTCTAATTCATTATTAAATGAGCGATAGATATGAACGCTAGTTAGTGTCAGTGGCTTGGCACAAAAATTTCAATACTTGGCATTTGGCTACAGCAGTGGTGGACATATAACTTCGAGAGTTGAGTTAAAGAGAGATAACTACATGATATATATATATATATATATATATATATATATATATATATATATGAAGAGAGAGACAGAGAGAAAGGTTAATACATATATGTAGTGTGTCACCTAGTTGACTGGTGTTACCTTCAGTAACCCTACTCTAGAGTTTCGAAGGATGGACCCTCCAGCAATCTTTCTGTCCACTCAACAAGAGATATCACCAATTGATTGTTTATATGTCTTGATTTTTTATTTTATTTTATATATGTACTTTTCATTGGGACAAGGCTGATTTTTTTCGTTTCAGGTGTGAGTGAGTGTTTGTGTACCTGCTATACTATATATATATATGTGTGTGTGTGTGTGTGTGTGTGTGTGTGTGTGTGTGTGTGTGTGTGTGTGTGTGTGTGTGTGTGATATTAAATAAATTGCAAACATTGTGTCTGCTTATTTTTAATAAAATCCGTTCATACTCACGGATAATCTTTCGCGTGTTATAATTGAAAGATGTAAGAAATGAGCTGTAACAAATACATATGTTGCATTTACAGCAACTATATTAAGAACACGTCTTACATTACACATGCCTGAAAATTTGTCCATTTCTAGACATTTTAACAACTTTCCTGTCTACTTTCACAATATCAAGAAAATAATGATTGATAACACAACTATCTTACACCAGGAAAACAACAAATGCAAACTAAGATCATTGAGGCAATATTTATTAAAAGCTTCAGCCGTCATTTAATAGAATCAGCTATAAATACTGTTCTAAAATGTTTGTAAAAATAACAATTTTTCATGCTTTAACACGTGCATGAACATGACATTCAGTTAAGTGCCATACATGATGCATCGCCCAAAGCGTGTATCTGACTAGGCAGAAGATTATCCCGCAATAGATAGCCATTGATTTTTGCGATAGACTGGTTTCCAGCTAAGGCTATAGAACCCAATCTGTACTGTTATTTAACCCATAATGGGAGGAAATAGACGGATATAATACCTTTCCTAAAGTTATTTGTGTATAAGTGAATTCAAAGAATTTAACTGGAATTCGTACTCGGCTCCCCGATTTCTCGTTCCGAGTTCAATATCCACTGTACCGCAACGCACATCCGACCATGACATTATAACATTAAAATATTTATTTTGAATAATTTTCACGTTCTAATGAACGCTTAGCAATTTATCAACAGTTATATTTGAAGCAAGAAAATTTACTGTAAATTTTCTTGCTTCAAATATAACAACACAGTGTGTTGTTTTGAACAACACAGTTTTGCGGTTATGTTTTGTTACCACAACTCACACCCCTGAAAATGATCTCGAAAGAGATTGAAAGTACTTGGAAACACCAAGAAATTAATAATAAAATCATCTGTCAACGTTGCAGCTCATTTTTTTATATCTTTCAATTATAATACACGAAAGATTATCCGTGAATATGAACGGATTTTATTAAAAATTAGCAGACACAATGTTTGCAATTTATTTAATCTGACATGTCTAAAAGAAAATTTGCTGCTTAAATACACAAATATATATATATATATATATATATATATATATATATATATATATATATTCTGTGGACACAGTATATAATTTCACTCAGAAGTGTATTTACATTAAAAAATATTATTGACCAGCAAGAATGCGACTAGCAAATAAATAAATATGGTTTTGAAAAATCAGGAATGCAGACACTGTGACAAACGAAATTGCTGTTCTTAAGGTCAGGAAACATAAAAACAAAATGTATTTACATTAGAATAATTCTTTGAAAATTAAGAATGAGAAACCATGTTTCAATTGAAGGAATGTGGTTGTGTTTTCGTAAGTAGCCGTATATAAGGTTAGAGAATATAAATCATGGAAAGGCAGTGGTCAAAAGCAATAATAATAATTCGAAAATAATAAACAATATGCCTATAAGAAAGATGACGCAATCTGTTATTCGCTTAATTTACTTACACAGAAAAACCCTTGGAAAGGGTATTAATCCATCTCTTCCAAATTCATCTATGAGTTGAATAGTAACACAGATTAGGTTCTATAGCCTTGGTTGGCAATCGGTCTATCGCAGAAATTAATGGCAACCTACTGCGGGAAAATTTCCTGGCTAGTCAGAGAATTTTCGCCCAAGTGTGTATCACGTATTGCAATTAACTGACTGAAATACATTAATATTGCGAAAAGCTACAAAAACAATGGATCTAGTCAGAATAAATCAATCGTCTTAGAAATTCTCAAAAGTTATCGGTTTCTAATAAAGATGGGATGAAGTTGAAATAATAGACAGAGAACACCAATGGAAAATACGTAAACTTAAGGAATCAGCGGATATGCAATCCACGAAAATCACCTAAGCCAACCAACTATAAAAACGAATACAATATGTAAACCAGTAATACGAAGTGCTAGAGAAAATCATTAGCTTCAAAGCTTGCAACATGAACTCTGACAAAAAAAATTACAGAGATATTAGGCTTTTAATTCCCAAAAATTCATACACTGATGTCCTCAAGAACACATGACCCAGTGGATAAGTGATGGACAAATAACTTAGAGAGTCGAGTTAAAGGGAGATGACTACATGATATCCGGAAGTGGCATGGAACAAGGATGATATACCCCAGTGATCAAAATAAAGGGTTCGGTTCGAAATTCCAAACATCTGAAAAAGGCCGGTGTGTACAACGGCCGAAATGTCGTTAATATGTGCTGTGCCCTGTTCGGAAGACAAGGAACAAGAAGGTAGGTTCAACCATTGTATTAGAATAACAGAACATATTTACAAAGTAAGTAGTCAACAAATAGAAGTGTACGTCCGAACTGTCTAGTTATACTGCGTCTCGACTGTCTCTCAACTGCCTCCCCGGAAGTCACACAGGTTAGTATTTGTGCAAGGAGGAAGAGCCATTCCATTGTAAATAGGGCACCATAACAATATGGTAATGAAGATGTGGAGAACAGTGCGAACAATGTAAATAATGCAAATACTACCTCATCTCAGACGTATAGACAAGAAAATTATTATTTATCTGAGGAGTTATCATTGTTTACTCTATTTATATGCAGATTATTGTCCTCTTCTTTCTTGTTGTTATTCTTCTGGTGTATATCGATCCGGTTAGCCTACAGGGAATTATGAACTGAACCCTTTATCTAAACCTACGAGATAGACTCTTCTCGATATACTAACCGTGTCTTGGGATATCTTGTATAGTTGTTATTTTTAGTAATATGTTATTTGTCTATACTCCTGAGATGGGGTATATATCGTAAATATGACACTAAAGATGAGGACAACAGTCCGATCAATGTAAATAGTCTAAATACTTAATTATTGCTCACCCTTTTTCTACTGAGTCCAAGTAAACACTACACTAAGAATTGAACTCACAATTGCTATAATAATAATAATAATAATAATAATAATAATAATAATAATTTCCCTTTGTATTGTATTGACATCATTCTTTAGGGTGCATGGTTCCGTGCATGGTCATTAATTTCGTTGTAATCATATTGAAATTCCGAGTTTGTCCAGTTTAGGAAGGGCTCAGAATATCTTACTATAGATTGTGCTCGTCAGTTTTCTGCTGTTAGGATTTATTTCCGAAACCCTCACTGTATGTTTTGTTTAAATGAAATTGATTCCAGTCTTCCGAGATAGTTGTAGTAATTTTCTGTTCAGCATTTTCATTATTTTATTATTGCGCATTTGAATGCATTCCTTTATACGCGTCTATTAATAATAATAATAATAATAATAATAATAATAATAATAATAATAATAATTTACAGAAACAAAATATGTTTAGTTAATTGTTGTTGTCCTTTTCCTTAATATTTATTAATGTTTATTATTTATTGTCTATTATTTTCCCGGCGATAAATTGCTTGTGAAGTCTGTTTCAGAAGCCCGAATTCCATCAAAGAATACATAATAAACTTTATAAAAACGAAACGAAATTTTTAGAAAATATTTTCAAATATTTCATCCAACTGCCTGAAACTATTTTTTCGCAGAAGCTCCAGATCCGAAAAGCAAAATAGCAGAATCGATTCTAAGACTTGTTTATCTTCCCGCTCGATGCTCTGCATTCGACCGATTTTCATCCTCAATTAGAATTGTGCTTATATTTTCAGGATTTTTTTTTCAGACATCTCTTTTTTTATATATCTTATCAATTATTGACAATTCATGTTTATTTTCTGTTCCACACGAATATAGTTTTAATATTAAAAATTGCTAGTATTTTCGTTTTAATATTGCCTGTTTGAAATTACTTTTTCTAAGTGAAGTGCAGAGAAATTTCATTTGTTTTGACCAAATTTATTTTATTTTAACATAGCTACGCACATGCTTGCGCACACACGTGTGTAGCGAGTGTATATAAAGTCTTAATTGAGTCCTTGTTTCCAACAACAAAGAAACTGAGTTAGTGAGATAAATGAAAATCGTTACGATTTTGCTTTAAGTAACAGTGTTTGAAAATTAAGCCACATTAAACCCAAAATTTCAAATACAGGTTATCTTCAGTTAAAATTCAAAACAGTGTTCATAACTGATACACTTAATTATATCAATTATGAACACAGTAACAGTGTGCTTACCGTGTTCGGAATTAACACATACATGACTTTATATACATAAACTCTACACATATTCAGTTACACGTAAAACAAAATTCACCTTTGATAATGCCTAAAAGTATAATTGAAGGTGCTCGGAAAATCAAAACATTGAGACAACTCCTATATAATTTTAGTTTTGACAAGTAAAATATCATAAGAAACATGAAAAATTATATAAAAAACTTTATGGCAAATGAAACCTGCATAAAAAAGAGATTACTGCTCAGACACACAAGATGTATATATATATATATATATATATATATATATATATATATATATATATATATATATATATCTTGAAAACCTTTGAAAAACAGTAGCTACTCTGGCATATACGCATCGCTCACTCAATAATGAATTAGAGCACTCTGGCTATTGGGCATGTATAATGATAATATACCCGCTAAAAAGTCAACTTTCTTATACCGAACGCCCATTGCCCAGAGGTAGAATCGCCGACTGACGCCAATTTGGTCGGGTTTCAATCCTGGGTTAAAAAGCAATCGGAGTCTAACCGTACTGATGAGCTGTGATACAGTGAAACATCTGTCTGCGGATGACTATGGTATATATATATATATATATATATATATATATATAGAGAGAGAGAGAGAGAGAGAGAGAGAGTTTTAAGGTATACTATATTTGTGAGGAAAAGAGCTCAATATTAGGGATAGAGCGTATCTAAATCGGTCAGTTAAGTGCCATACGGGATACACGCTTGGGCGATCATATCTCGAAAGAGATATGACTGACTGGGCAGAAGATTATCCCGCAGTATGTTACCAATACTTTCCGGGGTAGACTGGTTGCCAGTCAAGGCTTTGGAACCCAATCTATCCTGTTTTTTAACCCATATCTGGAGGGAAGAGACGGATTAATATCTTTCCTAAGGGTATTTGCGCGTAACTGAATGAAAGAAATTTAACTGGAATTCGAACTCGGCTCCCCGATTGCTCGTTCCGAATCTATATCCACTTCACCACAATGCACATAATTATAATCACCGAAGATTGCTTTCAAGCATGAAATACATAGTCAACTCTTAGATTTAACCTCAGTGTCTATTTTTTCCACTTTTAAATTGATGTTCACCCTGTACAAGGCTCAATAGCTACTCAAGGTAGTGGGTTAAGAGTAAAAGGCACAATTGATGCAGATATGTTGGGAAGATGACTGTTAACCCTAAATTGAAGAGACTAAGATTTCAACCAACTCTTGTGTTTTCGGTTGTTAGCATAAAAATCATTAGTATAAAGCCTCCAATTCTCACATACAGCACGCATGCGTCCTCAAAAAAGTCGCCTCACTATTAGAAAGTTACGTTTACAGACTTTTACAGATAGTTCCAGACTTACAAGGGGGTTCAGATCGGAAAATGTGGTTACGAGTTGAAAAATCGTAAGTCGACTGCACTTGTAAATGTATCCTATCAATAGGGACTTGAATCTCCATTCTTGAATATATTAATTCTTATAATAAGACAAAAAATTAACATTATATTAAAAGATTTGGCTGTGGTTCTGAGTTGAGACATTGTAATTATTTACAGTATTTAGAGTTCGGGATGTTGTCCTCATCTTTGTTGTCATATTCAAATTCAATATCTGTCTATATTTCTGAGTTGAGGCATTGTAATTATTTACAGTATTTAGAGTTCGGGATGTTGTCCTCATCTTTGTTGTCATATTCAAATTCAATATCTGTCTATATTTCTGAGTTGAGGCATTGTAATTATTTACAGTATTTAGAGTTCGGGATGTTGTCCTCATCTTTTTTGCCATATTTACAACGTTTCGGCCGTTATACGCTCAGACATTCTGCAAGTGACTGGAATTTCAAACTGAAAATAAGGATGTATTTTTCACCGGATCTATTCAGCTTGTACAGCGAGACTATTCTGAGGACTCTAGATGTTATGCCAGGATTTGTCATCAGAGGCCACAATTTGAATAACATAAGGTACGCAGATAGCAGACACGGAAAGGAAACTACAAGAACTCTTCTTCAGAAGCATGGAAGAATTGTAAACTTATCTAAAAAGTTAACCGATTACAAGATTTAAGAGCCACTCAAAAGGAGTTACTGAATGTTGGTATGCCATATAAAAATAACAGTAAGATAGTATGAAAAGAATATTGTGAGAATATGGGGATAAATAATGATTGGTCTTAGATTTGAAAGTGTTAAAATTGTAGAGTTCAAGAAGGCATTCACACAAGAGTTAGCTCAACAAGGTAGTAATCCCTAGGAAGTTCTTTGTGAAGGAAACATTCATCTGAAATGAACGCGTAGGGAACGAGTGAGCTTTAAACCTCTGGATGTAGCAAAACAGATATTGGCTGCAAAGGCTTGAGTTAGTGGCACAAACAAAGCTCGTCTGAAAATTTTTCAGCATATGGCGATAGTGAAGCGATATGTTTGCTACCCTGATATGCGTGTTACGACGTTAAATGATAGCAAGAAGTCTACATTTAAATGTGTATTCTTCTTCTTATATGTGCCCTAAGACGTGGGCGATCATGGCTTTCCATGTCTCTATATTCTTGGTGGCTCTTAGCACGCTTTCTTCTGTTACACCACACAACCCTCGTTCTGTCATCCACCTGATCAAGCCCTTCAAATATGTTATCCGTTGCCTTCCCCTGTATCTGGCCTGTTAGTATCAGTTTCTCCAAGCTCTCCTTCCTCATTGCATGTCCCAGGAACTTTAGCTGTCTCTTCCTGATGATCAGTATTAATTTCCTTTTCGTTTCCATTCTTTCCAAAACCTCATCGTTGCTCACACGCTTAATCCATGATATCCGCAGCATCCTTCTGTAGAACCATATTTCAGTTGCTTCAAGTTTTTCCTTCATCTTTGATGATATAGTCAAGCATTCACTGCCATATTGAAGAACTGACATCTAGCGAAATTTTCCTGTCTTTTAATACTCTACTCAACTTCTGGAATGCGTCCTTCACCATGCCAATTCTCCTTCGGATCTCTGTTTCACACTTTCTGTCTTCTGTTATAACACTTCCCAGGTATTTAAACTTTTGCACCTGCTTGATTTTCGTATCCCCCACCTATATTTGGCATTTTGCGCTGCTCTTTTTACTGATGACCATGCATTCGATTTTCTTGCAGTTTATTTGTTGTCCTTTGTTGTCACTCTCTTCAGTTACCTTCTGTAGGAGTTCTTGTAGTTTTCTTTCCGTATCTGCTATCAGCACTGTGTCATCTGCGTACATTATGTTACCCAAATTGTGGCCTCCGATGACAAATCCTGGCATAACATCTCGGGTCCTCCGAATAGTTTCGCTGTATAAGTTCAATATATCTGGTAAAGAAACACATCCTTGTCTTACGCCCCTTTCTATTTTTGTATAACTGCTGAATTCGTTACCTGTTCCAATGTTAGCGCTTTGCTGCCAGTAGAGATCCTTGATTACTCTTAAGTTTTTTTCCAAATATGTCCAGGCTGCTGAGCATCTCTATCAATTCTTTGTTGAATGCCTTTGCATAACCAATAAAACATAGATACAAGACCTTCTTCATCTGTGCTGCTCTTTCGGAGAGCATCCTAATCATAAATATGGCATTCCTCGTTCCAGTGTCTTTGACGAACCGGCACTGATCTTGTCCTTTCGCTAGCCTGATTCTGCTTCTCTCTCTGTCCATCAGGATTCGGACGATCAGTTTTGTAACGTGGCTCATTAAACTAATTGTTCGGTGGAGTTCACACTCGTTTGCACCTGACTTCTTAGGCAGTGCTATGAGGATCGACTTGCTGAGGTCAACTGGTATAATAAATTTCATTTATTATTTCTGTAATTTTCTCTATGCCAAATTCTTCCAGGACTATCAGCAGCTCTATTACAATGCCGTCTGGTCCAGCTGTATTGTTTGTATTCAGTTTTGCTATTGCAGCTTCCACTTTAGACTTTAATATTTCCAGCCAGTCCTCATCTTTGTGATGTGCAATATATATATATATATATATATATATATATATATATATATATATATATATATATATATGCTAGCTGTGCAGCCCGGCGTTGCTCGGGGTTTTTTAGTGGTTATGTTGAAATGGTAAGGTCAAGTGCTTGTTCAAAAAGCTCCAGTATGAGGTTGCCGTGACGCGTAAGTTTTAAAAAAAAAGCGAAGTAAGTATTGGTTTTTGTTGTATTTGTAAAACGGGATTCATGCTTAATCAATTTTGCCAATAAACAAGAATGGTATATGTACAACTGGATGAACGGAGCAGGCGTTTCAGGAGTCTGTAATGTGATGCGATGACGTTGTGACGCAGAAGTAGATGTATTGTCCCTGCAATGTCGAAGGGGTTGTCACCTTGTAAAAAACGTTAAATTGTTATGGTATATGATAAGGTAGAAGTTACAAAAATTATCTGATTTTTGTTGGAATACAATTAAGCGTTTCGGAGAAATAAACGATCAGAAAAAGCAACATTTTTATTAAATTTTTCGGTTCTCTACGCGTATCAATTGAGACTTTTGTTCATATATCAAGGCATCAGACTTTGATTTACCAGTGACACGATTTTGGTTGAGTTTGACGAAGCCTGTACATTGATTTGAAATATTTTGTGTACATCAAAGGTTCTGACCTTGATCTACAAGTTAACCGATTTTGGTTGAATTCACATCAGGCGTCTCGAAGGAGAAGAGTTCGTAAATTCTAAGCGTTTCGGTGACTTCTTCCGTACCCTGTAAATAGATTCGAAAACAATTTCTGTACATCAAAGTTTCATGTCATGATTGACAATTGACCCAATTTAGGTTGAAATCGGACCAAGGGTTTCGGAGGAGTAGGGTCAGTTAGAATGGAGACACACAGACGCATACACTCAAACAGACTGACATGTCCATTTTTATATATAGAAATATATATAGAACGTAATAAATACAGAGCCGTGCCTGAAACACAGGATAATATATGTATATATATATATATATATATATATATATATATATATATCGCAAGAAAAATATATATTCGGAAAATCTTTGCTAAAATGCAAAGTTTTACGAGTGACACATTTCGTCCATATTCTGACAAAAGAATATGTTGATGTGTTTACATAAGCACATGAGGGAGAGGGGGCGATGAGAATTTATTTTTTATGTGTTTGCCGATTTAATTTATTTTACTTTTATTTTTGTTTATGTTCCATCACTTTCGCTTTCGGTCGGGTTTCAATCCTGGGTAAAAAGCAATGGGATGTCTAACCGTAATAATGAGTTGTGATACAGCGAAACATATCAGTCTGCGGATGCTTATTTATGCTCTCACACCCTGATTGAGCACCCTGGAAGAATGGTAGATTTTGAAAAACAGTAGCTACTCTAGCATCTACGCATCGTACATTCAGCAATGAATTAGAACACTCTCAGCTATTGGGCGTGTATAATAATAATATACACGCTAAAACGTCTGTCTTCTTCTACCGAGCGCCCATAGCTCAAAGGTAGAATCGCCGACTGATGCCAATTCCGTCGGGTTTCAATCCTGGATAAAAAGCAATCGGATGTCTAACCGTACTGATGAGCTGTGATACAGCGAAACAGATCTGTCTGAGGATGACAAAATATATATGTTTCAGTGATCAAGACTATAGATGGCTGACAATTTATCCGAATCCACTCGGTATAAACAAACGATATGCTTACATTAAATCCATAAATGGAAACACTTGCACGTATACAACAAAAACATAATAAAAATACGAAACAAAAGTAATTTTAAGTCTTCTTTAACGAAATATGTATTAAAGAGGGATTGCTACCCAAATATTAAATTTTATATATATATATATGCCGGTATACGTATGTAACGTTTGTTAAGATGTATGAAATGTTAAAAATACCACCTCGTTTTGGGGAGAGAAGAGTGGACACGTATGTATATACAAGCTTACATTATTTTTATACATACACGTATTAGTTCTTATAAGCGAGTACGGTTTTAAAAAATGACGAAAAAGAGCAGAGATAAAAAAAATTAATAGATATAAGTTAAAAAGGTTGTTATTATATATGTGTGTGTGTGTGTGTGTGTGCGTGTGTGTGTGTGTGTGTGTGTGTGTGTGTGTGGATCCACTCTTCATAGATGTATGAGAGTGTGAACAATAATTATTTGTGGATATAAATAGATGAATGAATGCATATATGAATAATACATTTGTATGTACTCATGTATATAAGTACGGACATGTCAGTAGAGAGATATACGTATGTATGTGTGGATGTGTATAAGTATGCAAATATATGCGTATTTTGTGAGTATGTGTGAGAATGTGTGTGTATATATGAATATATGTTACTACTATTTATACGTGTGGATTCCCGTCTTCATAAAAATATATATGTGTGTATATGCGAACGCATGATTTATATGTGAGTATGGATGGATGTGTGTCTGTTGGTATATGTAAATATAAACATATGCGAATTTGTATGTACATATGTAGATATATGAACATGTATGCATGTAGATATAAATAAATATACGTGAATGTGTTAATATGTAGTGTTACATGTATATACGTATCCATGAGCCGTTGAGTGGTCGTGTAATGAATTTATGGTCACTATCCAATAATGATGACCTCTTCTTGATTGGTTTAGAGATCCCCAAATGAGATAACGCCAAGGTCTCTGTTTTTAAACCTTTTTACTTCTTTTCCTTTTCGTTCTTTGTTTATTCCGGGAAAATATTTGTACCGAATGGAACGAATATAGTGTGGTCTGATGAAATGAACTAATTTAGTTCATAGAAATTAATTATAATATATAACCAATCTAAATGATGTGTTGAGTTTTCCTTTATAACTATCATATTGCTCTGGATAACATCCATTGAGCTCTCTATACCACTTAATGTGTTTCGTTGGAGCAGAAGCCATGAAATTATTCATAGAACAGACAAAGTGAAGCCACATCCCGTCGGTGGGGAATTGGCTGGAGTCAAGCCACCAACTCGGTACCTATCACATTAGTGATTCTCCTTTGGAGCCTGTCAAGAACACTGAGATGAACAGCTGGGGCGCCTTACCATATATGGCAGCATTTATATGTATATATATATATATATATATATATATATATATATATATATATTAACCATTTCACCCCGAGCAAGGCGGAAATGCCACTGATGTGCGGGGGGCTACATAACTGTAAAAAGATTAATTAGAAGAGAGTGAGGAGTACAAACCAGTTAGAAAGGAGTAATGGAAAGATGAGAATGCAGGTGTGATGACAGGTACATAGGTGGAGAGAAAGGGAAGGATATACGGGGTGGGGAGAGAGCTAGAGTCCAGTGGTTAATAGATGAGTATTGACATTGCATTTAAATTCTTGGAAGTTGTAACCATCAGGAAAGCAAGAATATGGGAGCGAGTTCCACAAGCTGGAAGTGCAAGAGAAGAAGCTGTAGGAGTAGAATTGTCGTCTGCATTTGGATAACCTAACTGTGAATGGGTGAGACACGGTTGCCAGTCTGGTTGCACGAGTAAACACTTGTTGAGGAGGCACCAGTGACTTTTCGTTGGAGCAGAAGCCATGAAAGTATTTATAGAACAGACAAAGGGAGGCCACATCTCGTCGGTGGGGAAGTGGCTGCAGTCGAGCCGCCAAGTCAGTACCTATCACATTACTGATTCTCCTTTGGAGCCTGTCGAGAACACTGACGTGAACGGCAGGGGCGCCTGACCATAAATGGCAGCAGTACTCCATGCACGGACGGATGGTTGACTTGTATATATGCAGGATGGATTCAGACGAAAAAACATCCTGGATCAACATAATGACCCAACCTTCTTAGCAGTGGATATATATATATATATATATATATATATATATATATACAGCAATATATATAGCTGTGTGTGTGTGTGTGTGTGTGTGTGTGTGTGTG
The DNA here is from genome assembly GCA_037127315.1 of Ascarosepion bandense. Lineage (NCBI taxonomy): Eukaryota > Metazoa > Mollusca > Cephalopoda > Sepiida > Sepiidae > Ascarosepion > Ascarosepion bandense. Next base: position 1,420,652 of record JBBBDQ010000638.1, read on the forward strand.
TGTGTGTGTGTGTGTATTTGAATTAGATGATGCTGAAAAGTTATCGTCTCGACTAAGAAATGCTCTGAATTTTGACAATTTAATTAAATTTTGGGAAAGGTACTTAAAATTCTTCCCACCCATCCTGTGGATTATTTTTTGTAAATATAGTAAAAAAAAAAGTAACACTAGAAAACTAGTAGACCAAAGTATTATAAAAAGAAGGTTCCTTTAAAAAACTCTTTTTTTTCTTTATCCGCACTTGCGGAAGATGGAGTAATGTAGGACAGGACCCAACTTGGGGATTGTCCGCACCGGTCTTCATCACTGGGCTCATTACATGCGCCGCGGAATTATCAGTATTGGCCAGAAATTATTTCTGTCGCCTGCGGTCGGAAGTCCAGAGGCCGTCTTCTCTGGACAGGAAGAGAAAATTTGACCAGTCTCTTCACATTTCTAACAAGTTGTCTTTTTCTGGCGGTCAAGATGACTTACATTTACCGGTTGCAAAATCCTAAAATGTTACAGAGAGTGACGAAGGCCAAACGATCAAGCATGCTATATAAGCTTCATCTCCCGTTCAGGCGGAATATATGGTACCAAGTATTTGGACATGTGACTAACAAAAGGCGGCTAGATGCTCTCCTATTTTAGTAGGGAACTCGTATACTGATATCCTTCCTGCGCTGATATTCAAATTCGGCCAGTAGTATGAGGTCTTCGGTAATCAGCTCGCGCCCAGCGACATCAAGGCAATATTAGGCTAATCCAAAATGTACTTTTTTTATAAAGGAAAGTTAAGAAAAATAAAATAAAAAATTAACACAAAAATAAAGATAAGAAAAACTGATAAAAAATGTACAACAATAAAAGAAAAACTGTTCGACTTAAATCGATAAAAAACAAGGAAAATAAACTTTTCCCAAGTTGCAATAAATTCGAAAGAAATAAAACAATGAAATAAAACGATATGATTCTCTCAACGACGAAAAAAAAAAGAAGAAAAAGAAAATACGTCGAAAGACGAGAACAAAAATTTAACTTTGACGAAAATGTAGAACAAACAAAAAATAAAATTCACCCAGAATTTGAGGAAAGAAAGCAGTTTAAACTAACAACAATAAATTTTAAGAAATACATATTTAAACAAAAACAAAAATTTGAGTAAACTAGAAGTTAGCACCAAGAAAAAAAATCTCGGTCGAAACCAAAGAAGGAAAATTGAAATGACAAGAAAAGTAACTATTCAAAACATCAAAACAGATTAACAAAAAAAGATTTCTGTCCAAAAAGCTTCCGTAATTTTTCTTCGAATAAAATAAATGTAAACTAAATATTAAACTCAAATGGATAAAACAAAAAACAGAAGTCTGGTAAGACTTTGTCGAAATAGAAAAAAAAAGAAAGAAAGCGGCCAAAGCCGACAAGAAAATTGAAATAAAAAATAATGTAAAGAAAAATCTAGAGGTCAAAAGAAAATTAATAAACAATAAAGTAAAAATAAATCAAATTAACTTATCAGACAGTCTTGGGGCAAAAATAAATTTCGTTGTACTCGTTGTCAAAATGTTGCAGTTGATATTCAAATTTGTATTAACTCCAACGGCCTGAAAATAGAAAATCGAATCACGTCAGTAACGAGACTTCAAAGGTACAGGGGCGACGAGCTCCTCCGAACAATTGCCATGAAAATATTTATAGAAAAAGCAAAAGAATGCAACCTTACTGTAGTGAGAAAATGGCTAAAGCCGAAACAACCAGATGGAAGCCAATAATATTGTTGATTGTTTTTTGTTTTTTTGGGGGGGGGGAGATTTTATCAAGTAGCTTTAGATAACCAGACCATATATGGCAACAATACTCTAAGCATGGACGAATGGTAGACTTATAGATATGCAAGATAAGATTCTGGGAAGAAAAATTGTCTGACAACTTTCCTATCAGTTAACCTAGAAATGAATTCAGTATACTTTCCACTTCATGTCAGTCGAAAACGCGTTAACCCAAGAAGCTTCAGCAAGTCACTCTCCTGTGGGTCAGCATGAGCCATGCTGATGGAAGGCACAGAGAGAGAGAGAGAGAGAGAGAGAGAGAGAGAGAGAGAGTACACTCAAATGTTTAGTAGAGTAGTTTAGATTTAGATGAATTAAAATTAGCAAGCCATCCTTTCTCCCAGTTAACAGCAGACTGAATGTTGTTTTGGGTGATATTATCAAACTGATCAGACTTGCTATCAAGAGAGGAGTAAATGTTTGGGTCATCAGCGAAGATACAAAGATGAAAGCCGATACAGTTTCGAGAGAACAGGAGTCAGTTCAAGAGCACACGTTTTAATGACTATTACAGGGATACCATCAGGTCTAGATGCTTTGTGGGAATCCGGGTTAGATATGATAGCAGAAACCATGGAGGCGGTTATATGCATATCCCTCAAAAGAGACTCAGCTCTACGTGGGAACTTAGACAAGGACACTTCAGATGAGTCAAAAATAGTTTTTGAAGAGAATTTGTGGGCGAAACATTCAGTTTCATCGGGAAAGATAACACCTCAAATTGATTGAAGAGAGGAGGAATAGAGAATTTACACTTATTTTATACACTATTACAGAGCCGCTAATAATTACGAAAGCTCAAATTTTTAGATACAATACGACGCTTATTCTCTCAATAAGCAGAGGCTTAGCTTATTTCAGGGCTCGCTTACATTTATTATGAGCAGCAACGAATAGGCGCCTGTTGTAACGGAAGCTATTGCGCTGGTATAGCCAAAAATAGTGGTTCCTGTGGGCTATAGCGGCCGACCATGGAGAAATTTGAAATTTCAACCGGTATTTCTGAAAAGGATTGAAAGCATACATAAGTGAGTTTAATGTTGAAATATCAGTCAAGGGGGCGTGTCGAAGAAAATCACGGAGTGAGTCCCAATCAGCATTCTGATAACGGAATGAGGTCTTATGAATAGGGGATTCCTGATTATTGTATAAATTGCTAGTACTGCTGAAATAAAGGTCGGTTCAATGTGTTGTACGAGAGAGTTTTTCTCGCCACCATCTGTTTTTCCCATTTATATGTCTACCATTTGCTCATGCTTTGAATATTACTGTCATATCTGGTCTTGTGTTTCTACTATGTATTTAGAGATACTTCATTAAAAACAAAGAAGAGTTGATCTTTAACCTTATCGATCCTAACCTGATATCTCGGCTTCAGTCACGTTACCATCGCCGTAACGTAGCTTTCATTTACCTTTTTCTATAAATACTTTCATGGTAATTGTTCTGATGAGCCTTCCTCATTGTCAGATCGATTTACGAATTGAAGCTCTTTACTAGATTGGTAGTTAGGTCTTATCATCGTACAGCTGAAATGGCTAGATGTAACCTAAGTTTATTCTTTCACACTTCTCACTTTTCGAACACTCTTCCGTATTTGTTCTAATGTATAAGGATTTTCCCCTTAAGTAATCGTAATTTGTGGCATTCTATCTTGGCATGATATAAGCAACCCCAACCGGGCTGAGTCTAGTTGATATGTACGTAGTATTGATTAAAAAAAATGTATTACTGTTCTGTCATTACACGTGTCATTGAGCTAGTTTTTTCCGGTGTGCCTTGGTAGTATACCTCCTTAGGGGTTGCTTACTTTCTTTAATAATATAAATATAATTGTCTACAAAAGCAATGGATCTTTTATTCATCAGTTCCAATGGCTTTTATCCCTTTAATGATTATTTTGAGTGGATACTCATATTTGAGTAGACGCTCCATTTCTATATTACTTTATTTATTATTTTATTTACATTTGGATACGAAACTGAGCAAGCATGATAGTGGCTAAGACACGTTGGAACTAACAACAATTTTCCTCTGACGAGATGAATTCAGGTTCGAATCCACCCGAACGGAAGATATTTTCTTCATAAACATTTCTCGAATATTCAGTCTGGCAGACGAAAATAAATACATATTATGTTTCAAATATGAATAGCCACTAAAACTAACAGTCTGATCTGAATGAAATAATTGAATAGCAGGGGTGATTGGGTTCTATAGCATTGCTTGGCAACTGGTTAATTGCAGAAAGTAATGGCAGGCTACTCCGGGAAAATCTTCTGCCTAGTTAGTTATATCTTGAAAGAGACATGATCGCTTAAGCGTGTATCACGTTAACTATTAACTTACTGATCTTATCAAAGTTAAACTGGCATAGTTTGAAATTTGTCAATATCCGATATTAATCATTGTCAGAGAAAACTCGTTTATTTGCAACCTTTCTTTCTTCTTCTATGTACCATCCCCCTTCAGGACATTGGCAACCATGGCTCTCCACAATTTCTTGTCCCTTGTAGCAAATTTGGACTTTTTTTTTATCTCTCCTAAACCCTTTTCTGCCTTCCATTTACACAAGCTAGTTAGGTTGGTTATTCGCTATTTTCGTCTGTATCTTTTACTTTCAGTATGTTCTACGCGTGCCAAATTCTCCAAGCCCTCTTTCCTAATCATATGCCATAGAAATTTCAACTTCTCTTTTTGATGCTTAATGTAAGTGTCACTTTTGTTTCCAGTTTCTCATATGCTCACATGTTCAATCCTTGGCATTCTCAGCGTCATCTATAGAACCAAATATCTGTTGCTTCACGTCTCCTTTTTATCTGTGAAGAGTTTTCTAGTATTCACTCCCATACAGGCGGACATATATTGCGTAACAGTTCAGTACTCGAAATTTTCCTGAACCTAAATATTTTAATTAGCTTTTGGAAAACTCTTTCGCTATCATAATGAATCTTTGTATCTACTTTTTTGATATTCAAATTTACTGTATCAGCAAGTATCGTTCGCAATTTCATCTGTTAAATGTTCTAATTAAAGAAGAGGTGAATTTCTTTAAACAATTAACATCGTTTCTAATTATGAAATAATTTTTTAATTAACAAAAATTGGAAGGTTATGATAAGTTCAGAGGATCTGACAGTCACCTGATGATGTCGAGAGAATAGACCAAGCGAAATTTTTACTGTTTGATCAACATAACCGAATCCAGAACTATGCCATGGATTTGTTGATGTTATTTCTAACAGTCTACAGTTGTCGGGATAGCGAACATTTTTAGACAATACCAAATGCTGAAAAATACTTTTGGCGATAAAGACGTCGAGTTCGTCAAAAAACTTTTCTTCACTTTATCGTTAAAGTTGTTCTGCCGCCCATATATATATATATATATGATCCCTTTATCTGTTTTCTGTCAGTGTAAATTAATCTTATACTGGTCAGATGCCATTGCTACCACTCACTAGGAGGAAACACTTCCTATTTTTATCTTGAAACATTCCAGATACAAACGCAAGAAAAAACAATTCCAACTGTTTGTATGAAAACATGCGCTTGAAAATGCACTGAGTTTTTTATTTATTTTGTATAAAATACTTTTCAGATCGGAATTTTTTTTATCACTTTATATTGAAAAAATATCCATGATCTTAATCTTCATTCTTTTTCTTACAAGGTTTTGGTCTGTAGGTTCATCGGTCTTTTAGATATATACTATAGCTGGGAGTTTTTACAAATCACTGGAAATAGTTAATGTTCTTTCTTTCTTTTTCTTACTTTTTTTATTCTTCCTTTTACTTCTTTCTACTTCTTTTTCTTTCTTTTTCTATTTTCTTTCTTTTCATTCTTATTTCTTTTTTTCATTTTTCTTTTTTTTCCTCTTTTCTTCTTTTTAATTCACGCTACCCAAGCCATTTTTGCTCCTTCTTTCTTTCTTTCTTTCTTTTTTTCTTTCTTCTTCCTGTTCTTATTTTCTTTCTTTTCTATTCTTTCTTTTTTGTTTTTTTTTCATTCTTTTTCGTTTAAATTATTCTTTCTCTTTTCACTTTGTGTACACGCTTTTTTTATTTTTCTTTCTTTCTTTCTTTTATTTTTTATGTTTTCTTTCTTTTTTACCTTTTGTGAATTTTCTATTCTTCTTGGATTTTTCTTCCTCCTCGTCTTTTTTATCTCTTTCTTTTACATTTTCTTCTTTTTTATTTGTTTGTTTTTACCTATTTTTTTCTTTATGCTTTACTTTCTTTTTCGTTTTTTTTTTTATTCTTTTCCTTCATTTCTTAGTATTTTCTTTCATTTTACAGAAGCTTGCATCAAAGTCCTGGTTAAACTTCCAAACGTAAATTTACAAATGAAGAGAGAAGAAAAAATCTGTCAAAACTTCAAAAATTCTCCCAAGATCTTGTGACGACCGAAGACGAGCACAGTGGATATAAGGAATAATAAAACTGTTCATCTCAGAAATTTAAACAACAGTTAACCAAATACACGACTTATATGAGTCGAAACAAAAATGAAAATAAATTAATCGTCATTACCATTATTTAGAAGAAAAAAAACATGAGTTTAATTTAATCAGCTTGAAATCCAAGTTTTTTTTACAAGTACAAGTATACATGTGCGTGGTGGTGCATTGGATATCGGCTCGGAACGAGAAATCGGGGAGCCGAGTTCGAATTCCAGCTGAATTCCTTGCATTCACTTAAGCGCAAATACTCTTGGGAAAGGTATTAATCCGTCTATTCCTTCCAGTTATGGATTAAATAACAGGACAGATTGGGTTCTATAGCCTTGGTCGGCAACCAGTCTACCGCAGAAAGCAATGGCAACCTACTGCGGGATACTCTTCTGCCCAGTCAGTCATGTCTCTTTCGAGACATGATCGCCCAATCGTGTATCACGTATGGCACTCAACTGACTGACAAGTACATATAATATTTACTTATTCAACAAGCTCTCACACAGAGTTAAGACATAAGAACCAAGGCAGGAGAGGATGTGAAAATAGATTTAACAACTTGAAAAGAGCAGACATGTTTGATGCAAAATGGACCAGGTGAAATAGTTTGCTTTGACCAGTGCAATGATGCATAAATTGCAATTCCTGGTCAATGTTAGGATTTCATAACCAAGGTCAAAATCGACAAGAATATGCATTTAAGAACTCAATACGAGCCAATTTTATTTTAGTTAGTCTATTTGGTACAAACTTGTTTACTTTGATGCATAAATTGCAATTCCTGGTTAATGTTAGGCTTCCAAAACTACGGCAGGAAACAAGAAGTATATGAATTTAGCAAGACGATACTAATAAATATGGATTTACGGACTTAATAAGAACCCAAATATTTTTGATTGTTCATCGGAGTTTCACTCCTGAGTTATAATGCAGAAATATCAATTCGGTTTTTTTTTCAACAAGATTTACAACATCATCAATAATAAAGGAATCAACAAACCAAAACGAAGAAAGAACATTAGAATAGATTAAGGCAGTTCTACATGTATTTTAATGGAACACCCACTAACAGAATTACAACAGACAACCTTTACACGAATAATTACGCCATCTTGTTATTATTACTTTATTCATTCATTCAACTTCTGCTGCTCGTCAACCCAATGTAAGTTATTAAACTGCCAAAAAATATTTTTAGATTTTAAGAAATTTGTAACGATAAAAATGTTTCATTTGTACAAGTCTTAGTAATTAACACACAGTTTAGGGAAAATAGTTGGATTTATTTTTGCATTGTGACTATAATGAGGATGTGCGTTGTGGTGCATTGGATATCGGCTCGGAACGAGAAATCGGGGAGCCGAGTTCGAATTCCAGCTGAATTCATTGCATTCACTTACGTGCAAATACCCTTGGGAAAGGTATTAATCCGTCTATTCCTTCCAGTTATGGGTTAAATAACAGGACAGATTAGGTTCTATAGTCGTGGTCGGCAACCAGTCTACCGCAGAAAGCAATGGCAACCTACTGTGAGATAATATTCTGTCCAGTCAGTCATGTCTCTTTCGAGACATGATCGCCCAAGCGTATATCACGTATGGTACTTGACTGACTGACTGACTGACTGACTATAATGAACCCGATGTGAATTTGAACACATCTCACCGATTAACAATTCCAAGCCATTATCTATTACTCGTCTAACACATCTTAGTTTACAGCGCCTGATATTCCACTAGCTGTCACACCCATATGGTTACTGACTAGAATCGACAGTGCATAAATTTGGTGATCGTACGGGAAACGACTTCCTGCATAAAACATAAATGATTGGTCAATATCCGATAATTCATGACATTCACTTACGTACTAATACCCCTGGAAAAGGCATGAATCCTCTAGGTTATTGAAACGTTCCAAAGATTCGATGAAGCATTATATTCCAAAAACACTTCGCAATTCTTTAAAGCGGCGTTTCTCGCTGGAAACACAGTCTTTAGGCTTTGTACCCGACTAAGTTACCAAAACTTATATTTCTGCTATAATGGGTTCGATTCTTGCTGGAGGCACAGACTTATTAACAAAAAAATATCTACTGGATGCCTTGATGATGTAAAAATTTGGCTAATTTGATTGATTTGATTTTTACGACACTGTGGGTTAGTTAAAACCCAAGCTTATTCTGATTGTGAGAATAAGTCTTTTTTGTGAGTGAATATTTCATAAAGGATTTTTGGAGATAAAAATGATTTTCTAAATACAAGTTCTATTATTTAACCCATAGTTGGCTGTTAATTTTAATCTTTGCTGGAAATGACTGCGAATCACTGGCTGGTCACAAACGGGATATTAGTGTGTCGTAAAATGTTATACCAAATTTACGCAATAGAGTCGATTAAACGCTATCTGCTGAGGTAGTTCAAGACACGGGCTTTCATTTCCAGGCTGTTGATGTGTCATGAAGCATATTGTTTTGACGAGCTTAACAAATCAGGGTTTGTCATGCTCTCAATTTAATCATTCGTCACTGTAAAAAAAGGAAATCAATTTTCACCTAGTCATATCTAAACTTATTTATAAATGGAACTTTGTCTGTGTGTGTGTCTGTGTGTGTTACCTATAGACTCCAAAACGGCTGAACCGATTTTCTTGAAAATTTACACAGTTATACTATAAGCGTCTGCGAGTGTTCTTAGCTAGGTTTTGTATCGAGGTACCCCCAATAAATATAGAAAATCGATAATCGAAAAAATCGGCTTATAGAAGGAGTGGTTCGATTTTAATCAAATTTGATACACTCATAGACAAAGACATAAGAAACAATATTCAAAAGTTTCAAGGTTGCAGTTCTTACAATAGTGCAGAAAATCGATAATATATATATATATATATATATATATATATATATAAAAGGCAAGATGTTTGTGTGTGTGTCTGTTTATTTGTCTATATGTCCTTTATACAAATCCACAATTTTTATCCGATTCTCACCAAACTTCACAAATATAATTTAGGCTGAGTCTGAGCTCCAGGACCATGGATTAGTTTTAAAGCTTCCATTACACCCGAGCAACGCCGGGCTATACTGCTAGTAAATAATATTTTTATATTCTTTCATATGCTTTTGTTCAGTAAATTTGAGTGGGTTGCCATAGGTTATGATTATGAATAGTGGGTCGGGATTCTAAAAGGTTTGGGAATCCCTGCTTTAAAGTATACTTGCAATAAACATGTGGGTCGTGGCCATTGCTCTGGGGACCAACGGTCTATGAGAACGTCATCAAAATAAATAAATAAATAAATAAAACAAGGGAAAATAGAAATGAAACAGTTTAAGACAACTTCCATGTGCGATTTAAGATAAATGATTAACTTTCCAAAATTAAGATCTCGACTTTTACACGAGCATATTCGTTGTATGTGTTAAGAGGAATTATTTAGGTTAAGTTGCTTTAGCAGCTGTCAACATTGCAACCTTTGCTGATTTCTATGGAAAAGTTTTGCATCGTGGAATGTTGAATGAAGTGACTGGTGTTGATAATTGGTGCTAGGGAAAGCAACAGACAAAGTGTCATGTGATAAGGTGCTAAAATCTGCCATGAGGTGATATCAACATCCTTCCCGATAAGGAAATGCCAGCCATGTCTCCGATTTCCCACAAACAAACATAACGGCTGTCGAACTTCCCGCCTTTCTCGTCCGTATCGTCATCTCTCGGTTGCAGATGCCAGGCTGGAATGAATAGTTGGATTAACCTAACGTCATAATATTCACACTGTACGCATTGAAACCTTACGCAAAAGGGGTTTTTATTCTTTGCTTCCTCTGCCTTCAAAACGAATATGAACAATTTAACGCATTAGAACGTTTATCTGAGGAACAATACCAGTACCTATATTTCTACTATAATGGTTACGATTATCGCCGGAAACACAGTCTTTAGGCTTTGTACCCGACTAAGTTACCAAAACTTATATTTCTGCTATAATGGGTTCGATTCTTGCTGGAGGCACAGACTTGTTAACAAAAAATATCTACTGGATGCCTTGATGATGTAAAAAAGATGGCTATTTTGATTGATTTGATTTTTACGAATTTTTGTGGGTTAGTTAAAACCTAAGCATATTCTGATTGTGGGAATAAGTCTTTTTTGCGAGTGAATATTTCATAAAAAATTCTTGGAGATAAAAATGATTTTCTAAATACAAGTTCTTTTATTTAACCCATAGTTGGCTGTTAATTTTAATCTTTGCTGGAAATGACTGCAAAACACTTTTCCTTCCCCTTTTATATGGGGAAGCACACAAATGCATGTTGAGAATTTTTCCTTAACCAATAGCATAGACCAGTTTGCGGTTTCATCTGGCTCAGTCCGAATCTGCCATGTCTTGTATGAATGCTACGTTCGCTTGTCCGAACTTGCTTTTGCATGACCTTACCAATTCTTAGTTTGAACTTTTTACCTTATTACTGTTGATGATTGCATATATTTTTTGCTTGCTTTATATTCTTTTTAACCTGTTCCTTTTTTAACTTTCTCTTGTTATTGCCTATTGCAAATTTTGTCAATTCTATTTGTTTGACAAGTGTATTATTTATTTTGGCATTTGACCATGGCTACTCACTCCATAATTGGAGAGAGATGAATTCATAATTTCCCAAATGGTATGTAAAGAACTCGACTGAAATTTGAACTCGGCTCTCCGTTTACTCATTACTATTCATTGCACCATCTGTACATCCACAAAATGCCTTTTTTTAAATAGTGGAAAAACTTTTAAAGTAAGACATCAACTTAATCCTCAGTAGTCGATTTCATATTCAGATATGTTCTCTCTAACACCATATGATCCTTTCAGAATTCAGTCAGTTAAATGACATGCGTGATACACGCTGGTGCGATCATGTCTGTATCAATCCATAATTGACTGGGCAGAAAATTTTTTCCGCGGTAGGTTGCCTTTACTTTCTGCGGCGGGCTCGTTGCCAACTAAGGCTATAGAACCCAACTGGTCCTGTTATTTGACCCATAGCTAGAGGGAAGAGATGGATTAATACCTTTCATAAGAGTATTTGTGCATAAGAGGAATGCAACAAATTTAAGTGGAATTCGAACTCGACCCTCCGATTTCTCATTCCGAGCCGATATCCACTGCATCTCAACGCACTTTCCAGAAGTGACCAAATATCTTTATTTTTATTTGTTCAATGCTCATTCTTATCAGTATTGACTTTCTTTACTTTTCTACCGGGTTTTCCTGAGCAGCTGTTATTGTAAAAGTGACCTGTGCAAAGACAGGTTTTTTCGATGGCTGAATAGATCTAGGCTATAAATAAATAGATCTAGGCTATAAATAAATAAATAAATCTAGGCTATAAATAAATAGATCTAGGCTATAAATAAATAGATCTAGGCTATAAATACCAGAGATGACATAAACAATACGACGACAGAAAAAGATGAACTGAGAGGAAATTAAAACAAATAAAAAATCCAGTGTGAAAAATACTTAAATGCATTAGTGTCATTCGTGAACCTTCCCAAAATGTCACAATATCACAATGAAGTCCTTCTTTGGTAACATCATGGACTCCTTATTTATTCTTTGCGAGAATAAATTGTTCTTATTGTTTATGTTTAGAGAAATCTTGCTTTATTGGACGTTTTTATTTATTTTTATTTATTGATTTATTTTGCTTTGTTTTGGGTTTTTTTTGCGGGCGGGGGTAACCTTCAGAGAATTTAGAATTGAACTCCTAATATATCCTTTATAAGTTCTTATTCTGCCGTCCATATTCTGGAATATCTTTCTCTTTTTGTTTTCTGATTTGTTTCTTTGCACTGGTTATTATACTATTAAACTATTCTTTGAATTGGTTAGTATGATACTAAATTCCTTCACGAAACAATTCCTTAACTTCTCTTATTGACTTGTTCCAAAGACTCGATGATACATTGTATTCCCAAAACATCCTGCAATCCGCGAAAGTGTCCTTGCGATACACATGTTGGTCGGAGCTATTGCTCTGGAGAACAATAGTCTTTGGGAACGTCAGCAAAAATAAAAAAAAAGGAAAAAATAAAATAAAACAGTTTAAGCTAATTTCCAACAGTGTTTTAAGATAAATGTTTAATTTACCAAAATTAGGATCTTGGCTTTTGCATAATTTTTTTTTTTTCAGTTGGAGTAGATAGACTAAACTATCGCCCGGTTCACACTCCACCCACATCTATTGATGAGGTGAAGAGGCTCATCCCTTGTTTCCTGTTTAGGATGCGGTTTCCGGTTTTTCTCTTTTCTAATCTTCTCACTTTTTTTTTTCAGTTGGAATAGATAGACTAAACTATCGCCCGGTTCACACTCCACCCACGTCTATTGAACAGGTGAAGAGGCTCATCCCTTGTTTCCTGTTTAGGATGCGGTTTCCGGTTTTTCTCTTTTCTAATCTTCTCACTGTTTTTTTTTTCAATTGGAGTAGATAGACTAAACTATCGCCCGGTTCACACTCCACCCACATCTATTGAACAGGTGAAGAGGCTCATCCCTTGTTTCCTGTTTAGAATGTGGTTTCCGGTTTTCTCTTTTCTAATCTTCTCACTCTTATGTAGCCTCCTGCACATCAGTGGCGTTACCGCCTTGCTTGGGGTGATATGATTAAAAAAAAAAATTCATTCTAAAACTCTTTTGCTTAATCCAACCCAAAAAATCGTTAAAACATCGGTTCTCGTACGATCACAAGAACTAATCAATGTCGATGTTTTGTATTCAGGTTGTTTCTCTTCTAGACCGAGAGGAAATTAAAACAAATAAGAAATCCAGTGTGAAGAATACTTAGATACATCAGCGTCATTCGCGAACCTTGCCAAAATGCCAAAATATCCCAAGTCGGCCCTTCTTGAGTAACGGCATAGACTTCTTATTTATCTTCGCTGCTGATTATGAAAATGATCTTCAATCTATGATGAACTGGGATAAATAGCTCGTAAATTTTAATGCTTCTAAAACGAAGCTGCTATCTTTTAACCACCATAGACAATCGCTCCTACCCCCATCATCATGGATCAGGCTAGTATTCCTAAAGGCAAAACACTGCGCCTCCTCGGCCTAACTCTCTCAGCCGACCTCAAGTGGAATGATTACATTGAATCCTTAGCTAAATCTACAACTAGGAAAGTCGGTTCACTGTGTAGAGCCAGGAAGCTTTTCTCGTCTGAATCCATCTTGCACATATATAAATCTACCATTTCTCACGGGCATTGAATACTGCTGTCACATCTGGTCAGATACCCCTGCTATTCATCTCGGGGTTCTTGACAAAATCCAAGGAATCTATATTGTAATAGATCCCGATCTGGTTGCTTTCTCACAGACATAATGTGCTTACTTCTGTCTCTTCTACAAATATCTTCAAGGCTTTTGCTCCGATGAGCTTGGCTCTCTGGTGCCCTTTCTGCAAGAATTTACTCGAGCTACTAGACTAGCAAGTAGGTCCATCATTTTACAGTGAAACCAATCTTCTACTCTATTAGCTTCTATTCTCGCACTTCCCGCCTGTGGAATTCCCTTCTGTATACTTTCCTCCCTGACAGCTACAATCTCCAAAACTTTAAATACAATGTCAATTGCCATCTCTTTTTTCGTTGACTCGCATCCTTTCCTTGATAGCTCGCCTGAGAAGTTGCCATGGAAGTATTTGTAGAAAAGACAAAGTGGAAAACACATCACGTGACTGAAGTCGAGATGCAAAGGACTGATTATATTGCTAATCCTTCTTTGGATCTTATCGAAAACCTCCAGATGAATAGCCGAAGCACACGACCAGAAACTAACCAACGTCTATATCCACTGAGCCATGTGTCTTTAAAGACACGAAACAACAAAAAAAAAACTCATCCCATAAGGGGCGGTGATCCCCTTTCTCCTTTCATATATGGTCAGCTACACTTGATTTTTCTATCTACCCTCGTGTTACGGCCTTGCGATGTTTTTGTAGCCTTAACTTAAGGGGGCGACCTGTCTTTCCTTTATATTTCTTTTCATAGCTACATGGAATGGCGTACACACAGCCCTTAGTCATGTCTTCCTCTGTTAGGAGTCTTACTTAGGAGAGTTGCCTGCAAAGTGTCGAACCACTTCTGAAGATTGTCCTGATGTTAAAATACTAAAATACTAAATATGAACTAGACAAGATATCTCTGGGCATAGTCAGTGAAATGAGATCCGTCCACATTCATAGATTAATTAAAGTTTGAAATTCCCTGATTTTTACTCAAATTGACAAACACCTGATGAAAGCTGTGATAATAATAACAAAGATGAGGACAATAGTTTGCCTGGAAATAATGGTAATACCTCATCATAGAAATTTAGATAGAAAGTGTATTATTATCTATTATTTCAGCTTCCTCCCATAGGGGGCGGTGATCCCCTTTCTCCCTCCATATGTGATTAGCTACGCCTGATTTTTCTATCTCCCCTCGTGTTACGGCCTTGCGATGTTTTTCTAGCCTTACCTTAAGGGGGAAAACCTGTTTACCCTTTATATTAAAAAATCTGGTGTTGATGACAAGGCGAACCTCGCGGCTGAGCTTGAAAAGGACCTCCAATCCGCGGTGGATTGGGGTAGGAAATGGCTCGTAAAATTCAATTCTTCCAAAACGAAGCTGCTATCAATTAACCACCATAGACCTCCCTCTCATCAGCATGGAACAGACATGCCTCCCAGAGAGTAAAACACTACGCCTGCTTGGCCTGACATTCTCAGCGGACCTCAAGTGGAATGACTATGTCGAATCCATTGCTATATCCGCTGCTATGAAAGTCGGCTCTCTGTGCAGGGCCCGGAAATTCGTTCCGTCTGAATCTATCCTGCACTTATACAAATCTACCATCCGCCCGTGTTTTGAATACTGTTGCCACATATGGTCCGGTGCCCCTGCTATTCTCCTCGGGCTTCTTGACAAAATACAGCGAAGAATCTGTAATGTGATTGATACCGACTTAGCTGACCGCCTGCAGTCACTCTCTCACCGGCGTGACGTGGCTTCTCTGTGCCTCTTCTATAAATACTTTCATGGCTTCTGCTCTGATGAACTTAAATCACTGGTGCCTCCTAGGTGTGAGTTTGCACGAGATACTAGATTGGCAACTAGGTCCCAACCTTTTACTGTGAACCAATGAAATGTAACCGCAATTTCTACTTCCAACAGCTTCTTTTCTCGCACTTCCTGCCTGTGGAACTCCCTTCCGCATGCTTGCTTCCCCGACGGTTATAACCTCCAGGAGTTTAAATGTAAAGTCAATAGACACCTCCGAACACACTCACCCTCCCATTCTCTCCAACTCTTCCCCTATGTACATCCTAACTCGTCTATCGCCCTGTGTAACCCCCTGCGCTATAGTGGCAGTGGAATGCCTTGCTTGGGGTGACATGATTTTAAAAAAAATCTTTTCATAGCTACATGGAATGGCATACACACAGTCCTTAGTCTTGATCTCCTCTGTTGGTGGTTTTACGCGGGAGAGGTACCTGCAAAGTGTAGAACCACTTCCGAAGATCGTTCTGATGTTATATGGATAACAGGTCCTTTGTATTTTCTCCGATAACCTCTTCACATAGGGTAGACTGACCGAGGCTGTTTTCTGAGAGTTGTTATCAAATACAAAGGATCATACAAATGGTAGATTTATATATGTGAAAGATGGACTCTGACGGAAAAAAAAAACTTTCTATCACGACACAGAGACTCAACCTTCCTAGCAGTAGATGTAATTATTGATGAGAACAAGGTTAATTGTTAAAATTAAGAAACATTTATTGACTTACAAAGAAAATGAACGTTTTAAATTCAATATTAAATGAAATTTGACGAATGGATCTGAAAATATTAATAAGTTATAAGAAGTCAAAAAAACAAATACATTTTTCGGACAACACCGTATGTATCGGTCTATACTTCTGAGATGGGATAGTATTTACATTATTTACAGTGTTCGGACCTTTGTCCTCATCTTTATTTGCCATATTCACGACGTTTCGGCCGCTGTACGATCCGACCATCTTCAGATGCTTGAAATTTCTAACCGAACACTTTTAATTCGATCACTGGAGTATATTGTTTTCGTTCCATGTGCCATGCCACTTCCAGATGTCATGTAGTTATTTCCCTTTAACTCAACACTCTGAATTATTTGTTCTCCACTGCTGTAGCCATGTGCCGAACTCACAATTCTTTGGGTCAAGTCAATGGATCTAACCAACACTTGACCCAAAGAGTTGAGAGTTCTAACATAACCATCAATTGAACTAGAACAATCTACTCCGGTGAAGAAAATAGAAAGTTCCGTTCAGAATGTCGAAGTATATCACCGGAAGAAGGCAGAAACGTACAACGGCCGAAACGTAGTGAATACAACAATACAGATGAGGACAACAGTTCAAAAAATGCAAATAGTGTGAACAGAAATAAACAGTGTTTAAAATAAATGGATCTTCTAATCAGTACGGATATCCACTATAAATAAAGCTTGTTGTAATAATAATCGTCGAATTAAAATATTAAATTAATACAATAATTCTTTAGAAATCACTATATATATATGTGTGTGTGTGTGTGTGTGTGTGTGTGTGTGTGTGTGTGTGTGTGGTATATGTACATATATATGCATGTGTATGTGCAATATATATATATATATATTTTAATCATATCACCCCAAACAAGGCGATAATGCCACTGATGTGCAGGGGGCTACGTAATAGTGAAAAGATTGGAAAAGAGAAAGCCGGAAACCATATCCTAAACAGGGAACAAGTGATGAGCCTCTTCACCTGTTCAATACACGTGGGTGGAGTGTGAACCGAGCGATAGTGTAGTCTATCTACTCCAATTGGAAAAAAATAAAATAAAATAAAAAAGAGTGAAAAGATTGGAAAAGAGAAAACCGGAAACCACATCCTAAACAGGAAACAAGGGATGAGCCTCTTCAACTGTTCAATAGACGTGGGTGGAGTGTGAACCGGGCGATAGTTTAGTCTATCTACTCCAATTGGAAAAGAAAAAAAAAGAGTAAAAAGATTGGAAAAGAGAAAACCGGAAACCACATCCTAAACAGGGAACAAGGGATGAGCATCTTCACCTGTTCAATAGACGTGGGTGGAGTGTGAACCGGGAGATAGTTTAGTCTATCTATTGCAATATATATATATATATATATAGTCATCCGCAGGCAGATCTGTTTCGCTGTATCACAGCTCATTATATATATATATATATATATTAAATCATTATACATATTATCCTACGTCTATAGCATGGCTCGAAATCAGTTCCTAATATGCACCTGCTAATTGCATAATGCGTGAATTTCAGAGTCGTGCTATAGATGCATAATAATATGTATATTAATATATATTTTATAGCTCTGTTATATTACACTAAACACTGTTTTATTAACACTAGAAAATATTCATATATGTTGATGTACTTGCGTGTATATCTATATGCATTTATAACTACACTTGTTTTTATTTAAAAGTAATCTAATTTACATTGCGATACGGAAATCTCTATGTTTTAAGATTTTACCTCGTCATCAGGCAATGTTGATTCATTGTTGTGAAAATGATTTACATTTCATCATTTTCACAAGAATGAGTCAACATTGCTCGATGATGAGGTAAAATTCTCTGTGTCACAACGTAGATTATATTAATTTTAAATAAGAACAAATTTAATTATAATTATATTTTATATGTGTGTGTGTGTGTGTGTGTGTGTGTGTGTGTGTGTGTGTGTGTGTGTGTGTGTGTGTGTGTGTGTGTGTGTGTGTTCTGCCGCTGTTCCGGATCATGATTGTCATGAAATATAACGACAAACAAGAAGACGTATATATAAAAATATAAAATTATATTGTCATTCTTCCTTGCTGGCGGTTCTGTGGAGTAGTGGGGTAGCCAGAATCACGCACACACGAAGGAGCCAAAGGAGAGCTATTAGACAACGGGGTTCTCTGTTCTCTCTCGCTCTGTCGTCTCATCTCTTTTTCTGTCTTCAATTTATATAACAAAAGACACCCACACATCTGTGCCCTTCTGACCGCCGTTCAATTGACGTCAATCATATCTTTGTCGGCCATTGCATTTCAAGCCTTTTGTTGTCGCCTTGTGCTTTCTGTCTTTGATGTCTTTGTTTACTGCCTAAACAGTAATAGAAAGTGCTCTCTGTCTAAATTACCAAGACGGAGTAAATACGCTTGCAGCGTAACGCCTCAGAAAGAGACAATGTTCGAACCGCTACTCGAGCTTTACGACCTATACATAAACGGTTCATATAATATAACTAATATATGAAGTTGTCATATATTTTAATTAAAATCTGTTCCATTTTATTTTATGATTCCTTACTAACGAGTTTGTGATACACACATATATATATATTCTACCAATACTTTCACGGCTTCTGCTCCGATGCGCTGCATGAATTTAGTCAAGCTACAAGACCAGCGACTAGGTCCTACCCTTTTACAGTGAAACCGATCAAATGTAACCGCAACTACTCCTCTATCAGCTTCTTTGCTTGCATTTTCCGCCCGTAGAATTTTCTTCTGTATACTTGCTTCCCTGATGAAAATTTAAATGCAATGTCAACTGCCATCTCTTACCTCCTTGACTCGCATCGTTTCACTGACAACCCTTGTATCATGTTCTTCTCCCTTTCGACTCTACTCTCATGTAGCCCTGTTCACACCAACTTTCTCATCCTTCTCTAACCCATTCTCTAACACCCCCGTAACTTCTTTCTCTTTTTTCATCACTCACCTCTTATGTAACCCCCTTGCACACCAGTGGCAGTTCTACCTTGTTTGGGGCGAAATTATTAATATATATATATATATATATATATATATATATATAGAGAGAGAGAGAGAGAGAGAGAGAGAGTACAGCTTACCTCGCTATTTAACCCAAGGGCAACGCCCCGTGGCCCAGGGGTAGAGTCGCCGACTGACGCCAGTTCGGTCGGGTTACGAACCTGGGTTATGTAGCAATCGGAGTCTAACGTACTGATGAGGTGATACAGCGAAACAGATCTGTCTGTGGATGACAATATATATATATATATATATATATATATATATATATATATATATATATGCATTCACTTTTTATTGCTCTTAGATACTATAATTATTCTAAAGCCAAAATAATGCACATCCCACTGCTGAATCTTTTCTTATAGAAAAAACTTTCAAACTGCTTGAAAAGATATTTAGTTGTTCACAGATCAAATTCGAATGGAGAATGTTCTAAAATTTAATATCTTATGTTATTCAATTGTTTACGAAGTATTTGGCCAAGCATCATGCACAAAATTGATTCGTGTGAACGGAAATAACAATAAAGAAAACGACTTGTCATCTCACCGCCAAGAATAGAAATAAATATTTATGTTACGAAAACGTAATTGCAATTTTGATGATACGTTTCTTTGTGGATTAAAATTTGTTTAAACCAAAAGATACTCATACGCTGGTAGATACTCATTTTCTTAAAAAGTAACAACAGTCGCCTCTGTGTCCAAAATGTCTCTCGCTCTTTTCGCTTGTGGAATTCCCTTCCAGCTTTTTGTTTCACGGTCAGATTTGATCTTCAAAAATTTTAATTGTCTGTCATTAGTGACCTTCTGTTATTTTAATCTCTATTATTTCATTGTCCTCTCTCTTTAACCATTTTTTTTTTCATATTCTCCCACACTCAGTAACCTATTGCGATTTGGTGGCTTTATTGCCTTGCTTGGGGTGAAATGATTAAAACTATCTTTATATATGTGGTATAAAAATTATGCGTTCATAAAGTGTAATTTCTGAATTCCGGTCGATTTTGTTTCGTTCCTTTCATACTAATGCCCTTGGGTTAAATAGCGAGACAAACTGAACTCTATTTTTTATGACAGCCAGTCTGAGGAAAGAAATATGCTGAATTACATTATTAATAGTTATGTTTAGAGATCTTGGCACACTGTACTATTCCTCTGCTAACATGTCTCCCGAAAAGTATGGCAGATTGGGTACAAGCCACTATAAGCAAAGTTATCTGCGTAAGTTGTCTAACAGCTCAATTCTGAAACTAAATTTAGACCCTCATACGACAAAATCGACGATAGAGTCAAAGAAATTCTGTGTGTGTGTGTGTGTGTGTGTGTGTGTGTGTATGTGTGTGTGTGTGTGTGTGATAAAATATACTTTTACCGTATGCTATATTCATGGATCAGAACCAGAAATTGGAGAGCCGAGTTCGAATTCTTGTTAAATTCTTTGCATTCACTTACGCACAAATACACTTAGGAAAGATATTAATTCATCTCTTCTCCCTCCAGTTATGGGTTGAATAGCAGGACAGATTAGGTTCTATTGTCTTGGTTGGCAAACAGTCTAATGCAGAAAGAAATGTCTACCTACTGCGGAAAAATCTCCTGTCAAGTGAGGCATGAATCGAAACAGATATGATTGCCAAAGCGTGTATCACGTATGGCACTTGACTGACTGATAGTCATGGGTTAAGGTGCTCAATATCAGAGAAAAAGCGTATGTAAATATAAAAGTGGACACTGAAGTCAACACCCAGAGGCGGCAGTCTATTTCACGCTGAAATGAAATCGTCAGGCCTGATGATTGGGTTTAAATATGAAACAAACAGTCGCTTCTGTGTGTTGACTTGATGTAAATACTATTCTTAGTTCTGACAATGACTTCTTCTTCTTCTATGTGCCCTGTCCTTTCAGGACGTAGGCGATCATGGCTTTCCATGTCTCTATATCCCTGGTGGCTCTTAGTATGCTTTTTCTTGTTACACCTCGCAAACCCCGATCCGTCATCCACCTGCACAGGCCCTTCAAATATGTTATCCGCTGCTTTCCCCTGTCTCTTTTCCCCTCTATCTGGCCTGTTAGTATCAGGTTCTCCAAGCCCTCCTTCCTTATTGCATGTCCCAGGAATTTCAGCTGTCTCTTCCTGATGCTCAATATTAATTACCTTTTCCTTTCCGTCCTTTCCAAAACCTCATCATTGCTCACATGCTCGGTCCGTGATATCCACAGCATCCTTCTGTAGAACCACATTTCCGCTGCTTCAAGTTTTTTCCTCATCTTCAATGATATTGTCCAGTATTAAAGAACTGACATCACATATCAATCTAGCACTGTCTTCTTTGTTTCTATTGAAATTTTCCTGTGTCTTAGTGCTTTACTGAGCTTCTGGAACGCGTCCTTCACTATGCCAATTCGCCTTCGGATCTCTGTGTCGCACTTTCCATCTCCTGTTAGAACACATCCTAGGGTTTTAAATTTTTATACTTGTTTGATTCTAGTATTTCCCACCTGTATTTGGCATTTTGGGTTGCTCTTTTTGCTGATGACCATCCATTCAGTTTTCCTACAGTTTATTTGTAGTCCTTTTTTAAGAGAATATTTTGAGGACACTAAATGCTACACCAAGAGTTGTTATTGGAGGCCACAATTTGAACAACATAAGGTATGCAGATGACACGGTGCTGATTGCAGACACTGATAATGTCTACCAGATAATAACTGAAAACTCTTGAGTGTGAACGATTTCAGCATCGTCTTGAAACAAACAGTTGTTCCCTTGAGAAACTACAATTAATAAGGTATTCTTTATTAGTCCTTACACAGACACATATGTATATATATATATATATATATATATATATATATATATATATATATATATAACCCGTGTGCCCGTTGGCCCTACCCCTATCTGTTTGCCTATTTGCTGCCGCCCCCGACACTGCCGGCGGGCGTCTGTAGTTGTTGACTGGAGTCTCAATTAAAACGTTGATGGTTGACATCCGTTTTGGCTAAGTGACGTGACTCATACGAATTGTGGCAAAGCTGACACTTGTGACACCTTAGCATGTAGATCTGTTAATAAAAAGGAACATAAGGCGTAAGGCGGACAGAATCGCTGAGTGGCCAAGCATAAGGCATGTGGAAGGGGAAACGACGCGAGGAGGCGGAGAAGTGTTCTTTCATGTGTTGGAGAGGGAGGAAAAACGGGAATTCAACCTTAGTATCAAACCAGCTGATATATTATCACGCGCGTACACACACACACACACACACACACACACACACACACACACACACACACTGTATGCACAAAAAGAAATGTATATATAAGCCCCTGAAGAGTGGACGGGCAGTTACGCCTACGAAACCTCTGAGTTTGGATACTGAAAGTAACATCAATAAGCTAAGTTACAGAATTTCATAAGTTTACTCTTATATATATATATATATATATATATATATATATATATATATATATGTCATCCACATTCAGGCCTGTTTTGCTGTATCACAGCTCATCTCTGTGGCTAGACATTCGCTTGCTCGACCGATGTGTTGTCAGTCGGAGAGCCTACATACTAAACTATCGGCGCATGGCTAAGTGAGGAGGAAATTTTAGCGTGTTATATATATATGTGTGTGTGTGTGTGTGTGTGTGTGTGTGTGTGTGTGTGTGTGTGTGTGTGTGTGTGTGTGTGTGCGGTGTATACCCACGCCGGGACAACACAATTCATTGTTGAAAAGTAATACGTAAATCGCAGAAGTAGTAACTGTTTCTTAACATTTTCCTCTCTAGAGAGCTCAGTCGTAATGAGAGCATCATTTATTTGTCATCCACATACAAGCTTGTTTCACTGTATCACAGCTCATCAGTGCGGCTAGACATCCACTTGCTTCCAGCCGGGATTATGTAATTACTGTTGAGAAGTCTGTCACTTAACTGAACAGTGTTAAGTCTGTGATGTTTTCAATTTTCAGAGATTTTTTCTTCTACAGAAAGAAAGAAAAAATGCTACTCCACAGTAATTCTTATTAACGCTCTCTATATCAATGTCTATCTCGATATCGAGCACTTTATGGCAAAAAACCTGCTTACTGAAAATTTCTTTCTACTAGTAAATTACTGTAAAATAGGAATCTTGCCACTAACCATCATCACAATTGAACACTATATATATATATATATATAAAAAAAAAAAAAATTCAAGATGGCTGCAGACAAGTTAGAGGGTGGCCCCCATAATTTAGTAATCCATTCCTGAATGTATGCATATATATGTATGTGTTTGTAATGGGGTGGGGGTGGGGGGATGTATGACAAAATGGGAAAAAGATTTTGTATAACACGTTTTATCCTTTACAATTTCATTGGACTAAATTTGTTAGACCCAATATGCCTTAAATGACTTGGCCACAAAGAACTTTGCTCAAAGATACTATTCAGGCTTGTTTACTTGGCACAGCTTCTTCTGGGTCGAGTCAGTTAAGGCACCTGGGATCTAATGAATGTTCCCTCTACCCAGGGGAAAACAGATTTGAATCCTGCTGGAGAGGGCATATTTTTCTTTAATAAGATTTCTTGAATATTCAGGCCAGTTCACACTCCACCCACGTCTATTGTACAGGTGTAGAGGCTCATCCCTTGTTCCCTGTTTAGGATGTGGTTTCCGGTTTTCTCTTTTCCAAATCTTTTCACTCTTACGTAGCCCCCTGCACATCAGTGGCATTACCGCCTTGCTCGGGGTGATATGATTAAAAAATATATATATATATATATATATATATATAAGTAAAGAAGCATATCATATTAACAAAACTTTTAGGGTCCTTTCGGCCAAAACTTCATCGGAGGATGCCTTTGGTAAAAGAAATTGACACAGGAATAAGATATTAAGTTCTGACGACAAACTGGAAAAGACGGGGTACGATTGAAAACACAATTAAAAAAAATAATTTATTTTTAAAAATTAATTCACGAATACAATACAAAAGGCTTCAAAAAAAAAAGGGAAAAAATACTCAAGATGAAGGATATATACATACATGTGAGTGTTTGTGTTTGTCTGTATCTGTGTGTGCGCCTGTGTCTGTGCGTTTCGCTAAAAACGTCCGACAAGTAAGATTTTATTAATTTTTTATTTATTTTTTCCAGTATTCTTACATGTTTCTTTTTTGCTGGAGATAAGGGATGTAAAAAAATGTTCCAATTTTTTTTATTTTCCAGGCGCTTTCAGCTACTTCACTGGCCATTTTCACTGTTGTTTTTTATGGAACATTTTTACATTCCTTATCTCCGGCAAAATGGAAACACAGAAAAATGCTAGAAAAATTAAATCAAAAATCATTTTTGTTGGCCGTTTTTAATTAAACATGTTTAAAAGAAAGATTGCTGATAAAATATATATACATATATATATATATATGTGTGTGTGTGTGTGTGTGTGTGTGTGTGTGTGTGTGTGTGTGTGTGTGTGTGTGTGTGTGAGTACGTACTTATGTGCGTATAAACAAAGCTACACAATCAGGAGGTAGTCGTGAAATTTTTAGTGTTAGTCCACATTCAATACATCAATATCTATGTGTGTGTGTGTGTGTGTGTGTGTGTGTGTGTGTGTGTGTGTGTGTGTGTGTGTGTGTGTGTGTAGTGTGAGAAAGAGATTAAGTATAGATTTGTTGGAACAAGTATGTAGCTACATCAGTTCTCAGTTTGATGAGAGAAAAACACATGTTTTGCGTAACATATGTTTGTTAATATAATTTCTTTCCTTGTCAATGCACTTAACCCATCGGTTCTCCAAAAATCGATTATACAGGAGGAATTTCAGATCAATATTCAGCTATTAACTATACGTCAGACTGCGGACGTATAGATTCACTGCAGCAGATTGAAAGAGAAAAATTAGGTTCAGAATGACATGGTTAACTTACGAGATAGATAGATAGATAGATAGATAGATAGATAGATAGATAGATAGATTATAAAGAGATTTAAACATATATATATATATATATATATATATACTATCAGTATAGCCCGGCGTTGCTCGGGTGTAATGAAAGCTTTAAAACTAATCCATGGTCCTAGAGCTCAGACTCTTTGGACGTTGGCACTAAAGGCTAAAAAGCAATAGTTGTTTCCAGTTAAAGCGAAACCGTAGACTGAAAGAAAAATGAATGGATGTAAGTCAAATTTTGATTTTCTGATATCGATATCAAATGTTCTGCTCTATTTTAAGAACTGCAACCTTGAAACTTTTGAATATCGTTTCTTATGTCTTTGTGTATGAGTGTATCAAATTTGATTAAAATCGGACCACTCCTTCTATAACCCGATTTTTTCGATTACCGATTTTCGATATTTATCAGGGGTACCTCGACACAAAACCTAGCTAAAAACACACGCAGACGCTTATAGTACAACTGTGTACATTTTCAAGAAAATCGGTTCAGCTGTTTCGGAAGTCTATAGGTAATGGATACACACACACATAGACACACACACACACGCACACAGGCAAAGTTCCATTTATAAATAAGTTTAGATAGATTTAGATAGATTAGATATGTGTGTATGTGTGTCTCTGTGTGTGTGTCTGTGTGTGTGTAAGAGAGAGATTATAAAGTGGTTCAGATAGATAGATGCTTTCTTGAAGAATAATTATTTTGTACACTCAAACCTCTGTCTCTCTCTCTCTCTCTCTGTCTCTGTCTCTCTCTCTCTCTCTCTCTCTCTCTCACACACACACACACTCACACACAGGCAGGTTGCGACGAGTCGCTCACTGCTATATCGCTACTCCTATGTAAAGTGCACGGACGAACTGCATTGCCTGGTTCCACCTGGTATGATCTACATCTCTAGGACCCGCCATGCCACGTACATAGTAGCAAACCCCCGACACTTCCTCTGTATTCCATCGGCGAGAACGTTATCAGCTTCAGCCGAACCACTGCCTTGTGTAACAAATTCACAAGAGGATGTTTCCCCAATCAATACACTCTTGACCTGTTTGAGTCTAGAGTCAACCGTTATCTTCTCGTCTTATCTATATAAACTACCCTTTAACGTAACACTCTATCGTGAGTGCCCCCCGGGCCTTGTACGGGGGGACGATACTGTAAAAAAATATTATATTATGTGATTTTCTTCCAATTTTCGGTTATATTGCATGCCTCCAAAATTTAGATAAAAGTCGTCGCCGTAAAAACTTTTTGTGGGGAAGTGACAAAATGTTAGGTTGGTTGTCGGGGTTTGTGGAATGGTAACGAAAGGCATGCCGGGAAAGCAACAGCTTATAACTCACAGAGAACCGCGAAATGGACAGCCTGTTTATCGCTAAAACCTTCCTTCATCTCATATCAAATAAATCTACTCATATTGGCATGTTTGCCAAGGAAGCTCTTGACACTTCTTTGTTTATTTATAATAATAATAATAATAATAGTGGCATTGCATGGAGCTGGGGTGGAGGAGCTGATAAAGAAAAATGAGATCTGAAACTCTTTAACGTGACTTTAATTGATAAACGAAAATAAAAAGGGAATTTACTAAATCGAGAAAGAGAAAAGGATGAAATCGTATTTTAAAACCTTATAAATTGTAGGAATGTCATCCATCTTTTTCTTCTTTTTCTTTCTTCTTCTTCTTCTTGGTCTAGGGCCACATCATATCACAAAACACCGCCTCCCATACGTACGATTACCGAAGTAAACCTGGTCAGTATCTAGATGAGTGACCGCTTGAGAATACTAAGTGCTTCTAAACTTGGATGTTCAAGTGGTGTAATAGATAATGACTCAAAATTGTTACTTGGAAACCCGAGTTCCATTTCAAATACAGTTGGAAAAAGTATAGTTCCATCTCTTCTCTTCCCCAACTATGGATCAATTATTAATACTTGTATAAATAAACCATTCAGTCAGTCAGTTAAATGCGATACGTGATACGTGCTTGGGCGATCATATCTCGAAAGGGACATGACTGACTAGTCAGACGATTATCCTGCAATAGGTTGCTATTACTTTCTGTGGTAGACTAGTTGCCAACCAAGGCTTTAGTCCTGTTATTTAACCCATAACTCGAGGGAATGATCAGAATAATACCTTTCCCATGGGTATTTGCGCGTAATTGAACGCAAGGCAATTCAACTGGAATTTGAACTCGGCTTCCCGATTTCTCGTTCGGAGCCGATATCGACTGCACCACAACGATCTCCAAAAATAAAATAAAATTGTGTACAAAATATATTTAGATTTCGGTATTAAATAACCCATAGATATTGATATGCCGCTAAACAAAAATGACTAAAACAATAAACGAAATCTTTCTTTCTTTCTTTCTTTCTTTCTTTCTTTCTTCTTCTGTTTCTTTCTTTCTTTATTCCTTTTCTTTCTTTCTCTATTTCTTTTAATTATCTTACTTTTTCTTGTTTTTCTCTTTCTTCTTTTTTTACTTTTTCAACCTCGTCGTCTTTCCTCTGCTTTTTTCGTCTAATCCCTTTTTATTTTTCGTTACTTCTTACTTCCCTTCGTTTTCTTCTTCGTATCTTTCCTTTCTTTTTCCTACCGTTTTCTTCTTTTTCTTCCTTTTTTTTTCGCTTTCTTTTATACTTTTCTTGTGTATTCTTTTAGCTTTCTTTTCTGTTTAGCAATGCGTTGTAGTGCATTGGATATCGGCTCGTAACGAGAAATCGGGGAACCGAGTTCGAATTCCAGCTGAATTCATTGCATTCCC
Organism: Ascarosepion bandense; assembly: GCA_037127315.1. Classification (NCBI taxonomy): domain Eukaryota; kingdom Metazoa; phylum Mollusca; class Cephalopoda; order Sepiida; family Sepiidae; genus Ascarosepion; species Ascarosepion bandense. The sequence goes on from JBBBDQ010000638.1 coordinate 1,448,521, forward strand.
TTACACGCAAATACCCTTGGGAAAGGTATTAATCCGTCTCTTCCTTCCAGTTATGGGTTAAATAACAGGACAGATTAGGTTCTATAGCCTTGGTCGGCAACCAGTCTACCGCAGAAAGCAATGGTAACCTACTGCGGGATAATCTTCTGCCCAGTCAGCCATGTCTCTTTCGAGACATGATCGCCCAACAATGCACATCCGGACTCCAAATACGAAGCCAAATATACCCATTATGTTACCCAGTTTAATAAGAATATAAGTCGCTAAAAGTCTGCCTCCTTCCACCGAACGCCCATAGCTCAGACGTAGAACCGCCGACTGACGCCAATTCGCTCGGGTTTCAATCCTGGGTTAAAAGCAATCGAATGTCGAACCGTACTGATGATCTGTGATAGAGAGAAACAGATTTGTCTGCGGATGACTATATAAATGTATATATTTCTAAGATAAGGTATTTTTATTATTTGCACTATTTACATTGTTCTAACGGTTGTCCTCATCTTTATTGTCATATTCATGACGTTTCGGCAATTGATGGCTTCGGCCTTCCTCTAAGACACATGGCCAACTCGATAAAAGCGTTGGTTGAAATAATCCTTTTGACCCCCAAAAATTGTGTTCAATATCTGGTTACAGCAGAATTGACTAAATACTTGGAGAGTTGAGTTTATGGAAAAAAGCTGATTCTGAGATAGTATGGCACGTGGAACTAGAACAATCTACCCCGGTGGAAAGAAATAAAGGGTTTTGTTCAAAATTTCAATCACCTGAAGAAGGCCAAAGCGTACAACGACCGAAACGTAGTGAATATAGCAACAAAGATTATGACAACAGTCGGAACAATTGAAAGAGAGAGATATATGCTATAATTAAAGAAGCAGAGAAGTGCTATAACAGTCCTTTTTCGTTTGTACCATTGTAAAAGTTGGTTTCGATTTGCGCTGAAACTTTTAAACCAGCAGACGAAAAAATTCGATTTGTTCCAGTTGGAGATCTCAGATTATTCTTGAGTTTGAAATGAGCGGCGATCTTAAAGCTCATCTCAGCAAACTGTACATTAATGAAGTCATGCAAATATTTGCCCAGTATAAGCTACAATAACCACTCAATGTAGAGGCTCACTGTGATGTGTTGTATATTCTTGTGCAAATTAATCAAAACAAAACGAATAATGTTTTTCTTGGATCTTTCACACATTACATGACCACGTATAGGTCGTCTCTTCCGACCGCATTTTCCTTTACGTTTTGAACTGATGGATCCAGTTTGTTTCTTCGTTTTGATAACACGACTAACAGCTAAAAGGCTGACGCCAACAATATCCGCGATCTCTCTGCACTGTTCGTGCAGTGTTACGATATTCGCAGAGTAACGCCCATCGCAGACAATGGCCGTAGAACTAATCGAGACAATAGTGTCTGGGCGTGATACAAATCTAATACAATCACGGATTACGCAATATTTTTCAAGGCCAAACAAATTTTCTCATACATCCCGAAAATAGATTCACATTGTTGCAAACCACTGCAAATTACCTAAGCTGAGGAAAAATCAGAAATCGATTACACTCTATCACTCCAGTGGGTCTAAAACTGACAGTATGGTAAAAGAAAGAAAAATAAAGCAGTTGTTTCGATTAATTTGCACGAGGATGTAGATGGGTAACTGCTTGGGAATAACAGATGTTGTAAGTTTGTACAATGGTGTATTAGCGTCCAAAAGAGCAAGAAGTGAAGTTATTGTGGGCTAAACAGTCAAAATAAAAGGTCAAAATTTAATCAGCAAATATCAATAGGAGTAGATAGGTTTGTATATCATCCGGTTCACACTCCTCCCCTGTCTTTTGAGCAGAAGTAGAGGTTCATCCCTTGTTTCCTGTTTAGGATTGGGTTTCCGCTTCCTTGTGGTACAGTGGATATCGGCTCGGAACAAGAAATAGGGGAGCCGAGTTCGAATTCCAGCTGAATCCATTGTATTCACTTACGCGCAAATACCCTTTGGAAAGGTATTAATCCATCTTTTCCATCCAGTTATGGGTTAAATAGCAGGACAGATTGGGTTCTATAGCCTTGGTCGGCAACCAGTCTACCGCAGAAAGCAATGGCAACCTACTGCGGGATAATTTTCTGCCCAGTCAGTCATGTCTGTTTCGATACATGATCGCCCAAGCGTGTATCACGTATGGCACTTAACTGACTGACTAAATTCTACTTCAAGTCTATACACTCCTAATCCAAATCCAGGGACTTCTCGCTTATTTATTGACTACTAGTATAGCCCTACTTACTACTCTTGGTCAATTGCGAGTTGATGAGACTATTTAACCCATAGTTGGAGGTTTGAAATTCAGAGATGTCCTTCTTTTAGACTGGTTGCCACCCAAGACGATAGAATCAAGTCTGTTCTGCTTTTTACAAATAGCCACAAATAAAAGAGATAGATGCGAATCTTTCCCAAGTGTATTTGCCCGTAAGTGAACTTGACTGAAATTCGAACTCAGCTCACCAATTCTTTAATCTGAACCACTATCCATTACACCATCAGGAGGTAATGGAGACTGAACTACTAATTTTTGACAGTTTATATATGAAAAATAAACTTGTTGATAAGATGACTTTACAATAATTAAAAATTAAATAAAACATATTTTGCTATTATCATTCAGACTAACTTGCATTGTTTGACAATTGGTGTGCCTTTTTATAAGACAGAAAATATTTTAAACGGGTCATTTTGGGTTATTTTACTTAGCAAAACCTTATCAATCTCGATGAATAACTTAATGCCGAAATTTTAATATTTCGTATGCGATTTTATGACTTCAACTAAAGAGGTGTTGAACTCAATTTTTTCTTGAACTAGAGATATTTTTTTATTTTATACCTAATTTTTTACTTTCAGAATAAATTCATGTTTTTTTTATTTTTAGATATACAGTTTGTAGAAGAAAAATATGTATTGTTGGTTATTTTTGATAAAAAATTATTGCTGGCAACATAACTATAAAATCTGTTATAAGTTGAAAGTGGTACTGTGAATATGGACTTCAGAGTTCGAATTCCAATTGAATACGTTGCATTCACTTACGCGTCGATACGCTTGGGAAAGGTATTAATCTGTTTTTCCAGCTATATGTTAAATAGCATGACAGATTCAATTCTATAGCCTTGGTTGGCAACCAATCTACCGCAGTAAGAAATGGCAACCCACTGTGGGAAAATTTTCTGCCTAGTCAATCATGTCCCTTTCGAAATATGATCGCCAAAGCGTGTATAACGTATAGCACTTAAATGACTGATTGTTGGTCATTTCACTACGAAAACGTATTGTTGAGATGAAATATCATTATACAGATGCGGTTCCAGGTGAAACCCCCGGCTGATTGACCATATCTTCAGGGAGTGTGGCTGTATTCACCGCGCTATTTAACCCATCGTTGGGGGTTTTGAATTCACAGTTGTCTTTCTCTTGGTCCATTTGCCAGCCAAGGCTATAAGACCGAATCTCTTCTCAAGCCGAGACCCTATACATTACTTCACCGTGCCTTTTACATATGGAGATGTAAAAAGGACAAATTCAAAGATATCTTAAAACTTAAAATTTGGTAACAGTAAAGAGACGGAGGAAAGAAAAGAGCGACATTAACACTTGTTAAAAGAACTTTAGGTTGAGAAATAAAAACTGCTAAATATATATATATATATATATATATATATAGTGATGATCATCCACGTATACTGTCAACAACCCAATAAAACAGTTTCTAAAATGTAAATATCCAATAAAAATAATAAAGGAAGCACTACATAAAACCATCCACATAGATCGTAGCACACTTCTCACATACAAAAAACGGAAAGATAACAACCGAATTCCCATGGTTTTTAACCATAATCAATATTCCTACACACTTATCAAAAATTTAAAAAATGATTACAGGAACCTCCAATCAAACAAAAACATCAAAGACATTTTCGATAAACCACCCATAAATGCAAAGAAACAAACACCCAACCTATCAACTATCCTCACTTCTAACAAATATTTAAATAATACAAACCTATCAGGGAATTTAAAATGTGGGAAGCCTCGCTGTTTAATTTGTAAACATTTAATAACAGACAAAACATTCTCTGTACCCAACACCAAAATAAAATTACACCCACCAAACCTTACTTGTGACAGCAAAAACATCATCTACTTTCTCTTCTGCTCAATTTGCCCCAACAGTGAATATATCGGCGAATCCGGTAATAGCTTTAGATTTCGCTTCAATAATCAAACTAAATATACGACAAAAAAATGTATACTCCCCAATTGCAGCCCATTTTAATCAACCTGATCATACTTTAGAAAATTGCAAATGTTTACTAATAGACTCCAATTTTAGTTCTACATACACACGCAGAAAGAAAGAGACATACTGGATTTTAAAATTAAATACACACAAGCTAGGGTTAAATAGGGACTTAGGTGTGTTGAATCTTTACAAATATTTCAATAGCTAAAAAATTTTTTTCAGATATTCCAAGAAATTTTTATCTAAAACAAACAGACTTTCTCTACGGACATACCGCATGTTGTGAACAAACACACCACGTGATGTAAACAAAAAAATATTCGAACGCTATCGTGAAATACGTTTCTAATTCAAATTTAAAAATCAGTTGTTTCTGATGAAGGACCGAGGGCGGTCTGAAATATAAAATATAATAAAAATAAACAAATACTGTTCAAAAAAAGTACATTTTTAAATTCAAAACTTTTTATTAATATTCTTTCCTATATATATATATGTGCGTGTGTGTGTGTGTGTGTGTGTGTGTGTGTGTGTGTGTGTGTGTGTGTGTGTGTGTGTGAAATATTTGGTCCTGAGCATGGCGGTAAACTGCATCCGGCAGCAAGGCCTCTGATTGGGAGGTTGTGAAGATCATGGAACCACCTCTTAATTTCTGTTGTCCACCCTGACCCGGAGTGGTAGCCCTTGTTAGGCTCCCAGCTATGGGCAAACAGTTAACTCCCAAACTAGGATCAACACACTATGAAAGTACAAAAATGCACTTGTATAGAAATATATAAGTAAAAATAGACTTTTATATAAATATATACATTTTTGAAGGAAAAATATTACCAATAATATTTTTTGAAGAAAAAATTATTACCATAATAAAGTTTTGAAGGAAAAAAATTATTCTCAGCAAAACATTTTTGAATACAAAACTAGAAGACATTTTCAGTTTTCTAAAATAAAATAGAATAAAAACAAAAAACTCATTAAAATCTGATTAAATCAACCTTCTCACTATAACCAAACATTAAAAAAATACCTTAAAACCCCATACTTTGGGCATTAAATAACCCACAGACGTTGATATGCCGTTAAACAAAACTAAAACTCAAAAACTCAAATATGAAATATCAAGAAATTAGTCAGAAGGAGTTATATCCCCTTATCTATATAGTCACCTGTTGATTTATTACCAACTGTCGTATAAAAAAAAAAAACAGGTGACATTTGGTAATAAATCGTCTTGTTGACGACATTGTGTTTGTTGAATACTTCCTGTTTGGTTCGAACGTAAATGTGTTCGTGTTAAAAACTGATATAGATACTTCGTTGCAGGGCCACATAACAAAACGACCAATAGTAGAAAATGGAGTCCCCACCCTACCCCACAAAACGAGAGAGAGAGAGGGGGAGGGAGGGAGGGAGAGAGAGAGAGAGAGAAATCAAGTTTTAGTCTAAACAAACATTGAAAAATTAGTCATGACGAGAGTCAGGTAATTGAAATGGAAATGTTCTAATATGGCTGATGCTAACCTCCAGGGAATCGGCTAGTTTTGACTTCTCGATTTAACGCTCTCAGCTAACATGAAGTAGAAAATCGGCACTGAATCCATTCATAGGTTAGCTTGTAAGAAAGTTAATTCACTATATTGTACAAAATTTTCCTCTCCAGAATCTATCTTATATATCTATAAGTCTACTATTTGTCCCTACTTAGATTAATGTTGCTACATATGGTCCTGTGCCACTTCGATTTACTTTGAGCTGTTTCATAAAATCCAAAGAATTAATCGGCAATATTATTTGTCCTGATCAGGTTTCAGTCACTTTCCCACCGTCGCAAGGTTACTTCTTTGTGTCTTTTCTATAAATACTTTCATGGTAATCGTCCGGATGAGATCTTTTTGAATTTATGTGCAGTACTAGACTAGCATCGATAGCTCATCAATTTCCATTTGAGCTGGCTGGTCATAAATTCTATGCTAACAGTTTGTTTTTTTTTTTTGTTTTTTTTTTTTGCCTGACACTTCTCGCTTGTGGAACTCCCTTCCGGCTCCATGCCTTCCAGCCAACTTTAATCTGCAAAAATTTATACACAATGTCGATCGCTATCTACTGTCCTCCAGATTACTCTTTTTTTTCTTCCCGCTCATTATTAATGTTTCTGTTCCTAATTCTTCCATACCCTGTAACCTCTTGTGTCTTAGTGGCTTTACTGCCTTGCATGGGGTTATACCGATCGTGAATAACTGAAATACATTACTATTCTCCATATAAAAAATTAATGCAGAACACAATTTTTAAAATAATGTTCGTCAAAAGTTATTGCGCACAAGAGAATTAATTTTTTAAAAATTGGTGTAAATTTATTCGCAATATTTTAACCAAAATGTTTAGTTTTGATTTTTATAACAAAATTAAAGTAAAATTTAATTTATTTTTTGTATTTATTAATTTTTTACACTTTAACATTTTAGCTTTTTAAACTGATTCATGAAAATTAAGAGGGATTTTATTATGCTACTAACAATGATAAATGATAATAAAATAGATTTAAAAAAATGGTTTCGTGACTGTTAAGAATTAACTTTTCGTGACGATTACAGTTTTTAAATTCAAAGATGAGACGAGGGTAAAAAAAAACAAACGTTGTACTGCATTCATCTACAATCTAATTTACATTTCTGTGTCTTCCTCTGCAAATGTCAGCATATTTTAGTTTTCTTTCCATTATTTATTTATTTATTTATTTATTCTTTTGTTGTTTTTGTTTTGCTTTTTCTGGTACAATCATTTTATAATTTGTTCCTTTTAGGATTATGTTACTTGAAGAAAGTTACAGAATAGATCTGCCGAATCGTTCTGTGTACAACAATCAACAATCTATCAAATAAGCCTCTTCTCTAGGTAAAAAGTCACGTTTATTATTTTTAAAACATTATTGAATGACTTCCACTTGTTATTTGATGGCTTCCGCTTATTTTTGGGTGGCATCTGTTTATTATTGGATGGCTCCCACTGATTATTGGGTGGCTTCTGCTTATTGTTGGGTGGCTTCCGCTCATTATTGGATGGCTTCCGCATATCTTTGGATGGCTTCTACTTATTATTGGATGGCTTCCGCTTATTCTCAGTTGATGGCACGTTTCTTCAATAGTCCAAGACTCTCTTAAGTATTGTTTTTATTACCATTATTTGGCATTGGTTAAATCTTCACAACAGTAGAATCTGGTTAAAGATTGAATGCTGTGGGGATCAATGAATATCTTGAAAATACATGGTGCATACAAGATGCAGCTGGTCGTTTTTATTAGAAACAACAAATTTCCTTACCACCAATAATGTTTTTAATTTCTGGAATTTTTTAATTTTTGTTTCTATATAGTTTCAATTCTTTTTCAAGTTGTTTCATTCTTCAAAACGTTTCTCCAAATACACATCTCAAAAAACTTAATTTTTACATACTAAAGGGAGACAATTGCGTTATATAATTATACGCATTTAGTTCCCTTGTGGGGCCACACCTATTCATAATATTACTGAACCTTCAGCAAAGTTGTTTTTTTTATGTGCATAGCCATCTTAAACATTTGCTCGGGGACACCACGAGCAAAGGAGCTCCATGCTAATCTGTATATGTTAAGTGACTTGTGTTACAGAAGCCCCTTTTTGAGAAATACTAAAAATAAAAATTACTATGTGTACTACGATTTGTGAAAATATGTTATAAAAGATCTATTTCATGATTGGGGTTGGTTTAAAACTTCGGTATTAAAAATGATTAGAGATACCTAATTTATGCATTTTAGGTATCTCCATTCATTTTCGATACCTAAGTTTTTAATTGAACTTTTAAAAAACTGTTTTCTTGAAGCGTTAATTTTAACTAAATAAGAAGCTAAATGATTCAGTTTACTATTTCCAGTCAACAAAATACTCTGGTGTATTTCAAACAAAAATTACGTTTATTAGAATTTAAAATTTTAAAATAAAAAAAAATTCAATTTTTCGGCCATTTTTGAACGATCGAGACATTTGTAAACAAAAATTAATTCTCGGTTTTAAAAATCTTGCAAAAATAAAATATACATATATAATACGTTACACCCAGAAAATTAGTAAATTTATAGTTCAATTAACCTGACATTAAATAAATATTACTCGCAAGAAATTCAGAAAGTATTTTTTAATCACGGAGCTGTAATCTTTCTGACCTTTTAAATCAATGATACAACCTGCCATCAATAATTTCACGCATCTGGCTAAGTATGGTTTACCAGAATTGACATAAATTTATGAAACTTAAGTGAACGTTTCGTAAGGGAAACAACACTTGAAACACGTGACTTTAATTATAAGTCTCTCATAACTTTCCATAGTTGAAAAAAAAATTGTGCAATTTAGTATAAAAAAAATTTAAAATTATTTTAAAAATCTTACACCTAAATGATTTGTTTTAAGCTTTTCAATTTTCGATTTGTAAATATACTCTTTACCTAATAAATTAATAAACGAAGACACCGAAAGACTGGAAGAAATTTAAAAGATGTTTGAAACTTTATAAATCATCATAATTAGCAAACAAAAAAAACTAAAATATTTATAATTCATTTTAAATCGAAAAACATGTTTTTTCAGAATGTGGTATTCTTAATATATATTAATTATAAAATCAATTATAAGTTTATCTAAATAAAGATGGCGTAGTTTTAATGCATTTTTTTATTTTACTATTCCGTGCAGATTTTCGGAAAATTGGCTTTATAGAAAAAATAAATGACTTACATTGTTCAAGGAGTCCTGTATTTAACCAATAAAATAAAATCTGTGATCAGTATTGAATTTCTAGAAATTTCATTAAATTAATTGGAGGAGGGTAATAGATGTAAAAAAAATATTTTTAACAAAATTTCCTAAAAGTAATAATTGAATAAATAGTTTTATTCATTTGTAAGTCCTGAAAGTTTAATTAAAATCAGACAATTACTTGATTTTTGCAAGAATTTCAAAATTAATGTGTCTTTCAACGCCAAAAAAGTTGTGCAGTATTACGTGTACCATATATGGGATAAAATTCCTATATCATCCAACAACTAACTAAAACACAAAAAGTAAAATTGCACACACGCAAAAATGGATCAGAATGACCAAGGCAAAAATTCACAATCAAGGGTGAAATTTGATTTTGCCGAATAGGAAAAGGATAGACCCCGTCCTGAAAAAAAAAGATGCAGCCAAATTTCGCGATCAAATGTTAAATGTATTTTCTAGTCAATGAAAGGAAGCGATTTGAAAAAAAAGAGAAAAGTTAGCGATCCAGATAAAAAGGTAGAGAGAAAAAAACTCAAAATTAGTCAGTCAAATGGCAGCACAGAGAGACGACTCGCAAGATGTGACTGAAGAAATTTTAATTTGCCGACTCGGAAGTAAAGTCCCGTTACAAATTCGTTCACTTGTATCACTCATGCTATTTTTTCCTCCTTTTTCTTCATCCTCAACATTTTCGCGTTCAACGAAGAAGACGACGACGACAACAACAACAGCAGCAACTTACTTTTAAAAATTAACGTCCGATAAGTACCATTTTCTTTTATCGCTTCACCTTCCTTTTCCCTTTCTCGCCGGTCATAAAAAAAGAAACGAAACACAGACTTTATTAATAACCTTTAAATCTTTCTACATGAGGTAACTATTGTTATGGACCGAAGTTTGGGGCTATGCATAAATTATTAGTGATTGAACCTGAGATTCAATCGCAAAATGGAACACTTAAGATTATGAATTTATGATGCACTACTAATTATCAGCTATTGATAATTTGTGAAGTGTTGAACGTGGTCTTTTAGATCAATATCAGACACCCTAACTATGCCCCTAAGTTAGATTTAGGTCTTGTCCGACAGTTTTTGAATCAGCACACAGTAGAGTGTTTGTATTAATACTGTTCGTACAATTAACGGAAGGATATGTTCATTATGGAAGCAATTTTTTTTAAATATCTCGTTACAACTACACGTCCTGGTGTGAGACTAAATGCTATTAAACGATATATATTTCCAGGTGAATAACCCTTTCAGCAAAAACGAAACGTAATGTTTTGTGTGGAGCACAGAATATTGTTTTGGTTATGTTCTCTTACAGTATATCAAACTCAATGGGTTATTTAATACCGATAAGATATTTTCGGACAGGTTCGTTTGAATAGAATTCTTTGTAAGAAATCAATTTGCAGATCAGGCTTTATTGACGTATATTTGTAAAGAGAGTTTTTCTCAAGAGTCAAATGTATCGCTGGTTTGTGTTTTTTCATCAACCCTAACCCTAACCCTTTTCTTCCAACAGCAAAAATTGCTACAAAACGTTAACCTAAGAACTTGATTTTTTTCTTTAACAGTCTCGTAATATCGAAACTTTAAATGGTGTTGAACTCGTTCAGAAATATCTAAACTGGCATTTGTATAACACGGCCGTCTAGGGATTAAAAATATCTTTAAACGAATGAATGGTGGAGGTCTTAACGAGGACCAGCTTTCTTCAAAGCTTGTGAATGGGTGATACAGACTCACCATGATTTATTTTGTTTTACGACATATTAACCTCAATGGGTTAGTATTTAATGCAGACAAAATATTTTAAGATATATTCGTATGAACAGAATATGTATTCTTTGTAAGAAATCATTTTGTAGATCAGGTTTCACTGACGTATTCTTGTAAACAGGGTTTTTGAGGAGAGTCAAATGTATTGCTAGTAATATTTTTTCATTCAAAATTATATTGCTGGCAATGTTTTTAGAATGTCTTGCTGGTAATATTTTTCCAGAAATGTATTGCTGGTATTTTTAATATAAAATTTTTTTATATTTTCATAATGTATTGACCGCATTTTGTGGGGTTAACTATTTGCCCATAGCTGGAACTCTAACCGGCGCTACCACTCCGGGTCAGGGGAACAACAGCAATTAAGAGGTGGTTCAACGCTCCTCAAAACATCCCGATCAGAGGCTTTGCTGCCGGATGTAGTTTATCGTCATACTCAGGATCACACAAAAAGACTAACAGAGGAGAAGAAAATAGAAAAACTTCTAAAATTAGTATCGTGGCTCAAAAACAGGTGCAACGACAGCAACTCATGCCATTCCTTTAGATATGGCATTTTCATTTACATCCGTTCCTGCTACCAATCATCCAATTTCAATAGACATGTCATTGTTACCTGTTGCCACTGTCGGTGACATTTTATAAAAGGAAATACCCAAATCAGTAACAATAAAATAGTTTATAATACAAGAGACAGGTCCGAGGCTAGTATTAATGATACTAACACAGTAGATTACTGGATTCGTAGTGGGCCCTCATCATGCCAGAATTATGATAAATACTTTTCAAACTTACGCAGTGTGTATAAAACAGCTGGGGTAGAGAATATGAAAGCAAGGTATTTATCAAATAATGTGTCCAAACGTGAATGGCGACTCTATTCACCACCTCAATGTCGTCTCTACTGCTTTGTATGTCGCCTATTGCTCAAGAAAATCTCTACGTATGCTACATCGGGGTTCAATGACTGGAAGCACAAAAATGTTAGTTTGGAACAGGAAAATGCAGAACATTGAAATTGCATGACAGCATAAGGCGTAAAGTAACTGGAAGGGTAGATTCTTTATGACTTGAGCAATATTGGCATAAAGTGTTGACACAAGTGGTTTCAGTAATCTGTTTTCCTGCCTCCAAAAGTATGTCATATTTAGGTATACTAAAGCTACTGAATGAATTTGACTCTTTCTTGGAAGAACATCTCAAAATCTATGGGAATCCTGGAAAAGGGAATCCGTCATATTTATCTACAAATATTTGGGAGGAATTTATTGAATTTAATGAGACAACAGTTTCTTTGTTCTATTCTTGAAGTAAAAGAGTCGAAGTTTAATAAATGTAGATTCCGCTCAAGGCATCTCCCACACAAATCAACTGACATTTATTGCCCCATACATTAAATACTTTGAACCTGTGGAATATTTATGATGTTCATCCGCATCTTTTCTCATGAAGTAAAAGATCTAATAGTTAATGATGTGGATTTTCTTAATAAGAACAAAATCCCATTATGAAACTACCGTGGTCCAACATATGATAATGCCACAGGTTTCTCTGGACGATATACTGGATTGCATGCACAGATTCATCAACTCAATTAATTCACCATCTATGGACACAGCCTGAATTTGGTGGGAGAATGCAAAATGTTGTCTACAGACTGTAAAATTCTTTGACTTTGTTCAGCATCGGTGCTCATTTCTACTCTTCGCTGAAATGTATTAACATTATCTCCAGGAAAACATTTTGTGGCCAAGCATGTCTGACACACGGTAGTCAGTACATTTTGATGCTGTTCCTGCTCTGTAGGGGGTTTCAAGAAAATAAAACATGACTGGATTCTCTATCAGCTGACAATGAACTGTGACAAGATAACTAGGTGTATAATAAGGTGCTTTGTAAAATATGTATTTTATTATAATAGATTAAAATAAGAAAATGGTTAAGAATAGAAAATAGATTAAAAACGTTTTGTTTTAACAAAAGTGAAAAAGAGAAAAAAATAAATAAACGCTTTTTCTTTTATGAGGAAAATTGTGGAAGAGAAAAGAGTATCAGATTAGTGCTTTAAATCCTACCACTCTTCCGGTAAATATTTGACTCGGTGATTTAATGTGATAATAGATAAAGTTCAGGAAATAGTTTTTTTTTTTTAATAACCAGGTCAAAGGCTGTCTTTACTGTGTCTTAACCACACATTAAGAATTTTCCGGCGGAAGCTTTATTAAGATAAACAAAAATTCCTGGAAAAAATACTGAGGCTAGGTACAGACTGGATGTCTGCGGGATATTTACACATCAAAAGAAGGAAAATTTAAGTGCCCTGAAATTTCGGACTTGCAGTCGCCAATTGCTTATCAACCGGTGGTTTAAAGCATTTCCGGATTTCCGGATTCATTTTAAATAAATAGAAGTGAATCAGTAGAGTAGAGTTGAGTTTCCAGTTAGTTCCGCCGGACGTGTGCTTGAAGTAGGAACCTCCGTTCGTCTTGTTTCGGTCAGTTCGGATTTGTTGATCTCTATTAATTAGAGTTAGAGCTGTGTGTCACATTCGCCTGCCCCAACCGAAAAGGCTAACTCTAAGCGAAATAAAGCATCCTTTCAACTCATCCAAGTTGTAGTTCATTCCTTGTACCCCCAGCTGTTCGACCGACATTTTCAACAAACTCCCGGCAAACATCACAGCGTGGAGAACGGCCGCCGGAGAAATTGTTTGGACCGTCCGTTGGGGTGTTACTGAACAACAAGTGAGTAGAAGGCGGGATGCAGAAGGATTTAACCCCAAAATGGAAAACCTGGAAACAATCTTTTTCATAATTCTTTAAAATGACATGCTACAAAGAAAGAACAAAACAAGTAAAGTTATGCAATAAAAAGGTGTGAATATTATTGTTGTTACGAAATTTCTTGAATCTATGAAAACCTATCTTCAGGAAACTAAAGACAAATTTAATGAATATGAATTCAAAGCCAGGAGTATGTGTCTAGATACAGATTAGAATGATGGGAAAAAAACGGGAACGAAAACGAATTACGCGTCTTAATAGATACGATAGATCAGCAGAAAATGTACTTCTCAGTAAAACTGAAAATTTAAAGATAGAAATCTTCCTCCCTATTCTGGACACTAATTTTTAAATTGACAAAACGTGTAGAGACTTATTCATAGATTGAGAAGTTGTTTTCTTTTTTCAGTGAATTGAAAACCATTGCTTCTGGTGCAGTAAAGAAAAAGAATGAACATCTGGCTAATATTTAATACAAAGACCTGGATTACGATGACCGTTTTAGATGAAAATGACTCTTGATGAAAATTGTGAGACTTTCCTTGGACAGTACAGAAAAATAATTTTGTCCTCAGAGTGTTCATGTGTATGATGGCGACCATTTTTTTAAGATTGAAACTTATAAAACTCTACTTCCTAGCACAATGGGGTGGCAAGTGCATGGGAAAAGACATCCTGTTCCTGAAGAACATTGACTTTAAGCCAATAATAAAGCAATTCCCTGAAAGGAAATATCACAAATGCTTGTTATAATAAGAAATTCGTAGTAATTTCATACTGTGCCATGTAATCTGTGTGGCTTACTGAGTATTATTGTGTTTTTCAAGCCTTGTGCATTGTTTGATTTTTATCATGTTGATTAGTTGTTGCTGTACAGCATGTTTTAATTTTTTAGCACCTTTTTAAGCGCTAATAAAATAAATATATGTTTGATATTATTGACCATATACTTTTTAATCCTGTGAGTGGTTGTCGTAATGCTGTCTGTGTGGCTAATCTTTTAACGTTGTTCTTTATAAAAATAAAAACGTGCAAGATCCTAATGAAAACACCCTGATGAAAAGGAGAAATATGCATGAAACGATATTTATTACACAAACGAATTTATCTTAGATTGTATTTTTTTGTTTTTTATCTCAAGACTTTTCACAACAAGCAAAAGAAAATAAAGAATTAGCATTAATCCACGCTGATTAAATAATCAGTCATCGAATATAAAAATGAAATACAAACTTATGTGAAATAATATTGCAAATGCTTCATTAATGTGCTTTTGTGTTCTGATCAGCGTACTAATTTTTTTATTATCATTTCATAAGACGCAATTGGTTACTGAGTGTGAAAAATATAAGAAAAAGAAAAACATTATTCAAGAGAAAAAAGAAGAAAAGGAATTAAGAAGACAGAAGATAATAATTGACATTGTATGTAAATATTTTGAAGATAAAATTTTGACTGGAAAGCAAAAAGCCAGAAGAGAATTCCACAAGCGAGATATGCGGGAAAATAAACCATTAGAATAGAACTTACATAAACATCTAGACATTTCAGCTATAAAATGATGAGACCTAGCTGCCAATAGAGTACTACGTTTAAATTTGTAAAGTTGAGGTATCAAAGGAGAAAATTTATCAGAACAATTACTATGACGATATTTTTGGAAATGGCACAGGGATATTACGTTACGGTGGTAGGAAATGACTGAAGCCAATTTGCTAGGTCAGGTCTAATACAATTGCAGATTATAATCACAACATTGATTTGGTCGATAGTATCAAGTTTGAGCTATGTACTGAGAACGTCAAAAGTAACCAGGTACAGAAATTTAACTATCTGAATAGTGCAGTATCGTACTACAGAAAATGTGACACAGAAATCCGAGTGGAAATAATGAAACATGTTCCTTCACAAATCAGCATTATAAATACAGAGGAAAATCTAGTTAGAAACAAAGAAATAAATAATCTGGAACTTTTATGCAATATCAAAACTCGAGCATGAAAATAAATGCTCAACAACTTCCTCATATCATGAATATGACCATAAAGAAGAGGACAACGGCCCGAACAATGTAAATTGCCTAAATATTTACAATAACTCATCTCAGAAATTTAAACAAATTTCTTCACTGATGAACAGTTTACTTCGGGCAGTAGAGATTTGATTCTACAGAAAGATGCTGAGAATGTCATGGACAGAATAAGTAAACAACCAGGAACTTTGAAGAAAATGGAAACAAAAATGACGTAGCTGCTGAAAAGTATAATTTATTAACTTTATATATTATCACATCATATATATATATATATATATATATATATATATGTGTGTGTGTGTGTGTGTGTGTGTGTGTGTGTGTGTGTGTGTGTGTGTGTGTTTCTTTTTTTCTGTTCTTTCTTCTTTCCCTGTTCATGATTTTTTACTTGTCTAAGCTCCTAGATCTTTTGATAAAGTGTCTGTTAGTCACACCTACACTATTGATTTTATAAACACACACACACACACACACACACACACACACACATATATATATATATATATATAATTCTGTCAGTCAGTTAAGTGCCATACGTGATACGTGATACACGCTTCTTCTAACTGGGCAGAAGATTTTCCCGCAGTAGGTTGCCATTATTTTCTGTGGTATTGGCTATAGAACCCAATCTGTCCTGCTATTTAAAAGTATTCAAATATAAAAATAAAAATGTATTTAAATATAAAAGTATTCTTGGTACAACCGATATAATATTTTATTACTTTTAAAACCCGCCATTATTTTTACACCTTATCTTTTAATAATAAAACTTACCGCCACAACACATCACTTTCTACTTGTTATTGGCAATTAAAAGATGCCAATAAAATCCCTACCATAAAATGGAAAATATTTTAAAAAAACAGAACTTGTAAATCTTTACATGCGTCATGTTTTCTATGTTTACAAGAAAAATTACAATTATCAAATTCCCAAAACTAAACTTACTTAAACGTAACGAAATTATTTCCATTTGTCATTGTCATCTAAAATATATCCTAAAGTATAGTTAATTTTTGCTAACATGATATAATTAGACACCTATAATCTATCCTCTAGCATATATTGATTGATTCTCTCATCTATCAATTAATTGTTACGGCTTAACGTATAGATTTCCCACTAAGTCAACTACATATGTTCGACGTGCAGTGCATTAAAAAAAAACTCTCCCGTCTTGTCCACTACTTTAAGTTGAATAACTCAAAGAAAATCCTGTAACCGTTTCACGAGGACACGCGATAACTATTTAGACTTGCGTAATGCTACAAACGTATCATTCAATTTATTTCACCACTAGCGTGGAGGACGTCTGGGTCTTAAGTCATTTTAAGTCTCTGACCCCCTTTACTCTTTCAATCAAATTTCTCCTAGACATCATGATCTGATTTTCTATTGGTTCACTGAGACAAACCTCCTGAAAATTCCCCCGCTTTCATTGTCTGGATTTGGAAAAAAATTGTGTTGTTTTTTAAGCTTTTATATATAATGATTCCTAAGTGCAAAAATATTTCACTGCCTGGCGAGATAAATACTAATAAGATAGTATCGAAACACAACAGCTCTTGTGTTGCAGTAAACTATGTTTTTATTATAAACTTATAATAAAAATATTGCCATATATAATGCTCTACTAAGTATCAAGCACTCTTAATAAAGAGAGAGAAAAGAAGAAAATTCAACATATAATTAGGGTTATAAAGCCAGAATTTATTTTAGCAACGGAAAGGAATACTTTTTACATTTGTCTCGTTCAGACCGTTGATGAATAAATAAAGGTTTATTTCACTCAAAATACTAAAAAAGAATGTTTATAACAGAGAGATTTTTAAACCGGAAATAAATTGAGAATAAATACATCAAATCACACACATAACACAATACAGAGTAAGGAATTAAATCGCATATACATAAAACAAAAAACACGAAGTTATACACACGCAAAAAGGAGTAAAGGGATTCATGCATAAACAGAATTAATCACACAAAAATTACTTAGGAAAGAATACGCAAAACTTGGGTATGAAGTAACATTTTATTATTTTTTTTTATCGTTTCACCCCAAACAAGGCTGTACCGCTATTAGTGTGCAGGGAGCTGTATAAGAGAAGAGTAAGGGTCTAAGCAAGTGGAGAGCAAAGAGAAAGACGAACCAGTTACAGTGAGTATCGGAGAAAGAGCAAGAGAAAGGTGGGAATACCGGTGAAAAGACAGTTGCTTGGGTAGAGTGAGAAAGGAAAAGAACAAGATACACGAGGTAATGTGGAAAGGACGAGAGAAGGACTGGAGTCAAGGGGATAAGAGATGGGAATTGACATTGCATTTAAATTCTTGAAACAAGTGAAAAAAAAAAGAAGGGAAGGAGAAAAATAAAGAGAAAGTGAACAGAAAACCGTAATTTCTAAATTTTTATTAACATAAAAACTCAGGGATCAATCGTTGGCAACACAAAGCCAGTCAATACCCGTTACCCAGCTCCCGTTAAACATCAGATGGCATCGCTACTCCAGGAAAACATACTCTTCAGATCCATCAACTCGATCATCTATACAGGGTAATTATATTATCCAAGTTTAAATAAAATCATATTTCTATTTAAATTCGAATTTATTGAATGGTTTTGAATTTATAAACAAGTTTTTCCTAATGTTAAAACCGTCTAGCACCAAATCAATTAGTGCCCAAACGGCCGGGCCCAACTGTCAACCGGCTCCCAAACAGCCGGACCCTAACGACGGCGTCTAAACGGCCGTGCCAAATAGTCCCATTCCGGTATTCCTTATACCTGTTGTATATCAATTCGTCAAAGAATAAATCTTGAATCAAAATGACGATCTTCTCAGCTTTGCTAGTAAAAACGCCGACTCGGATATATAAACATATACATGATATTTGTATTTTTTTCTCACTTAGGTGACATAGTTTGTATGGAGTGGTGGTTGGTCGAATGTAGGCACGTGCGCACACGAGGCACAGTTGGCTGCTGCGTTTGTCTTTTCTTCCCTCTTGTCTCTGATCTGCCCCCAATTCAACATTCTCTCTGATCTATTAAATAGATGAGGTTTGCTCGATACGTAGCACTTCCATTCTGCATTTCATTTATATATTCGAGTGCTTATTTCCTTGACCTCGACCTTTGTTTGCAAAAACAAAAAACAACCTGTCACCTGAATCTTCGCATTCTTTGACATTTGAAAACTACTTATTTTCTTACAAATCTTGCCGACCTTGCAAAATATCCTTCTGTGTTACTCCGCAACAAAAGAATATATAACACACCAAAATAACACATTCTTATTTATCATTCTTACGACATCCACCATAATACCTCAAAGTCTCTATCTAGTCCCAACTAGTTCTTATATGTACAATTTATCTGGGTGGTGGGTAATGAAATAACAATATTTAAAAAAACGCAAAGAATATTTATAATGAATACAATTTATATATAAGAAACAAAACAAAAATAGTGTTGTTAATAAAATCACCAATAATCCTTAATTTTTGAAAAAAATCACTTACCAGGACGAGATTAACGCGTATCTAGGTAATTAAGAACAATAGTTCGACCAAACACTCACACAAACACACACTCATCCAGACACAATAACAAATACGAAATATACATTTAAAAAAAAGTTTCACATCTACCAGGGAACTGTCATCTCTGTCACCTAACGGAGGAGGGGAAATTGAACTAAAGAAAGAGAAGACAGAACTAAAAGAAGCCAATGAGCATACATCCTGTAGCTAAGTTAACCTGATGTAAGAAAATAAGAATAAAACAAACATAAATGACCCTATTTTGTGGTGTTACCAAAAGTTGCAAATATCCTAATGCTTAACCGCGATCAAAATGCTACTCAAAGTCGGCTCCTTTCACTCGACACAGATGCGCAAGACTCAACCACCTTTGCCAGATTCTGATGGAGAGAGTCGCCGCCTTTCCATTTTAACCTTGACTGGGAAGAGATAAATTTCTAGTCTCTATAGAATTCCTTCTGTTGCGTTGTCCATATCACGACTCCCATAACGCCTAGCAATCAAAAACAATACATAATGCTCAAGTCTTAGTGCCACATTGCTACAATCAGAACTAGCCTGAAGGATAACGAACTTTCTGCACAGCATGCGAGCCATAATATCTTCAATAAACTTGCACAACGGAACTACGACCCTGCTGTAAAATAAGGCGTGACCCAGGGTCTCCACCGATCAACCGCAGCGAACGCAGTCTTAAAATTTATTTCTAATCTCGCCCAACCAAAGTCTTTTGCCAGTCCAGATGGCTTTTCGTATAACCAGCCAGGAGAGTGATGCCTCATTATTACTAAGGTATTTCAACCCAAACACCCAAGGTCGTATGGACGAGCCTCCTGCTATTTATTATAATATGTCATCTGCATATATCAGTTCCTACGTTATTATAGTGAACACTCCAATTTGAAATACAGGACCCATTTTTAGTCTAAATAATCTATATTACGTTTATTTGTTTGCTCGTTTCAGAAACAATAAGGAAAATACGTTCACCCAAATCGTCTTTCAAATTAAAAAAAAAAAACTGTAAAATAAAATAAACTCAACAGCTGTCTATAATGAATCTTCTATATTCCCGGTCATTAACAGAGATGTACACCATATCATTTCCTAGGGGGGTATGTAAATTGGTTATGGTCATGCAAGTGAGAAGCAAACTTAGTGTACTGAACACCATCTTTGCTGTATCCTATCAAATTAGCAAGATAAAATGTGTTTATACCTGCAAACAATTAGGACCAGAAGACATCTGTATCATGTCTAGTTTAACATCAGTATTTTATATTATATTCAGTACGAGTGTATACATACAAATAAATGCATAGCCGTCTTTATATATATATATATATATATGTGTGTGTTTATGTTTATATCTTAAGAACTAATGAAATGACATTCCACAGTTCGTAGCATACCACCTGATAAGGTGGTGAATATAGTACTGAAACACAACAGTTTGTTGTGTGGCGAAAAATGTTTTTATTATCTAATCTAAACTTATTTATAAATGGAACTTTGTCTCTGTGTGTGTGTGTGTGTGTGTGTGTGTGTGTGTGTGTGTGTGTGTGTGTGTGTATCCGTTAACTATAGACTCCGAAACGGCTGAACCGTCTTTCTTGAAAATTTACACAGTTGTACTATAAGCGTCTGCGAGTGTTCTTAGCTAGGTTTTGTGTCGAGGTACCCCCGATAAATATAAAAAATCGATAATCGAAAAAAAATCAGGTTATAGAAGGAGTGGTCCGATTTGAATCAAATTTGATACACTCATAGACAAAGACATAAGAAACGATATTCAAAAGTTTCAAGGTGGCAGTTCTTACAATAGTGCAGAAAATCAATAATATATATATATATATATATATATATATATAAAGCAAGATGTTTGTGTGTGTGTGTCTGTTTATCTGTCTGTCCTTTATACAAATCCACAATTTTTATTCGATTCTCACCAAACTTCACACAAATATTCTTTATGCTGTGTCTGAGCTCCAGGACCATGGATTAGTTTTAAAGCTTTCATTACACCCGAACAACGCCGGGCTATACTGCTAGTAAATAATAAGAATATTACTACATATATATATACATATCCAAATGAATAAGGAACGAAGAAAATAATTTCAACGTTCAAAACATTAATTTAAAACTGTGCTCATTCTAAAAATAGAGCAATGAATATTTATTAATAATTGTTCTTTCAATGTCGAAACAAACTGTACAATTTTGTAGTAGTTTGTAGTATGTACATATTATAAAGTAATAATTAATTATTCAAGTATAGGGTAGTTATGGGTGGAATAATATTCCATATCAAAAGAAACACTATTCTTTGAAAAGTGCATAGTAATAATATCTATCTATCTATCTATCTATCTATCTATCTATCTATCTATCTATCTATCTATCTATCTCAGTCTAGTCATTATCTATCTATCTATCTATCTATCTATCTATCTATCTATCTATCTATCTCATCTAGTCTATATCTATCTATCTATCTATCTATCTATCTATCTATCTATCTATCTATCTATCTCAGTCTAGTCATTATCTATCTATCTATCTATCTATCTATCTATCTATCTATCTATCTCAGTCTAGTCATATCTATCTATCTATCTATCTATCTATCTATCTATCTATCTATCTATCTCAGTCTAGTCATATCTATCTATCTATCTATCTATCTATCTATCTATCTATCTATCTCAGTCTAGTCATTATCTATCTATCTATCTATCTATCTATCTATCTATCTATCTCAGTCTAGTCATTATCTATCTATCTATCTATCTATCTATCTATCTATCTATCTATCTATCTCAGTCTAGTCATTATCTATCTATCTATCTATCTATCTATCTATCTATCTATCTATCTATCTATCTATCTCTAGTCTTAGTCTTATCTATCTATCTATCTATCTATCTATCTCAGTCTAGTCATTATCTATCTATCTATCTATCTATCTATCTATCTATCTATCTATCTCAGTCTAGTCATTATCATATCTATCTATCTATCTATCTATCTATCTATCTATCTATCTCAGTCTAGTCATTATCTATCTATCTATCTATCTATCTATCTATCTATCTATCTATCTATCTAGTCTAGTCTAGTCTATCTATCTATCTATCTATCTATCTATCTATCTATCTATCTCAGTCTAGTCATATCTATCTATCTATCTATCTATCTATCTATCTATCTATCTATCTATCTAGTCTAGTCATTATCTATCTATCTATCTATCTATCTATCTATCTATCTATCTATCTATAAATTCACTCCGGTCTTTATTGTAATACAGAGTATTATTATTTTGGGAGATGTATGGGGTGTATTAACAGTAGTAGTACCTTTGCAGCGAAGCGGTCGTCCATGCTTTACTCAGATGAATTGGAATACTGAACTGTACTGGTTCATATCCATCTTTTGCACATATCTCCAAGAAGTTGCTTGTGCACTTTGACGGCAACAGCCCTGTTAACAGCATCGACCTGCCAGCTAAATTGCTGGTAGTCGGTGGGTTCCTCCGACG
Source organism: Ascarosepion bandense (assembly GCA_037127315.1). Lineage (NCBI taxonomy): Eukaryota > Metazoa > Mollusca > Cephalopoda > Sepiida > Sepiidae > Ascarosepion > Ascarosepion bandense. The sequence continues at coordinate 1,471,313 of JBBBDQ010000638.1, forward strand.
CAATCAGTGAAGGCGAAACCCTCACTCCAAATCCCCTGTGTCAAGCAGTCATCGGCGTAGGAGCTGTGTATCAGAGGTCAACGATCTTATCAATGAGCGGATGAAATTCTGAGGGGAAGGTGTATTTACATGTTTGTATGGACATAACTACTAGAGTCGGTGATATGTGTGTTTTATGTTGTAGTTTCTTTAATTTCTTTAATCCGTATAATATCCTACAATTCTTAAGAGCTCTTTCATGTTTGATTTTGCTTAGCGGCATACCAACCTTTGTGGATTGTTTAATTCCGATTTCTAAATATTTTGAATGTAACTACAGAACATTTTTTATTCTGTTGAATATTTTTCTATGAATATGTATTGTGGTCCTTTTTTATGTAACAATGAACTGCTGGTACTTTTACTATAAAAATGTATTTTAGAATTTTAAAATGTTTTGTTTTTTGTTTGAGTGATCACTATTTTTCCATAGCTGGGACCCTAACAAGTGCTATCACTGCGGGTAAAGGTGGAGGTGGTTCTAGGCTTTTCAGAATCTCCAATCTCCCGATCAGAGACCTTCCTGCCGGATGTAATTCATCAACCCGAACTAAACATAAAAGACAAGTGCATCTAAGTTTCAAGTTTTTGGAGAACAAACAATTAAACCTTTTTATCATTTATAAAAAGGATATTCTATTTTTTTCTTCTATGATTTATTTAAATTATGGAAGTTTTCATGAATAGTGCAGATATTGTTATTACATTTTTTGTTTTATTTTTTATATAAAATCTTTAATGTAAGAAAGATTCTAAGGGAGATAATTCTATTAGAGTTATTTCCCGTTGTTTTATCGAAGTTATTTCCCATGGTTCTTTAAAAGAAAATCCAAGAAAAAACACTAAATGTTGAAATAGTCTTCTTCTTCTTCTTCTTCTTCTGTGTGCCTTGTCCTTTCCACGTCTTCCTATCTTCTTCTTCTTCTATGTGCCCTGTCCCTTCAGGACGTAGGCGATCATGGCTCTCCACGTCTCCCTATCCCTTGTGGCTCTTAGTATGTTTGCTCCTGTTGCTCCTGGCAACCCCTGTTCCGTCATCCACCTGATCAGTCCCTGCAAATATGTTATCCGCTGCCTTCCTCTGTCTCTCCTTCCTTCTATCTGTCCAGTCAGTATCAGGTTCTCCAGGCTCTCCTTCCTCATTGCATGTCCCAGGAACTTCAGTTGTCTCTTCCTGATGCTCACCATCAATTTCCTTTTTGTTGCCATTCTTTCTAACACCTCGTCGTTGCTTGTATGCTCAGTCCACGATATCCGTAGCATCCTTCTGTAGAACCACATTTCGGCCGCTTCCAGTTTTGTCCTCATTTTCGATGATGTTGTCCAGCATTCACAGCAGTCACTGGTGGCTTTTAGCAGGATTTCTCCTGTTACACCACGCAACCCCGTTCTGTCATCCACAGGCCCTTTAGACATGTTATCCGCTGCTTTCCCCTGTCTCTTTCCCCCTCTATCTAGCCTGTTAGTATCAGGTTCTCCAAGCCCTACTTTCTCATTGCATCTCTCAGGAACTTTTGTTGTCTCTTCCTGATGCGCAATATTAATTTCCTTTTTGTTTCCATCCTTTCCAAAACCTCGTCATTGCTCACATGCTCTAACCATGATATCCGCAGCATCCTTCAGTAAAACCACATTTCAGTTGCTTCAATTTTTTTTTCCATCTTTGATGATATTGTCCAGCGTTCACTGCCATATTGAAGAACTGACATCACATAGCAATCCAGTATTCTCTTCTTTGTTTCTAGTGAAAGTTTCCTGTGTTTTAATACTTTACTCAGCTTCTGGAACGCGTCCTTCGCCATGCCAATTCGCCTTCGGATCTCTGTGCCGCACTTTTCGTCTTCTGTTAGAACACTTCCCAGGTATTTAAATTTTTGTCCCTGTTTGATTTTAGTATCCCCCACTTGTATTTGTCATAGACCAGAAATAATTTTTGCACAAATTCGCCTGATATAGAAATTGTCATTTGCGATTCTAGTTTTCAGATGAACTTAATCACGGTTCGCTGGTCAGAAGCTCATACGTTTATCAACACAGACTATTCAACCTGCTATCAAAGGATTTTCGAAAAAACTGTTAAATAATATTAAGTAAGAAGTAATTGAAAAAGCAAAAAAGCGAGTAAGAGGAAGAAAAAAAGGTAGGTAGCTACTAAAAAATTTTATATTTTAGATTAAAGTCTAAAATGTGCGTTATTTATGGGGGAAGAATGCTCAGTTAGGGACAAAAACATATCGGAAAAACGTTTATAGACGTACAACATCGCGAGGTATGAAATTGACAGTCAATATGCAGTACTGATTCCTATGATCAATGTCTCTCTCTCTCTCTCTCTCTCTCTCTCTCCACACACACACACGCACACACACACACACACACACATATATATATATATATATATATATATATATTTCAAGCAAAAGAGGATATAGTTTTCACAAAAAGCCATTTAACCAACTAGTGAGACTCACTTTTCATCCGATGTGTGAGTCTCACAACTTGTTAGGTGTGTCAAAAAATTCCGTCTTTAAAAACTTGTTTTGTCAAATTTCATTAACCCGCCTATTAAACACACACACACACACACACACACACACACACACACACACACACACATATATATATATATATATATATATATATATATATATATATATCCGGGTGAGTATAGAATGAGGAGAGAAAAAAGATAAATTTTTTCCGTCCAAAACATTAATTTAAAACAGTGCTCAATATATGATGTATAGAGCAGTGAATATTTATTATAAATTATGTTTTAGAACATGTACATAATTTCTTCTATATATGTCCTCTTCCCTACAATCATATGTTTGTTTCAGTGTTTGGATTTAAACACTTCTTCGGGGGAAATAAAGGTTTGGAATCATTCTCTGTTTATATTTGGTTCGTTGTTGTCGTGGGGGTTGGTTGGGGTTATTGGTAATTAAGTGAATGTCTCGTTTTGATCGTTAGACTTTTGAGGAATTTCAATAGTGCTTCAATGTTTTTGCCACGGAAAGCCAAACATTGTAAAAATTTTAAACCGGGGAAAGAAAAAGATAAAATGAAATAAAATAAATAAAATAGAAAGAAGAAGAAAAGAGAAGATGTAAGATTTAAGAGAAAGAAAAGAGAAAGACTAGCAAAGAAATATACAAACGTTGTAAAAGATAAAATAAACAAAAGAAGATCAAAACCAAATAAAAGTTAAAAATAATGATAAAAATAATAAAACCCTCTTAAGGGAATTTGTTCATCAGTGCAAATAAAAAGAATAATAGTAATTTTAAAAATATTGCCAGTCCCGTAAGCCATTTTTTTAAAGGCGAGCAAATAGTTAAAATATTGAGATAAATTCAGATATATTTAAAAGTATGGAAGATTTTATGGTTGCAAAAATTAGTGATTTCATTACGTTGTTTCAATAAATATGTTTTGGGGAATTCTATTATATGGATTTTTTTCTTGCAAGGAAAGGAAAAATATTTAATGTAACGATTTACATGTTTTAGCTTTAGTTAGTATTTTCCATTTAACTGTAGGAGTTTTATTTGCATCTTTCAGAAAAATCAGTGAACAGTTTAGGTCAGTGGTACGATCAACCCTTAAAAGATACCAACCAAGTAAGCACCCAGATCATTACAAGATCTCCATAAGATGGAGCTTTGTCCTCTAAAAGGAAAATAACAGGTATGGTGCTTAGGGTATGTACTCATTCCAATGCTACTATGGCTCCTACTTGTATACGAATTTGGAATGAGTACAATTGAGTCACTGGAAAGAAAAATGAGTAAATATATTCGAAAATGGTTGTTTTTGCCTCCAGATTTGTCTGATATTGGATTGTACTGCAGACAAGCAAAGGTAAAGTTGCCATTTAAATCAGTCGTGGAGGAGTATAAATCCCGAAAAACCGGACGTAGGATGACTCCAAGGATAAAGCAATAAAAGCATGAAATCCTATATTAAAAACAGGCAGAGAGTGGAATGTCAGAGAGACAATAACAAGTGCTAAAGACAATCTAGCTTCCAATGAAGTCATCGGATACACTCAAGCAGGAAAACAAGGGTTAGGACTAAATGAAAGGCAATGGTGGTCAAAAACTTCTGGTAAAGATCGCCGAGACATGGTCATCCAAAATGCAAGAAACGAAGAAGATAACAAAAAACTCGTAAAAGGAGTACAACAAACCCAACAAGACCAATGGACAAACTGGGAGGTGGCCTTACAGAAATCTATTACATGGAAGGATATTTGGCAGATTGCTCTACTCAGGTTAAGTTTTTTAATACGTTCCACATATGACCTGCTACCATCTAAGAACAATCTTGTTAAATGGAAGAAGAAGAGCGATCCTACTTGTCCCCTGTGTAAGGAAAATCCACAAACATTAGAACATGCTCTTAGTTCATGTAAAACAGCCCTTGTTAGTGGAATATATACATGGAGGCACAATAATGTTTTGGATGAGCTGGTCAGAATTATAAAGAAATATATGAAGTCTGAGTCAACTAATTCAACCCAGAAATTTGTTGCAGAGGAAAAAAGATATGTCGGTTCTAAGCAAACAAGCAAATGTCAAGCTATACCTGGAAATCTCCTTAGTTCTGGCGGCATTTCGGAGATATCTGCAGACCTTTCTGGTTGGCGTAATGATTACCCAAAATAATATCAAGTAAATATCCGCGACCAGATATTGTTCTTCTATCAAGGGTGAACTATAAAATCATAGTTTTTTAATTAACAATACCATATGAAAGCCGGATGGAAGAAAGCCATGATTATAAAACTAATAAATATGAAAATCTAAAATCAAAGCTAAAAAATGAGGGGTATAATGTAACTGTTAGAGCAGTGGAAATTGGATCAAGAGGTTTCGTTGCAGGCACTCTGTACCAATTTCTGGGTCAAACTGGAATCAAATGGCGTAATAGAACCAAAAGTATAAAACGCCTAATAGAAGTATATGAAAATAGTTCTATGTGAATCTGGAAAAAAAAATATTCCGTGGAGTGTTTCAGCGAACATGACGGCATAACATGACTGATCGTGAGTGCATAATAAGGTTCACGTTGCATTCTCAGAACGCGAGGTTTGCCGTCTTTCGAAATTTTCGTAAATCTAATTTCGCCGTTGGACATTTGAACTAGTATATCTACAACACACTTATATATCGTTATAATGGGGCCTCACATCAGTAAGCGGGGGGCCGGTGTGCAAGTAAAACCGTTAAGAGGAAGGACTCGAAACGGTGCACATTCTCGCATGATGACCCCAATTTAAATATAAATTCGAGAGGAACACATTAAAAGAAATTCAATGGAGTCATATGCCGTAGAGAAGCTCGGTTGAAATGTCATTGACATGAGGAGTATTACACATTAAGCTCTCTTCAATTACTTTCCAGTAATTTCCTTCTGCATCTTTCAACTGCAAGTATTTAGAGAGCGAAGTAGAATTACTATATGCTTTACTATTAAAAGATAAATTATGCTGGTAAAATCGAGACTTAAAATTATCTTTAGTACATCCGATATAACGTTTGGTAATATTATTACTCGTGCAACCAGACTGGCAACTGGGTCCCACCCATTCACAGTCAGGTTAGCCAAATGCAGACAATTCTACTCCTTCAGCTTCTTCTCTTGCACTTCCCGCCTGTGGAACTCGCTCCCGTATTCTTGCTTTCCTGACGGCTACAACCTCCAGAAATTTAAATGCAAAGTCAATACTCATCTACTAACCACTGGACTCTAGCTCTCTCCCCACCCCTGTATAACCTTCCCTTTCTCTCCACCTATGTATCTGTCATCGCACCTGCTTTCTCAGCTTTCTATTGTTCCTTTCTAACTAGGTTATACTCCTCACTCTTTTCTAATTAATCTTTTTACATTTATGTAGCCCCCTGCACATCAGTGGCGTTTCCGCCTTGCTCGGGGTAAAATGATTAAAAAAAAAAAATTAGGATTTTTATTTGTAGAGATAGTAGCTAGGTATACAATGGAATCTGTAAGGCTTTTATTTTACATAGGACATACGTTATGGTTATGCCAATTGTAGAAACTTATATTATTATCATTATGTATAGTACGTTAGTTATAATTAATCTCATAATGTTTCAGAATGTTATTATTGTTTTTTTTTTATTATTATATCGAGACTATCAGTGCAGCTACAACTAAGTTTCAATGTATTTTATTAAAAAAATTGCAAAGTGGCTTTAACAATAATTCCTCCACTGAAGACATTTTCTATCAGAATAGCCATTACTATAATACAGTCCTAAAAACATCGGCTATAATCGTAAAGATATTAAATATCATAAACAATTTTTTTTTTAATCATATCACCCCAAGCAAGGCGGTAACGTCACTGATGCGCAGGGGGCTACGTAAGAGTGAAAAGATTGGAAAAGAGAAAGCCGGAAACCACATCCTAAACAGGGAACAATGGATGAGCTTCTTCACCTGTTCAATAGACGTGAGTGGAGTGTGAACAGGGCGATAGTTTAATCTATCTACTCCAATTGAAAAAAAAGAAAAGAAAAGAGTGAAAAGATTGGAAAAGAGAAAGCCGGAAATCACATCCTAAACAGGGAACAATGGATGAGCTTCTTCACCTGTTCAATAGACGTAGGTGGAGTGTGAACCGGGCGATAGCTTAGTCTATCTACTCCAATTGAAAAAGAAAAGAGTGAAAAGATTGGAAAAGAGAAAGCCGGAAATCACATCCTAAACAGGGAACAATGGATGAGCTTCTTCACCTTTTCAATAGACGTAGGTGGAGTGTGAACCGGGCGATAGCTTAGTCTATCTACTCCAATTGAAAAAAAAAAAGAAAAGAGTGAAAAGATTGGAAAAGAGAAAGCCGGAAACCACATCCTAAACAGGGAACAAGGGATGAGCCTCTTCACCTGTTCAATAGGCGTGGGAGGTGTGTGGACCGGGCGATAGTTTAGTCTATAAATTAATCATAATATCAAACATAATCGAAACAGGAAAACAATTTGGTACACACCATCATTTAACCAAATGGTTAATATCAAGTTAGGCAATAAATTTCTTAATCTAGTTAAAAAAACAATTAATAATCCATTTAAAATTTTTTTTATAGAAATGCACTGAAACTTCGTTATAGCTGCACTGATAATCTCGATATGATATAAAAACATAATAATAAAATCCAAAAACAACATTGACATTAATTATAGACAACGTACCATAAATAATGATAAAAACACAAGTTCGTGCAATTATCTAACGTATGTCCTATGCAAGATAAATGCTTTACAAATTCCATTGCATACCTAGCTACTATCTCTACTAATGAAAATTCTAATATTACCAATCCTTATATCGGATGTCATAAGAATAATTTTAAGTCTCTATTTTCAAAATAATACTGGCAGTTGAAAGCATCAAATAAAACTCCTATAGTTAAAGTGAAAATATTTACTAAAGCTAGAACATGTAATTCGTTACATGAAACATGTTTGTTTTGCTTACAAGAAAAAAATCCATATTAATTCTAATATTACCAAGCCTTATATCGGATGTCCTAAGAATAATTTTAAGTCTCGATTTTACCAGCATAACTTATCTTTCAAAAAATAACATGTAATTCGTTTCATGACACATGTTTGTTTTGTTTACAAGAAAAATGCATATTAATTCTAATAATACAAATCTTTATATCGAATGTCCTAAGAATAATTTTAAGTCTTTATTTTCAAAATAATACTGGCAGTTGAAAGATGCAAATAAAACTCCTACAGTTAAAGTGAAAATATTAACTAAAGCTAGAACATGCAATTCGTTCCATGAAACATGTTTGTTTTGCTTACAAGAAAAAATTCATATAATAAAATTCTCCCAAACTGATTTATTGAACCAACGTATTTCAATATTTTAACTATTTGCTTGTTTTATAACTTAAAAAAAAATTAGCTTATTGAACTAGCAATCTTTTTTTAAATTACTATTATTCTTTTATTTGTACTTATGAACAAATCACCCTGAAGAATGTTTTTATCATTATTCTTAACTTTTATGTTGATTTTGATCTTCTTTGTTTTCTGTTCTTTATTTTATCTTTTCCAACGTTTATATTTTTCTTTGCTCGTTTTTCTTTTTTTTCTTCTTCTTCTTCTATCTTGCATATTCTCTCTTCTTCTTTTTTCCTTTTTATTTATTGATTTCTATTTTATCGTTTTCTTTTTCCGGTTTAAAATATTTGACATGTCTGGCTTTACGTGGCAAAACACTGAAACACTACTGTCTATTGAGTCGTACACACAGCATTCTTTAAAAAGTTATAACATTCCACCGCACTTAACTTGACTCATTGACTGACCTCTTTATTCTTACATTTTTATAGCTATAGAGTTGCAGTGTGCTATAATAATAATAATAATTACTATATATATATATATATATATATATATATATATATAGGATTAATGTAGGTAAAATTGTCACTTAACTGAGCGGAGTTATGCCGATTTCGAAGTTTCGTTAAGACACCATTGTGATGCCCTCTCTCCTCAGGGTTATTTTCCTTCTATGCAGATAGAAAAAAAGCCCTGAGAAGTGAAGGTATCACAATGGTGCCATCAAAAACTTCGAAATCAACATGAATTCGCTCAGTTAAGAGACAACCTTCCCCACTTTAATATTAAGAGCGCTCTATCTTTAACTCGATATTAAGGACTTTACGACAAAACACATCCAGGCCAAAATACCTTTTCATCAGTAAATTACTGAAAAACAACCATCTTTGCACTGAGAATCAGCTATAACTCAGCTATATATATATATATATATATATATATATATATATATATATATATATATAGGTTCGAATCCTGCCGAATGACACACATTTTCGTAACAAAAATTTATCGTAAATTATCAGGCCGGTAGAGATAAATATATAATACTGTTTGATTATAAACAGAATATGTATTTAAATACGAGTATCGATCAAAAATAATGTTCAAACAAAGCATTTTACATATATATATAAAGGAAAACTAAACACAACACTTAGAATGGTTATAATTTATAATTCATTTCTATTAATTAAATTAGCTCATTTCATCAGACCACACTATATTCGTTCCATTTAGTACAAATATTTTCCCGGAATAAACATTTCTTTTAAAATGAATTGGAAATCAAGTAACATGATCCAGAAGAGTGATTTTGGACTTATACCGTTAACGAATCATTAAGACCAGGCAAGGAAAGTTCCTCTTTGGCCAGAAATCCATTACAAGCACATGAATACGTATGCACATATAACCCGACATAAGAACACACTCACGCATACATACTTATATGTCCATACTTGCATATATGTACATACAAATGCGTCTGGACATACATCTACATATACACACATAGACACATCCATCCATATCCACTTATATATTGTGTTCGCACACTCACATACATATTTATGAAGACCCACCAACAGGGCGAGGAAAGAAATTGGGAAAAGTGAGGAAGAGGGGAGAGAACAAAGAAAAAAAAAGAAGGGAAAAGACAACGTCAAGAAAGAAGGATAGGGGTGAGAGAGATTGAAAAAATTGTTCAGAAAACCTAATTGAAAAAATGTATCTAAATTTACGCAGAAGACAAAGAAAAAGACACGATAGAGAGACAAGTCTGACGAGCTTGTAGTAATGGTGGAATGGAGGATCGAGAAGAAGGAGAAACTTTATATAATATATACTTGTTCAGTAAGCATTAAGAGAAAGAAAAAAATTAGCTGTCAAATAAACATTTCTATCAACTTGATATTGTTCGGGGGCGTATATGAAGGTCGTTTAAAATGTTCTAAGATCCACCCAAAAAGAAGAGCCATAGCTGAACATTTTTGTTGTTGAACAAGATGATTCCATTCACCGTATGGTTTTGTTTGACAGACGTCTTACGGTCCATCTGATAACTCAGTCCGTAGTCATTAATCTTGGTTCAATCTATACTGTTTAACTGAAATCTTTGGGATGAGTAAGGTGTCTTCAACACGACTGACATCATTGCAGAAGCGGAAAAAGGGTTGACATTTCCATGAAACTTCTGACTCGCTTTCAGGTTTACCCTGAAAATTTCCATCGCAGATTAGTAATTCAAGGCTAAACCTGGATTCTCTGCTTCGAACCTGAATTAAAGTTCTCAAGTAAACTGCAGAAACACTCTGGTTCTTCATCTCAAAAGAAGTCCAAGCAGGCTCTGTCTGTTAGCAAGCTAATGGCTTCTGAACGCATAATCATGATAGACTACCTGGTAAAGGAAAATGCTATTAGTGGACAGTACTATGCATTCGAATTAAGACAACTAAAGGAAGCAATCAAGTCGAAACGCAGAGGAAAAGTGAGGGCAGGTGAGCTTTTGATCCAGGTCAATGCGCCTGTTCACACGGCTCAGGTTGCAGTAGATGAAGTAGTCAACCGAGGCTTTGAATTGGTAAACCATCCCCCATACTCACCAGATATAGCTCCATCTAACTTCTTTCTGTTTCCTAAACTTGAATCCCACCTGCGAGGTTGTCATTTTGGAAACAATGATGAGATCATATGTGCTGTGAAGAAGATTTGAAGGAGAACCAGGACTTCACTTTATTCTGTGATAGGATTGCAATGTTTAACCATCGTTGGACTAAGTGCAGTGATGTCAAGAGGGGCTATACATGGTGTTCCAAACTATATGTCATGGCGGCATCACCCACAACAGAATAAACACTTCCAACCATTACATATACCTCCCCTCACAAGAAGTGACAGTAGTAGCCAGTAGATAGCCTAAGTAGCCTGAGAGTAGCCTGAGAGAGTAGCCAGAGGAGAGTGCCCTGAACATAGCCGAGAGTCGTCTACGAACACTGCTACCGTAACGACCATTACGAGTCCCAGTTTGATGGTCGAATTATAATATTTTTTTTTTTTTAATCATATCACCCCGAGTAAGGCAGTAAGGCCACAGGTATGCAGAAGGGCTACGTAAGAGTGAATAGATTGGAAAAGAGAAAGCCGGAAACCATGCCCTAAACAGGGGACAAGGGATGAGCCTATACACCTGTTCAATAGACGTGGGTGGAGTGTGAACCGGGCGATAGATAGATCTATCTACTCCAATTGAAAAAAAAAACAAAGTGAGAAGATTGGAAAAGAGAAAGCCGGAAACCACATCCTAAACAGGGAACAAGGGATGAGCCTATACACCTGTTCAATAGACGTGGGTGGAGTGGTGAACCGGGCGATAGATAGATCTATCTACTCCAATTGAAAAAAAAAACAAAGTGAGAAGATTGGAAAAGAGAAAGCCGGAAACCACATCCTAAACAGGGAACAAGGGATGAGCCTCTACACCTGTTCAATAGACGTGAGTGGAGTGTGAACCGGGCGATAGATAGATCTATCTACTCCAATTGAAAAAAAAAACAAAGTGAGAAGATTGGAAAAGAGAAAGCCGGAAACCACATCCTAAACAGGGAACAAGGGATGAGCCTCTACACCTGTTCAATAGACGTGAGTGGAGTGTGAACCGGGCGATAGATAGATCTATCTACTCCAATTGAAAAAAAAACAAAGTGAGAAGATTGGAAAAGAGAAAGCCGGAAACCACATCCTAAACAGGGAACAAGGGATGAGCCTCTACACCTGTTCAATAGACGTGAGTGGAGTGTGAACCGGGCGATAGATAGATCTATCTACTCCAATTGAAAAAAAAAACAAAGTGAGAAGATTGGAAAAGAGAAAGACGGAAACCACATCCTAAACAGGGAACAAGAGGATGAAAGGCCTCTACACCTGTTCAATAGACGTGAGTGGAGTGTGAACAGGGCGATAGATAGATCTATCTACTCAATTGAAAAAAAAAAACAAAGTGAGAGAAAGATTGAAGAAAGCCGGAAACCACATCCTAAGCGAGGAACAAGAGGATGACCTCTACACCCTGTTCAATAGACGTGGTGGAGTGTGAGCCAGGCGATAGATAGATCTATCTACTCGAATTGAAAAACAAAGTGAGAAGATTGGAAAAAGAGAAAGCCAGAGCCACATCTAAACAGGGAACAAGGGATAAGGCCTCTACACCAATAGACGTGGGTGGAGTGTGAACCGGGCGATAGATAGATCTATCTACTCCAATTGAAAAAAAACAAAGTGAGAAGATTGGAAAAGAGAAACTGGAAACCACATCTAGTAAACAGGGAACAAGGGATGAGCCTCTACCCTGTTCAATAGACGTGAGTGGAGTGAACCGGGCGAGTAGATAAACTATCTACTCCAATTGAAAAAAAAAAAGAAAGTGAGAAGATTGGAAAAGAGAAAGCCAAAACCACATCCTAAACAAGGGAACAAGGGATGAGCCTCTACACCTGTACAATAGACATTAGTGGAGTGTGAACCGGGCGATAGATAGAGCTATCTACTCAATTGAAAAAAAAAAACAAAGTGAGAAGATTGAAAAGAAAGCCGGAAACCACATCCTAAACGGGAACAAGGGATGAGCCTCCTACACCTGTTCAATAGACGTGAGTGGAGTGTGAACCGGGCGATAGATAAGACATCTGCTCCAATTGAAAAAAAAAAAAGAAGAGTGAGAAGATTGGAAAAAGAAAGCCGGAAACCACGTCCTAAACAGGGAACAAGGGATAGACCTCTACACCTGTTCAATGAACGTGGTGGAGTGGCAGACGGGCGATAGATAGATCCTTATCTACTCCAATTGAAAAAAGTGAGAAGATTGGAAAAGAGAAAGCCGGAAACCACATCCTAAACAGGGAACAAGGATGAGCCTCTACACCTGTTCAATAGACGTGAGTGGAGTGTGAACCGGGCGATAGATAGAGCTATCTACTCCAATTGAAAAAAAAAAAAAGAAAGTGAAGATTGGAAAAGAGAAAAGCCGGAAACCACATCCTAAACAGGGAACAAGGGATATCTACACCTGTACAATAGACGTGAGTGGAGTGTGAACCGGGCGATAGACAAGGCTATCTACTCCAATTGAAAAAAAAAACAGAAGTGAGAAGATTGGAAAGAAAGCCGGAAACCACATCTAAACGGGGAACAAGGGATGAGCCTCTACACCTGTTCAATAGACGTGAGTGGAGTGTGAACCGGGCGATAGATAGAGCTATCTACTCAATTGAAAAAAAAAAAAAGAAAGTGAGAAGATTGAAGAAAGCCGGAAACCACATCCTAAACAGGGAACAAGGGATGAGCCTCTACATAGTACAATGGGCAGTGGAGTGTGAACCGGGCGATAGATAGAGCTATCTACTCTTATTGAAAAAAAAAACAAAATTGAGAAGATTGGAAAAGAGAAAGCCGGAAACCACATCCTAAACGAGGGAACAAAGGATGAGCCTCTTAACCTGTTCAATAGACGTGGATGGAGTATGAACCGGGCGATAGATAGATCTATCTACTCAATTGAAAAAAAAACAAAGTGAGAAGATTGGAAAAGCCGGAAACCACATCTTAAGAAACGGGGAACAGGGATGAGCCTCTACACCTGTTCAATAGACATTGGTGAAGGAGAATAGCCGGGCGATAGATAGATCTATCTACTCCAATTGAAAAAAAAAAACAAAGTGAAGATTGGAAAAGAGAAAGCCGGAAACCCACATCTAAAACGGGAACAAAGGATGAGCCTCTTAACCTGTTCAATAGACGTGGATGGAGTATGAACCGAGCGATAGATAGATCTATCTACTCCAATTGAAAAAAAAAAACAAAGTGAGAAGATTGAAAAAGAGAAAGCCGGAAACCACATCCTAAACAGGGAACAAGGGATGAGCCTCTTCACCTGTACAATAGACGTGGGTGGAGTGTGAACCGGGCGATTAATCGGCCCCACAGCACTATATCTTTTGAACTCCACAGAATAAGTATTATTTTGTCAAAAAATTGACTTCATTTTCTGTGGAATGCTAAAGGAGAAGGTGTACTCAATGAAAATCTCAGATGCAGCAGACTTGGTTGAACGCATAAAAATGAATATGCTCAAATTGACAGCATTGTTCATCTATTGTATCAAGTTTACATCAATATTTCAACATTTGCATCAAAAGATAGAAATCATATTGAAGATATTATTTGTTAATATTCAAATTCAATAAAATTCGAAAATTTAATTTCTTAAAAATATCCATTTTTGCATATCTGTTTCGATTTTAGGGACATTGTTTTTATTTCTCTAACTGCTTTTTAGAATTTTTTAGCGTTCCACGTGCAGTTACACCAGTGCGTTTTATATAAAAGCTAAAAACAAGAATAATAATTGCTTGATTTACTTCCAATGATTAAATGATGCCTCGTTTTTAATATTTTAATTTTATAGCCAAGTCAAGAGAAGCGCAACCTGCATCACTCAGTCAGTTAAGTGCCATACGTGATACACGCTTGGGCGATCATGTCTTGAAAGAGACATTGCTCATATTCGACTTTAGTTAAACATAAAGAAACGTTTCTTTGACACTTGTTACAATAAACCAGTATCTTTTCCAATCTCTTCTAATTGTCTGCATTCTATTTTCGAAGATTTTGTGTAAAGTTCCCATTTGCTTCCAACTATGCCTTGTTCCTCTGAAGTATCATCTGTAAACTGCACTTTCCGCCTTGTGTACTTTTTACACGGATTAAATAGCAGAATAAACTTCCTTGAGTGTCAATCAGTTTAAGAGAAGAAGCAATGCTGAAATACAAACTGTGTTGAAAGCAATGAGTAAACTCTCCATTAACTTTCCAAAGAAGTTATAATAAATTTACAAATAACAGAGAAAAGCTTCCAGATGTGTGTTAAATATTCGTTGCTACAATAGTTTGGTCGGTGTGGATTTTGCCGTGAAGTGTATTTGCGCTGATCGACGAGCAGATGCAGGCTAAGATTTTGTTTTGACTGGCGAAACCAGAAGGGTCGACACCCCAACATGTTACGCAGTGCATCGAAGGCAGCAGATGTCAGTGGGAACAGCTTTATAAGTGACGTCAGCTGACACAGAGATCAGTTGGGTTTTGAGAGTTGACTTGATCAATTGCGGATAGCATTCGAGTTGTCAATTCCGCGTTTGCCACCCGCCAAATAAACACTAACGCTACCACACATATCAATGAAAAAATAATAATAATAATAATAATAATAATAATAATAATAATAATAATAAATATAATATTTTTTATATGTCCGTGTCGCCGAAAAAACTTTAATTTCATCGGATGTGCGTTGTGGTCCAGTGGACATCGACTCAGAACGAGAAATCGGAGAGCCGAGTTCGAATTCCAGTTGAATTCGTTGCAATCATATACTCGCAAATACCCTTGGGAAAGGTATTAATCCGTCTCTTCCCTCCAACTATGAGTCAAATAACAAGACAGATTGGGTTCTATAGCCTTGGTTAGCAGCCAGTCTACCGCAGAAAGCAATGGCAACCTACTGCGGGATAATCTTCTGCCCAGTCAGTCATGTCTCTTTCGGGAAATGATCGCCCAAAGCGTGTATCACGTATGGCACTTAACTGACTGACTATTCTTCATCAAAGTGATTGATATACTCAGAAGGAGTATATAACAGGAGAGTTTTGATTACCTACGTCCAGAAAGGACGTGGCATTAATAATAGTAACAGTAATAATAATAATAATAATAATAATAATAATATATTTTAACTATTTCACCCCAAGCAAGGCAATAAAACCACTAAAATGCTAAGGGTGTTAGAAAATATGAGAAAAAAAAACGATTAATGAGCGAGAACAATAAAAGATAAGATTTAACGATTAAATTTTTGAAGAGCAATGTTGACTGTAATGCAAGAAGCCGGAAAAGAGTTCTACAAGCAAGAAATGCTAAAAAAGAAGCTTATAGCACAGAACCATCTATTTCAGCAGTTAAAACAGCCCCTCTCTTTTCGTGCTCGGTCACCCTAACAATTCAGTCGACTGGCCGCCACTATTGAAATGAGTTGAAATATTTTGGTGTCACTGTTTGCTGGAATTTCTCACTCGACTTCAGTTCAAAGTTTATCTGTTTTGTAAGTGGCCTGCCATTCTTGTTTTTCTTGTATTTAATGTTAATTTTCTTTTCGCCATTGTTAAATAAGAAACTGTATTTTGCCTCTAACTACTACGGTAAATTTTCCTTTCAGATGAACAACCAAAGGGTTATTTAATTCGTTTTTTTAAACTTGCGAGAGAAGGTTATGTAAATTAGTTTAGCTTCGAAGGCTTCTTTCGACATTAACTAAGTTGAAACTTTTTTTTTCGTTTTCATTTTTATTTTCTCAGTTTCAACTTCTCACTCTTTTTCTTTTTTTTCAATTGGAGTAGATAGACTAAACTATCGCCCGGTTCACACTCCACCCTCGTCTATTGAACAGGTGAAGAGGCTCATCCCTTGTTTCCTGTTTAGGATGTGGTTTCCGGTTTTCTCTTTTCCAATCTTTTCACTCTTACGTAGCCCCCTGCACATCAGTGGCGTTACCGCCTTGCTCGGGTGATATGATTAAAAAAAAATGACACCAATCTAGTACTGCGCTTACGAGAGAAAATCTTCTGTATGAAAATTTACTACTAACGAAAGAAGATATATTTCTATAACAATCGCATCACAACAGTGAGAAGTCGTTGAAAGTAAAGCATTTCTACAAATATGCAGCATTTACCGTATATATTCGTGTATAAGTCGACTCTATGTATATGGCGACACCTGGATTTTCTGGCATGAATTTTAATCCCTCCAGAAAACACTTATCTGTGTATATGCAACTGGTCACCAAAAATGCATGATTTTAACCTCTTCAAAAAAATTACTTGTGTATATGTCAGTTAAGTGCCATACGAGATACAGGCCACGGCGATCATGTCTCTTTCGAGACATGTCTGACTGGGCAGAAGATTTTTCCGCAGTAGGTTGCCATTACTTTATGCAATAGACTGTCAACCAGCACTGTAGAACCCAATCTGTCCTGCTATTTAACCTATAGCTGGAGGGAAAAGTCGGATTAAGAGTATTTGCGCAGAAGTAATGTAACGAATTTAACTGGAATTCGAACTCGGCTCTCCAATTTCTCGTTCTGAGCCGATATCCACTGTACCACAAATTTAGGTAAACAACTGATTACCTGTGTATATTTTCATAATTTTATTCAGATAACACGCTTTGCTCCTCTGTGATCACCACTCCTCTCCATCTCATAATGTTAGTTCATTCAAGGCGGAATAGTACAATGGCTTGCCGGTTCTTTTTGCGCCGAGGATTTTGAGGTTATTCCGTCCTTCTTCTCTTTCAACCTCCTGTGGGAAAATCTTCTGCCTAGTCAGTCAGTCAGTCAGTCATGGATCGATAGAAACATGACCGCCTAAGCGTGTATCACGTATCACACTTAAATAACTGAACGTTTAGGAAAGAATGACTGAAATAATTCAAATTCTTCTAAACTGTAATCGTGTGTCATTGAGTTATGATTATTCGGGCCTCCCATAGTTTATTTTGCGTCCAGTTCTCGTCTAATCGACAAGTTCGAACAAGTCAAAACATAAATTTGTTTAAAGTGCATTAAAAGTGATAATTTCGGGGGTTTTTTTTTTTTGTTGTTGTTGTTTTTTATATAAATCATATGCTCTCACTATTTGTACAGGATTCATAATCTAAATTCTTCGTAATTTCCAGATCGTCCCATTCTTCCACCCGATTTAAAACTTCAAGTGATTTTTGATTGCTACTTGATTAATCAGAACTTTTACAAAAAGAGCTGTGATACAAGGAAACAGACTTGTCTGCAAATGATTATATATGTTTTCCTTATAATAATAATACTAATAACAGTAATAATAATAACAACAATAATAATAATAATAATAACAGCAACAACAACGACAAAAAACTGTGTCACAGGAATTTACAAAGTAGACATTAAAAATCAGCCAAGAAAAGTGTAGGTGAAAAATATAAGAATTTAAATAAAAGACTGTCAGCAGTCAGTAGGAAAAAATCCTATTACAAAATAATAGACATTGATTGTTATTCCACCCATCTTGTTTATTCTGTGACGTAAATTTTTGAACTTCCGCCGGTAATATCTTATTTTATTTTGAGTTTTGAAAGTTGCCGATGATATGTGAAATCTCTTAGGGATTTCATGTAGAAATGATCATACAACGATTTTACACTTCGAAATTTATTTTATTTTATATATATATATAGTTGCACTGAACAGCTGTGGTACAGCGAAAGAGGCTTGTCTGTAGATGATTATTCATTGCTCTCGCTAGTCGATAGAGGACTTTAGAGAAGTTTATTTTGAGTTTTGAAAGTTGCCGATGATATGTGAAATCTCTCTTAGGGATTTCATGTAGAAATGATCATACAACGATTTTACACTTCGAAATTTATTTTATTTATAATTGGCTCTGTAATTTAAATATTAATTACAGTGAGCCTTCCACCTGGATCATTTTTTAATATTAAAATATTAATATTAATTAGGATAGGGTCTTTGGGATTTACCTTTCTGCTTTTCCTTTTGGATAAAAGTTTAAAAAAAACATATATATAGTCATCCGCAGACAGATCTGTTTCGCTGTATCACAGCTCATCAGTACAGTTAGACTCCGATTGCTTTTAACCCAGGAGAAAAACCCGACCGCATTGGCGTCAGTCGGCGATTCTACCTCTGATATATATATATATATATATATATATATATATATATATATATATATATATATATATAACAAGTTGCTCAGGTGATTGGCTACTACTGCACATGAACCGACACGCCTAGTTTTTTATATACTAGGCACACTCATCAGGTCACCGGTGGTGGTTTCTAGCGAGATGGCCATTTTTACACCCTCTCGGTCCAGTTAAGATGAGACATCAAGGTAGCGGATTTATTCACATTAGTACACATGGCCATTAAAGTCGGTGAGGTGTAAATGGCCATACGGCAACAGATGGTATGACAAATATCACCAGGTTGACATAGATGTTTACCAACTTTGAGAGGAGAAGCAGAAGGAAAGAATAATAAATCAAAACAAATTAGCCCAAGACTAATTCCTTAAATTATATGTCGTTAAATATACACAGACTATGAGACCACGGAAGAGGAACCTAATGTAATAAAAATACTAGATATAACCGAGTCCATATTTTTCCCACAATAGAAGGAGATATATATATATATATATATATATATATATATATATATATATATATACTACAGTATAGCCCGGCGTTGCTCGGGTGTAATGAAAGCTTTAAAACTAATCCATGGTCCTGGAGCCCAGACTCTTTGGACGTTGGCAAGAAAGACTAAAAAGCAATAGTTATTTCCAGTTAAAGCGAAACCGTAGACTGAAAGAAAAATGAATGGATGTAAGTCAAATTTTGATTTCCTGGTATCGATATCAAATAAGTGTTTTTCGTCGTAAACTGAATTTTGAAGGCTAAATAAGTCCTCTGAGTAAATGGTATCATAGCCGAGACTAAGAACTACAATTATACCTACTTAGAGCCAAACCCGAAGCAAAAGTAAAATTAAAGGGCTGAAAAAAATACAGACATACAGGCAGATTAACAGACACACACACAAACATCTTGCCTTTTATATATATATATTATCGATTTTCTGCACTACTGTAAAAACTGCAGCCTTGAAGCTTCTGAATATCGTTTCTTATGTCTTTGTCTATGGGTGTATCAAATTTGATTAAAATTGGACCACTCCTATAACCCGATTTTTTCGATTTTCGATATTTATCGGGGGTAGCTCGACTCAAACTTAGCTAAGAAAACTCGCAGACGCTTATAGTACAACTGTGTAAATTTTCAAGAAAATTGGTTCAGCCGTTTCGCAGTCTATAGGTAACGGACACACACACACACACACAGACAAAGTTACATTTATTATATATATATATACGTATTTCGCAGCAAAAAAAAACTGCTTCTCGTCAAACCTAAATAATAAAACATGACGAGCAGCAGGTTTTTTATTTTTTATTTATTTATTTATTTATTTTTTTTTTGCTGCAAAACACGTATTACCCATGAAATTGTAGAATATCTAAAAAACATTTCTAGATTATATTACTCTGTTAAATTAAATAAATAAATTTAACATTGAGTTCTTTTGAGTTCGTCTCTATCGGAATTTACCTGACTTAAATACCAAATATCCAAGTTCTGCGGATGACTATATATATATATATATATATATATATATATATATAACGTGAAGAAAGGACAATAAGAAATTTACTGTCCTTTAACGTTTTTAATTTTACAGTGCTCAGTATAAATGTAGAGCTAAATATTATTTTAATATAATTAATTCAACATTTGCGCGACGCAAAATTTCCGTTAAGGTGGAGCCGGAATCTTTATTCCTTTAAGAATAACAGTTGCAGAAATCAGATCTCTTTAGCTTTCTGGCATTTAAAAGAAACAAATAAAATCCCCACGGTATAATTGAAAACATAAAAAAAAGTACGAACGTGTATGTCTTTAAAACGACCCATTCCCTTTGTGCTAACATGAAATATATATTACCAGAAGTATGATAAATAAAGATTTTACTTAACTTTTAGAAAAGAAATGACAGTCTTCTGTAGACACAGTTTAAGCTTCACACTAGATGATAATTAAAATTTTGAAAAATTAAGCATTAATATACATGACAAAACCGATAAAATAACGAATTAAAAATAGCTACATATAAAAAATAAAAAAAAAACTACTATGGCTTCATTCAAACACAAATAATTTTTAAAAAGAGTAAAAAACAAAATAAATAACTAAAAAGGTAAGAAGGGCGCGATGAAAAATAAAAGTAGATGGTAGTAGTCGTATATAAAAAAGAGGAAATAGCGCAAAACTTGATACTCTTTTATTACTGACAGGTTAAGAATAAATATCTGAACCAGTAATTTGAGAACCTAACCAGAAACTATTTATACCTAAACACCTAACTCTTGAAAAAAAAGTCCTTTAGTCACCCCCCCCAAAAAACGAGTCATATATATATATATATATATATATACACGTGTGTGTGTCTGTTCTCAAATAAATCACAACCTGTAAACTTGTACATTTTATTAATTGTGTAGTCATTTCCGTTAATCGATAAGTTTCCGTGTCTCTAAGATTTTGTTGTAATCCACACTACTAAAAACAAATTTCAGATGAAGCTGAAATAAAACCGAAACATGTTAAATTTATAAACCCCAAATCGAGGAGAAAGCGATAGAAAATAACTCTCTTCCCTAGGTTCCCTAGGAATGCATGACAATTCACAGATAATATGCAAAAGGAATACCAACGATTATCTATATACATGTAGAAACATGCCATAAAATATACTGTCTGTCTGTCTGTCTGTCTGTCTGTCTGTCTGTCTGTTTCTTTCTCTCTTTGAAGTTGGTGGATTAGAATGGAAATTCAATAAACTGTTCAATGAAATAAACTGTCAATCAGGTAGAAGCCTTTCATGCTGTTTCAATCCTTTTACGATACAAAGATTCATCGTTCTGAAAAAGAAAGCTTGGTAGTTGAGGTAGTTATGTATTTCCTATTGGCATCAGTTGTCAGAGTAAAAGCCAGACTCTACATGCTAATTTTCAAAGTCGTCAGGTCCGTCTTAATTGAAAAACTATTTCTTTGTATTTAGCCCTGTGCCGGACTAAATTCAGAATAATTAATGTGTTGTACATTGCATCCTTTATCACAATCTTCATCAATTCCTTGACTGCTTCAATCATCGTAGGGAAGGGCAACATCCTCCAAGAGGATGTCAAGTCCGTCCACACTTTGATGTTGTCAGACCAGTTTTTGTGCAACTGATCCCACTTGCGCCCGCTTCGAACAGTGCCTTGTATATGATGGTCTCTGCAGAGTAACGTGGGCAAATCATGATTGCCTTCCAACACGTAGTTGTGGCAAGGAGAGATTCGCGTTGGTCCACGAGACTTTTGACTTAGTTCTGTACATGGTCATTGGTATTGTGTCTCTAGTAGGAAAGGTGGAGAAACTTTCTCAAGCATTTGTTCTTGATCGCCTGGTTCGTTTTTTTTTTCAACCAGGAGTGTTCAAGCATTAAACCCGTAGAAGAGGATGGATACGACCAGTGATTTGTGGAGCTTGAATTTGATATGGAAGCTGATGTTGCTTTTCCGTATCTTTTCCAGTCTTGCCATCGTTGCCGTGGCTGTGGCAATCCGTGAGCCAATTTCTGCGTTGCAGGTGCCATCTTTTGATAGGTCTTGCTCCCAAGTATTTGAAGATAGACTCCTCCTCCAGTGGTTCGCCGTCCATTATGACGCTGATACTGGTGTTGCTTGTACTATTCAGCGTTACTTTGGATTTCTCTTTGTCATAAGGTTAATATCGTCTGCGAAACGCAGATTGCAGACATGTCTAACAGCGATAGAGATAGAAGTTCTGTGGTCGTGAAGGTTAATTCATTTTGTTAAGCTGCATATCAATCTCTGTGGTTTGTTTAATGCTGAAATCTAAAAAATAGAAAAAAAAAACATGTATAGCTTTAACTACAGATAAATTGTATTCGTGATCATTTTGCTATAAATTGTATTGTGGTACTTTTACTATAAATAGGTATTGTTGCCCAATTTTTATATAAAAATGTATTCCTGATAGGTTTACTATAAAAATGTACTATCATGGTGTTTTACTATTGTTTGGTGGGGTTTCACTATTTGCCCATAAATGGGACCCTAACAGGTGCTACGACCCCGGGTCTGAGTGGATTTGGAAACAACAGCAATTAAGAGGTGTTTGTCTATATTTCCGAGATGAGGTATTGTGGTTACTTACACTATTTACGATATTCAAACTGTTGTCCCCATCTTTGTTGCCATATTCCAGACGTTTTGCTTGTTGTACGCTCTGACCTTCTTCCGCAAGGACACATTGCTCAGTGGGTAAAAGCACTGCTGGGATCCAGCGATTTTGACTCAAAGAGTTCAATACCTGGCCATAGCTAAGATGAACAAAATATCTTAAAGAGTTGAATTAAATGGAATACTGAGATATCGGGAAGAGGCAAGATTCATGAAACGAGAACAAAATAATGAACGAAATAATGAGTTCAGTTCAAAATTCCAATAACCTGAAGAAGGTCGGAACGTACAACGGCCGAAACGTCGTGAATCTCGCAACACAGATGAGGAAAACAGCCCGAACAATGTAAATAATGTAAGTAAGAGGTGGTTCCACGCTCCGCAAAAACTCTAATCTTTTGATCAGAGGTCTTTCTCTCGGATGGCGTTTATCATCTTACTTAGAACTAGTCGCTGTTCTAGAAACACATGCCTACAGTTTCTGTTTTAAACCCATTTAAAGTGAATTACAGCCATATTTTCTCAACTTCTGCAAAGCCCATTAAAAATTGATCAACGGCCGAAATGTCGTAAACATAACATCAAAGATGAGGACAAATAGTCCGAATAACGTAAATAGTGTAAGAAACGAACATGTCACATTCTAAAAAAAAATAACAATTTTACGTCTGAATATTTCAGATATATTTCTTTTTACTAAACATTTTTTCTGCATTTGTGTGTATGTGTGTGTGTGTGTGTGAGAGAGAGAGAGAGAGAGAGAGAGAGAGAGATCAACAGAGAATGTGACTGTGCTGGGACCTCCCTTAACAGAAAAGCTATTCTGGAAAAGAACCCCAGAAAAAATGTGACTTCAGTTATCTTATATTTGTTTTATTATTGGTCATAAAATGGCTGCAAAATCCATTGTCAGTTTTGACAGACAGACGCCAGAAACAGTGTCAAATTATATGTAGGTGTTTTCTTTGTTTATAGACATTAACTATGAGCATAAAATAGCGATAACAACAAAACATGTTTTCTGCAAATCAACATTATTCTTATTTGATAGAATTAAAACAAGTGTTGTTAATCTGAGAGCCTCTTCAAGATATTTACTATAAAACTGTTATAGACACACCACAAGTAGACATTTTTATTACATACTCAGAAGAGGAAAAAGAAATACAGATTGTCTATGTGGTGAGTTCTAGTATTATTGAATTAAGGTGTAGAAAGGCTGTAAGTGCTTATATAATGGAAGATTTTAATAATGGAATAGAAGGTCCAGGAAGTAATTACTTTTTAACAGAAAGCATATAAAAACAAATGAAAGTTATATTTATTTAAATATTATTTGTCAGAAGTGTAATCCCTTTCGTTATTAACAACTATGCCTAACAATGATTTTCTAAGGGTAGCCTAGATGAGACACAATCCCAAAGATATGTAACACCCGATGAGGAACGAATTCAAGAGTCAGCCATATTTGATATTCTTTTTATAGTATAAAAATCTATTGCTGGAAATTTTCTTTTCTTTGCTATTAAAATTTATTGCTGGAGATTTTTTTAAATATTGAATTCCGTTGCTGGCGATTATATCTCTTTAAATCTATTGTTAGGAACTCTTTTTTATGATTAAAATCTATTGTTGGAACTTTTGTTTTACTGTTAAAATCTTTTGCTAGGAATCTTTTTAATATTAAAACCTATTGCTAGAAATTACTTATTTTACTATTAAAATATAATGCTGGAATTTTTTACAATTAAAATATGGCTGGGAATTTTTTTTACTATTAAAATCTATTGCTGGGAATATTGTTTTACTATTAAAAATCTTTTGCTGGGATTTTTTAATGATTAAAATATACTGCTGGGAATTATATTACTATTAAAATCTATTATTTTGAAATGTTTTTAATATTAAAATCTATTGTTTTGAAATGTTTTTAATATTAAAATCTAGTGTTTTGAAATGTTTTTAATATTAAAATCTATTGTTTTAAAATGTTTTAATATTAAAATCTATTGTTTTGAAATGTTTTTAATATTAAAATCTATTGTTTTGAAATGTTTTTAATATTAAAATCTATTGTTTTGAAATGTTTTTAATATTAAAATCTAGTGTTTTGAAATGTTTTTAATATTAAAATCTAGTGTTTTGAAATTTTTTTAATATTAAAATCTAGTGTTTTGAAATGTTTTTAATATTAAAATCTAGTGTTTTGAAATGTTTTTAATATTAAAATCTATTGTTTTGAAATGTTTTTAATATTAAAATCTAGTGTTTTGAAATGTTTTTAATATTAAAATCTATTGTTTTGAAATGTTTTTAATATTAAAATCTATTGTTTTGAAATGTTTTTAATATTAAAATCTAGTGTTTTGAAATGTTTTTAATATTAAAATCTATTGCTGGGAATATTTTTCCTATTACTTTTGCTGAATTATTTTACTATTAAAATATTGTTGTGAATTATTTTCAATGTAATGCTTCCTTCGAAGTGGAAGTAAATGAATGTCCTTATGGTCTTTACATGATCTATCAGGTTAAATTTCTAGGGTACAAAATGAGGATAGAATGCTTGAAAAATCTGATAATCACAGGACAGATTGAAGGCAAGAGAAACAAGAAAACAACATCTAACATACTTAAATGAGAATTAATAGGTGGCAAAACAAGGTTTAGAAGAGACTAGCATCATAGCCCAGCGTTGCCCGGGCAACTCAGAACACTTTAATAGTAAGACTCGGTTATATAAAAAAATAATTATATAAAAAATTGTTGTTTAAAAATTGTTGAAAAATTCCATTAAAAAATCTATTTTCTTTTGTTTTGCGTAAACGTGAGTTGATGTTTTGTGTGACATTGTAAACAACATTGCGTTTGTTTTGAGTCAAAATTACGGGGGAAAATATTTACATTTTTTTGTTGACTAAATGAATTTAACATAAAAATAAAAATTATTTATTTTGTTTTACTGAAATTAGATAAAAACTATTACGCTCTCCGTTCAGAAATTTCCAAAAAATATTTTAAAATGTAGACATTTAATTTTAGAGGGAAAAAAAGTTAAATAAAAAGACTCATTTTTTTTTAAAATAAAAAATGTTAGTCGCGTTTGACACGTGTGATTTGATTTCTTTGAGGTAATTCAGCAACCATCTTAGATCTTAAATGTTTTATGGAGCAAATGTAAACAATCGGCTCCATTGGACAAAAAGTGCGAAAGGGAAATTTTGCTGAACTCAAAAAGTATGTGTCAACCCGGCATCCCTGTAGATATGTGTCCCTAGAAAGTTTGAATGCCGTAGCTTTAAAAATGTAGGCGTGTATAGGGAACAGTCACACACAGACTCACAGATTGCCTTTTATATATATATATATATATATATATATATATATATATATATATAGATGTAGATGACACAATTAATTAAGAACTACGAAGGACAGGAAATTATGGAGCGCCATCATCCTTAAAGGATGAAGCACATGAAGAAGAAGTATCATTTTCAATTTCTGTTGACATTTTTTGTTTAGCTTCTGGAAGGCACTTTTGCTGTGCCAAAACCTCTGGATTTCCATGTCACACTTTCCATTAGCTATTAAAATGCTATCCAGATATTTAAATTGTTGTATTTGTTTGATCTTCTTTTGTTATATGCCGTGTCCCTTCAGGACGTAGACTATCATGGACCTCCACATCTTCCTGTTCCTTGCAACTGTTAATATATTTTATCTTGTTATTTCTTGTATGTTTTGTTTAACATATTCCCATATAAACGCTTCCATGAATATTGCAATCTTATTTTTTTAAAATTTAGAGTCAACCCTTATCTACCCTTCATATCTTCACAACCTACTTCTTACTCTTACACTCATGCAATACTGTAACTTAAGTGGCTATCGGGCCTTGGAATGTGTGAAAGTTATTAAAGAAAACATTACTATCCATTGTTGTTGAAAATATAATACATTTTATTCTTTAAAATATATCTGACTAGCAGTGTAGCCCGGCGTTGCTCGGGTGTAATGAAAGCTTTAAAACTAATCCATGGTCCTGGAGCTCAGACTCTTTGGACGTTGGCACGAAAAACTAAAAAGCAATAGTTGTTTCCAGTTAAAGCGAAACCGCAGACTAAAAGAAAAATGAATGGATGTAAGTCAAATTTTGATTTCCTGATATCGATATCAAATAAGTTTTTTCGTCGTAAACTGAATTTTGAATGCTAAATAAGTCCTCTGAGTAAATGGTATCATGGCTGAGACTAAGAACTACAATTATACCGACTTAGAGCCAAACCCAAAGCAAAAACTAAAATAAAAGGACTGAAAAACTGATTTTGATCAGACCCAGTATCTTGCCTTTTATATATATATATATATATATATATATATATATATATATATATATATATATATTATCGATTTTCTGCACTATTGTAAGAACTGCAACCATGAAACTTCTGAATATCGTTTCTTATGTCTTTGTCTATGAGTGTATCAAATTTGATTAAAATCGGACCACTCCTTCTATAACCCGATTGTCGATATTTATCGGGTGTACCTCGACACAAAACCTAGCTAAGAACACTCGCAGACGCTTATAGTTCAACTGTGTAAATTTTCAAGGAAATCGGTTCAGCCGTTTCGGAGTCTATAGATAACGGACACACACACACACACACACACACACACACACACACACACACACACACAGAGTTTCATTTATAAATATGTTTAGATAATTGTTAGGAAAATAACAGCTGAAAAAGTAAATACGAATTGCGAATAATATATTATTTGGAAAGTAATTTTGTTTTACCAGAAAATATATGAACAAATAAAAAAATTGTTTGCATATCATTCAATTAAAACAAGTATGTTTTTCAAATGGGAATATCTCTACAAGAAATTACCATCAAATTATGTTATCGACACATCATAAGAAGGCATTTTCGTCATCTATTTTCGAATCATAGTAAAACAAAATATAAAAATATTTCATGTCTATAAACGAAGAAAATACCTGCATATAATTTGTTAAAAATACTGACCTCCTTCGGTCAAAATGCGTAGTGTTACCTCTTCATTAACATTAATTGAACAATATGATAAAATTAACAATGGCTATCACACCCATTTCATTGCTATTAATTTAACAAGTCACTCAAAACTGACAATGGGTATGGGACCAGAAAGAATATTCACAGGCAAGAAGTGCGAAAAGACATTATTAGCATTGAACTCCCGGTTACATCTGACCAGCTCAGCTGTAATTTGAGATCTTGACACCAGTACTGTGCTTAAATTTAAAAAGTTTAGATACGATAGCGAAGTGTTCATCCGAACAATTACCATAAAAGTATTTCTATGAAAGATACAGACAGACAACTTTGTTGGGATGGGACAGTACCTGAAGTCGACCCGCCAGATTATGACTAAAAATAATTTTTTGGATTTTATCAAGGAGCTCAAGGTAAATATCAGAGTCATATGTAGTAGCAATATTCAAAGCACGGACAAATGGAGGACATAGATATGTAAAATGGGAAGGATAAGTAAGCACAAACAGGAATATTAAAATGAACTGACCTGAAATAATTATGGTATGTCAAAAGAAAGCTGCCTTTTAATTTTTTTTTAAAATCATATCACCCCGAGCAAGGCAGTAACGCCACTGATGTGCAGGGGGCTATGTAAGAATGAAAAGATTAGAAAAGAGAAAGTCGGAAACCACATCCTAAACAGGGAACAAGGGATGAGCCTCTTCACCTGTTCAATAGACGAGGGTGGAGTGTGAACCGGGCGATAGTTTAGTCTATCTCGTCCAATTGAAGAAAAAAAAAAAGTGAAAAGATTAGAAAAGAGAAAGCCGGAAACCACATCCTAAACAGGGAACAAGAGATGAGCCTCTGCACTTATTCAATAGACGTGGGTGGAGTGTGAACCGGGCGATATTTTAGTCTATCTACTCCAATTGAAAAATAAAATAAACAAAAAGGAAAAGTAAAAAGATTGGAAAAGGGAAAGCCGGAAACCACATCCTAAACAGGGAACAAAGGACGAGCCTCTGCACTTATTCAATAGACGTGGGTGGAGTGTGAACCGGGCGATAGTTTAGTCTATCTACTCCAGTTAAAGTCTATCTACTCCAATTGTTATGAGTGTTCCATCTGATCGAAATATATTTGTAAAAGACTTTTAAAAAGTAATATTCTTCTTCTTCTAACATAAGTGTCATGTGGAACTCATAGGCACTGTGGATCTCTGAAGGTGCTTTAAAAAACCGACGGCTATTTATTAGTCAGTTAAGTGCCATACGTAATACACATTTGGGCGATCATGTCTCTTTCAAGAAATGGCTCCCTTTGTCATATTCCGTGTTACTCTTCAATGTCTATATTTTCAGACTTAGTGAGACACGCTTAGAGACATTGACTAAGCAGAAGAATTTTCCGCAGTAGATTGCCAATACTATCTGTAGTAGACTGGTTGCTAACCAAGGCAACAGAAGCCAATCTGGCCTACTAATTAACACATATCTGGAGGGAGAAGAGACGGATTAATACCTTTTCCAAGGGTAATTGTACATAAGTGAATTCAACTGGGATCCGAACTCGACTCATCAATTTCTCGTTCTTAGTCGATATCCATAATGCACATCGGCTCTATGTACCACTACAGAAAATAAATTGACAATTTCTGCCATCCTTTATTTTTACAAGAGTCAGGTCGGACCAAAAAGGATGCATGGTTACCATATATGAACTTGGTCTACCAAATCAACACTTTCCGGTCTTTCTGAGTGCCCTCTTTTGTCAGGACATTAGAAATCATGGCTCTCCACAATTTCCCATCCTTTTCATAGCTCTTAATATTTTTCTTTTTACTATCTATACCATCCTTTTACTCAAGCTTGTTAAGCAGGTTATGCGTTGTTTCCCTCTGGTCCTCTTGCCTTCAATTTGTTCTGTGAACATTAGATTTTGTAAGCCTGCTTTTCTCATTTTGTGTACTAAAAATGTCAACTCTCTCTTTCTGATCTTAAGTATAAGTGTCTTTTTTGTTTCCATTTTCTCTAAAACTTTATTTTTACTCAAATGTTGAATTCATGGTATTCTCAGCATCCTTCTGTAGAACAGCATTTCTGTTGCTTTTAATCTAAGTTGGAGAAGTACTGCAACACATACAATCCTTTCCCTGATCAGCACATTACATGTCTACAACTAGTTCACGTCCTCTTCTCAAAAGTTAATATTATGAAATTCTGAACTTACTGGGTGCTCAGGTTTCTCAACTTGTACCAGACTTAGATTCGTTCAACAATATATCTATTTTCTCCTTTGTTGATTTAGTTAAACCAGACAAAATTTGATAGGAAGTTTGATTTTCTGACAATAAGAAGTTAAGCATTGTTTATATTTCCATTTTCTCTAAATCTTCGTCATTGCTCCATGGCATTCCAATGGGGTCCTTCTGTAAAACCACACTGAATTTTTAAAAAAAAATGATTTTGTTTACAATTGTATTTTGTTTGGAAGTGACTTGTTACAGACATGTTTTTATTACTAAAAGGAATATAAATATTGTTCTGCTGTTTGTCTCTTTTTTAGTATAGATACTTTCTAGAAGGTCACCGTTTTGACTATTTCCAGTTAGACCTTCTCGGGAATCCTTCACAGTAAAGGCATAGATTGAATGGGATATGAAATGGCTCCTAAATTTTAATGATTCCAAAACGAAACTGCTCTTATCTAATCACCATAAAGAAAATTACCATCAAAATGTATGACGATAATCTCCGAGAGAGCAACACACTGTGCCTCCTTGGCTTCACTCTCTCAAAAGACCTCATCGAATCTATAGCTGTATCTACTACTACGAAGGTTGGATCACTGTGTTGGGTTAGGACGTTTTTTTCTCGTCAAAATCCATTTTGACAATCGCATCTACCTCCCATTAGCATGGGACAGGCTAGCCTCCCAGAGAGTAAAATACTACGCCTCCTTGGCCTTACACTTTCGGCGGACCTCAAATGGAATGACTATATCGAATCCATTGCCAAATCTGCTGCTATGTAAGTCGGCTCCCTGTGCAGGGCCCGGAAGTTTTTCCCACCTGAATCTATTCTGCACATATATAAATCTACCATCCGCCCGTGTATTGAATATTGCTGCCATATCTGGTCGGGTGCCCCTGCTGCTCTCCTTGGGCTTCTTGACAAAATACAAAGGAGGATCTGTAACGTGGTTGATACTGACTTGGCAGACCGGCTGCAGCCGCTCTCTCACCGGCGTGATGTGGCTTCCCTGTGCCTCTTCTACAAGTACTTTCATGGCTACTGCTCCGATGAGCTTAGATCACTGGTGCCGCCTAAGCACGAATTTACACGAGATACTAGATTAGCAACTAGGTCCCACCCTTTTACAGTTAAACAAATAAGATGTAACCGTAAATTCTACTCCAACAGCTTCTTTTCTAGCGCTTCCCGCCTGTGGAACTACCTTCCACAACTCTGCTTTTCCGACAGTTACAATCTCCAGGTGTTTAAATGTAGGGTCAATAGACACCTCCTATCACACTAACTCCCAATTATTCTCAGAACACTCTCATCTACCCAACCCTCATTCTCGGTATCCTTACCCGCCTATCACCCACCCTCTGACGTTTCCTATATTTAATCATCCTTTCTCCACTCTACGTAGCCCCCTGCGCAGTAGTGGCAGTGACATGCCTTGCTCGTGGTGAAACGCTTATAAAAAAAACAAAAAAAATTTATAAATTTACCATTCGACCGTGCATTGAATAGAGTTACCATATCTGTTCGGTGGGGTCCTACTATTTATCTCCAGGTTTTCGATAAAATCCAAAAGTGGATGTGCAAAATAATCGATCCTGACTTGGCAGCCCACCTTCAATCACTTTCTTACCGACGTGATGTGACTTCCCTCTGTCTTTTCTACAAGTATTTTCATTGCAACGACTTTGACGAGCTTCTTTCCCTGATCTCGTGACTACATGAATTTACGCATGTTACTCGATTGGCATCAAGGTCCCACCCTTTTAACCGCCTTTTATACTCAATCAGTTTTTTTCTCGCACTTTCCGTTTGTAGAACACCTATTCATTTGCTTCCTTCCCTGATATCTTCAATCCCTAAAAGTTTAAATGCAACATCAATTCCTATCTTCTATCTCCATGATTTCTATCCATCCCCTGTACCTTGTTTTTTTTTTCTCACTGTAACCCGCTGCGTACCAGTGACGATACTGCCTCGCTTGGAGTGAAACGATTATAAAAAGAAACCCACCCTCAATGTTATCACCACCGGTTTGGAAATCTTATTAGCTTTTCTCCCTATATTTGTCATTATTTGAATATTGGTTTGATGTGGCCATATTTCATACGTTTAATACGCCACAAAGAATTGATGGAGATACTCAGTAATCTCGACATATTTGGGAAAAACATAAGAGTAATCAAGAATCTCTACTGGCAGCAAACCGCCTGCATACGGACAGGAAACGAATTCAGCAGATTGTATATAGAAAGGGGCGTAAGACAAGGATGTGTCTTTTCACCAGATCTCTTCAACTTGTACAGCGAAACTATTCTGAGAACCCTAGATGTTATGCCAGGATTCATCATCGGAGGCCACAATTTAAACAATATAAGGTACGCGGATGATACAGTGCTAATAGCAGACATAGAAAAGAAACTACAAGACCTCCTACAGAAGGTAGCGGAAGAGAGTGACAAGAAAGGACTACAAATAAACTGCCAGAAAACCAAATGCGTGGTCATCAGCAAAAAGAGCAGCCCAAAATGCCAAATACAGGTGGGGAATACTAAAATCAAGCAGTTACAAAAATTTAAATAGCTGGGAAGTGTTTTAACAGAAGACGGAAGGTGTGACACAGAAATCCGAAGGCGAATTTGCATGGCGAAGGACGAATGAATGCAACAAATCAAAGTGGAATTCGAACTCGACTCTCCCATTTCTCATTCGGAACCAATATCCATTGCACCACAACGCACATCCCATTTTCAGACTTTTTCTTATTTATATGGATTCTTTTCTTTTTCTAAAAGAAGTTATTAATAAACTTTCTGATTTACGGGACTGCCTCTTCTTCAGAGTTTTAACTGCCTTAAGGCATTTCTCCGACTACGCACGTGTAGGACACACACGCGTACTCTCGGGGACAGAACAAATATCTTAAAATAGAAATTCGAAATAAGTTTCATTTAAAATCACAAACTAGACTTAATTTTTTTAGCTTTGATGGGTACGCTGAAGAAAATCACCGACAGAAAATCTTTACAAAGTGGGGGTAAAAGCAAGAACATTAACAAAATCTCTGGGATATCCTGTTTACAAGAGATACAAAAAACGGCACTGGGTGGAACTAATCGTCTACCCAGAAGAATATTGTCAACGTAACTCTAAACACTATACATGCTAAGTATCACTTAGCATGTATTGTGCAAACAAAATGCCTCTGTTGACTACCTTGCCCCAGATCTTGGGTAATGACCTGGAAACTGATTGTACTAAACGGAAAGCAAATTTAAATAATAATAATTCGTCGTACAAAAGATTCTAGGTCGCTTTTAATAGCCGCACATGCTAAACAACTTTTACTTCCCAGTTTTTTTAAACATAACCAATCGAACACGTCTCTAACGTACATTACGAGGGGAGATAGTGAGAGAACATCAAACACTAGTACAGGACCTCCCTGGGGGAGCGACCGTTCATCGCGATCTGTGAAAGTTCTGAATGGAACGTCACTAGTTTGGTTTTTATGCATTGAATTAGAAGAGCCAGATTTCTCCTTACTGAGGTCTGGGGATTAGAGAAAAGATCAGCTGGCAAGTTCAGTTTCGCTCCCACCACCACTTGTAGTATACCCACTTCTACGGGTATTATATTTGCAGTAGCTACAACGGAGGACAAAATGTTATACACCCTTCTGGTATATTCTTCTTGAATCAAAACACCGGGGACAAACCGCTGCTTCTTCGCCGATAATAATAAAGCTTGGAGCAACGATGACTGCGAAGACGACGACGACAAAGATTATTAAAACTTCAGCACTTCAATGGAGGAACAAACTTCTTCTTCTTCTTCTTCTTCTTCTTCTTCTTCTTCTTCTTCTTCCTCCTCTTCCTCTTCTTCTTCTCCTTCTTCTTATTCTTCTTCTTCTTCTTCTTCTTCTTCTTCTTCTTCTTCTTCTTCTTCTTCTTCTTCTTCTTCTTCTTCTTCTTCCTTCCTTCTTCTTCTTCTTCTTCTTCTTCTTCTTCTTCTTCTTCTTCTTCTTCTTCTTCTTCTTCTTCTTCTTCTTCTTCTTCTTCTTCTTCTTCTTCTTCTTCTTCTTCTTCTTCTTCTTCTTCTTCTTCTTCTTCTTCTTCTTCTTCTTCTTCTTCTTCTTCTTCTTCTTCTTCTTCTTCTTCTTCTTCTTCTTCTTCTTCTTCTTCTTCTTCTTCTTCTTCTTCTTCTTCTTCTTCTTCTTCTTCTTCTTCTTCTTCTTCTTCCTTCTTCTTCTTCTTCTTCTTCAATTCTGTTCTCTTTAACGAGGCGGTGATTTTCTGTGGGGTGGAGTAGGTTTCGGTCTGGGTTTTAATACACACTTATATGAGACGGACCATCATGAAGGCCGGTCTCATCTCTTCAACCGTCAAAACCTCAACTGATCTGCTCTCTGCAACTGCCGAAATCCAACTGACAATTGCTATTAAAAATTAAACTCAAAACTTAGTGACTCTCCACGTAGGTTGATGTCCCGACAGCTGTGACTTCCGATACAGTTTTGCCTCAGACACTTACCTTTCTCGACACCGTTAATCATAACAAAATCTCTAGATCCACATTTTTGCGCTTATTTCACATTTTAAAACAATACCCATTTTTTCAAACCTTACAACATCTGCGTTGCCCAGCTCAAATACACATCATAGCAAAATTTCACACAAACCAAGATATTGTAGTAGCGACTCTACAACACTTCTTCCTACCTTGTCTTTCAAAATGTTCACCCAGGAACAATTTAAGTCCTACTTTTAATCATAAAAACCCATCCACCATACTCACGTCACTGTACAACATTTTACACAATATAGCATAATAAAAAATCAACCAATGATAACAAAAAAATAAACATCTTATCGAAGGTTACATCCGTTTCCTTTCTATTGTGCGTATGTGCTTAACGCGTTAATTTTATTGATGTAAATATTTAAGTTAGTCTCCTGACTTAAGCATAATAGCGAATCAGACCGAACACGATTTACATAAAAAAAAATTCCCCTTCTTTTTATTTTTCAAATCTTACAACGACATCTGCGTCGCCCACCGCATATACACTTCTAGCAAAATTTCACACCGACCAAGATATTATAGTAACGAATCTGCAACACACGGATCTTTCAGAGATTGATCCAATGAGAGATCACCTCTGATATAATTTTGGAGATGCACTCATATAATATCGTATCATCAGCATAAATATTCACAAATGATCAGAGTATTCTCTTCAGTAGATAATGTATGTAAAGTAGAAAGAGGGTTTTACCGAGAAGTTGGGAGTCACATCTAGATATTTGTGAATACCTTCAATCGGGTACCGTATGCGCGGACTAGGTTACCTGACCAAAATATATTTTTAACTAGTCTTCACCTGTAAGGTTATGCACTGTTTTTATTATTATTATTTTTTCAAAATTTTCACCTCATAATGCGCATTCGGCTATGGTACATCTAATTGATATACCCTTATCGGACTGAGTCTCATTATTGGTACACTGAGCTTCATATATTTGTAACTTTAAAATGCCTTACAAACACTCATACGAGATATGTGGAGTATCTCTGCGATTTACAGTGTCATGTGAGTGGAATTATATTTTTCTCTTTGTGGAAATAAAAGCACATCAAATAACGAAAATGCATTTTATTTTCTTCCATTTTAACTTAAATTTCAAAATCCCCCACAAGCATTGTATATGACAGTAATTGTGAACCGCGTCACACGCATTTGAACTTTGTCGAAACACGTTAAACAACTAAAAATAATAATTAAAAGACATCGGGAGTCGAACGAGAACAGTCTATCCTCGTAATAAAGGGTTCAGTTTGGAGTTACCCGGATCAATATACATCGGATCAAAGCCCTAGTACACAACGGCCGAAACGTTGTCGATAACAACAAAAATTAGTTTTGATTATTTTGTGCGTTGTGGCGCAGTGGATATCGGCTTGGAACGAGAAATTGGGGAACTGAGTTCGAATTCCAGTTGAATTCATTGCATTCACTTACGCGCAAATACCCTTGGGAAAGGTATTAATCCATCTCTTCCCTCCAGTTATGGGTTAAATAATAGGACAGATTGGATTCTATAGCCTTAATCGGCAACCAGTCTACCGCAGTAAGCAATGGCAACCTACTGCTGGATAACCTTCTGCCCAGTCAGTCATGTCTCTTTCGAGGCATGATCGCCCAAGTGTGTAACCTGTATGGCACTTAACTGAATGACTGAAATGCAGATTGTTGTTCCTATCGTTTTGATGTTGTTTCAACTTATCTGTTAATGTGTCCTCCGGCCTTCATTTTTGATCCGTTGCTTCGTGAATTTTTTCACCTAGTCATTGTTCGTTCAATCGCTCTGCTGAGAAGTATGGATCTGGATTCAG
Organism: Ascarosepion bandense; assembly: GCA_037127315.1. Taxonomy (NCBI): domain Eukaryota; kingdom Metazoa; phylum Mollusca; class Cephalopoda; order Sepiida; family Sepiidae; genus Ascarosepion; species Ascarosepion bandense. Next base: position 1,507,900 of record JBBBDQ010000638.1, read on the forward strand.
TCGAAACAGGTCAAGCAGTAACGGAACAATACTTTAAAAAAAGAAAGGAACTAAACCAAATATGCATATCTTAGACATGGAACGATAACAGCCTACTGCCGTAAATGAAATAAAGTGTTAAGTTCAGAATCTCGTGTACTTTACCAGGATCGATATGCGCCTGATTAAGACACTAGGGCACAACGACCAAAGCACTGTGATAGCAACAAAGAGGAGGAAACTATTTGTTTATATTTCGGAGATGACGTATTGTAATTATCTACATCATTTATATTGTTCGGACTGTTGTGTTCGCCTTTGTTATCATATTCACGACGTTTCTGCCGTTGTACGCTCCTACATTCTCAATTTAGAATTTGGAACGGAACCCTTTTAGATTGTTCTCGTTCCATGAGTCATGCCACTTGTGGATTTTTTAGTTATCTCTATTTTAAACCAGATTTTCAGATGGTTGGTATTAATTTTAAGTGATTTTCAACCTAAGAAACGATTTCTCTAAAACTGGAGAATACAATTATTTTAGTCGGGAAAAGTAGCCAAAGTTTTACAAGTGAAAAAACGAGCTGCTAAGTTTACTGAGTACGAAATTATTTTTTAAGAATTTATCAAAGTGATTCAGGAAAAAATATCTGTCAGTTGGTTTTGACGATGGGAGACCCTAGGTAGAAATGCGGCCATGGCAATTTCCTGTGTACTGGGACAGTTGATGAGAGCAGGCAGGCAGAGGGAGTCTGTTTACTATTGGAAGTCGAAATGATTAAATGTAATTGTTTTCATTTCGAGCTCGTAAAAGTTATATAGGGAGGGAAATAAAAACCTCGCACCCTCTTTCCCACATCGTTTGGGATGGTGCTTAACAAAATCAGAATACAAAGACAAATTTAGTGAGTCGACTCCTGAATCGTGAAAGAAGAGATTTAGAATACGATCGGTCTGAAAACTCGCCTGCTTCTAGAAATAAGAGGATAAGAGAGAGATATTGCAAATTCAACCAACTGATCGTTCCGTAGAAATAATATAACACGAATATTATACTGAAATACCAGCTAACTAATATTTCTTTTCCGTCACTTATCTTGACTTGCTTGTAATTTTGTAATTATTCTATGTATATAAATATATATAAATCTACACCGTGTCGTTACGGTCTTAAATCTGGTTTCCATCATATACCAATCCCTCGCAAGTCTGCACCATCCTCATTAAGTGGTAATAAACGGTGAAAATCGGCGAAATGTCAGGGAAGTTGAATGGATGCAGCCAGGGGTCATGTTATATATTTAACTCAACTCTCTAAGTTTTTGTTCACCACTAACCAGGTATTGAACCAGCTCACAAATCTTTGGCTGATATCGCTGGATTCAACCAACGCTATTGTACAATGAGCTCTCTCTCTCTCTCTCTCTCTCTCTCTCTCTCTCTCTCTCTTAAGTTAGAGATAAACCCTGCATAGCGATAGTCCGTTTCACGCTTCAGAATAAGTGCTACTACTCTTTTATCGGGTTGTATCTTTAGAGGATTATGTATATAGGTCACAAGGGAATTAAAGAAAATTGAGAAAGAGGAAACTGACCCTTCTCAGCTTCTTTTGTTTCGGTCTAATGCTGAAGGAATTAAAGAAAGATTAGAAGATAACTAAGATATCTAGAAGTGGCATGATTCATGGAACGAAAACAATCTAGCCCAGTGATCGAAATAAAGGGTTTTTAAAAAATACAATAGTCGAAACATCGTAAATATGGCAACAAAGATGAGGATAACATTCCAAACAATGTAAATGAGGCCACTAGTGCACATGCAAATAATGTAAATTTGCATATATATAATAAATTTCTGTTATGTTTCGAAACGAAATCGTGTATTCAAACTCCGACTATTGGAAGTAATAATAACATTTGTTCCAACTCAAAAGGATAAGAGTAATGAAGAGTGTGTGCAATCAGTATTTGCATATCATTAAAACTTTTGTTAAAAACCTGGATAGGAAACTCGATCGTAAAAAATAATTTCAAATGCTGATATTCGAGGGAGTGAAACCGTCATCGCCTGAAATTTGGGTGCAACATACTCTTCATACACCATTCTTCATAGTCGTATACCGCACGAAGATAAGCTTAGTAAATATAAATATTTGTACAGATGTTCCATTAAGTTCGTGACTGTGTTTACAGATGATTGTAATATTTTATTGCCCGTGAAAGGCTGAGTAATATGTTTGTATCTGTTTTTTTTTATTGTGACACACACAGACGCACCCGCACCCAACACAGACTTAGTTATATATGTATTAATCAAAAGGAAAGTTTGTCTTAGCCGACGACGTGCCTTGATGAAATCTACCAGAAGATGAAACGCGTCGGCTATAAGTTTTCCTTCTGTCTTTGTTCAAATTGACCTTTTACAGATATACTCTCCCTGAACCTTTGACATATATATATATGAATACGCTTAAGCTTTGATTAACAGTCGACATATGTGCTCAATATTGGAAATAGAGCGATTATAGATATTGACTGTAAACATAAAAATCAATGAATCTCTCTTTTTCCCTAGAATTTGGGATAAACACTGCATGGTGATCGTCTGTTGCATGCTTCAGAATAAGTACCACTACTCTTTTATCGGGCCGTATATATAGATATATGGGTCATGAGGGAATTAAAAGAATTGGGAAAAGAAGAAACTAACCCTTCTCAGCTTCTTTTGTTTCGGTCTAATGCTAAGGTTTATCTTCGGTCATGATTTCTAGATTGCTCATTTATGCTGCTTGGGTAGTTCGAGAAAGTGTGTAAATAGTTTATGTTTTTGATCAGCAGGTTGCTTGTTTATATGAAGGAAGACTGCAAATCAGTGAGATTTATTATCTTATGCACGGCTACAAACTTCCGCGCATTCTTATCTGCACGGGCTCATTCTTGTTTCCTCAACAACAACAACAGCTTGCGTGGCTCTTGAGTCTTGTACTGGGTAAACATTAGAAATTAAAAGATTAAATTATTTACCGTATATGGCAAGGGCAACACAGAGTTTTGAAATCATAATTGTATTGTACCTAAAAGCTAAAGAGGTTATAAAAAGTCAGAAAAATTTCGTCAGAAACAAAGAAATAAGTACTGTATTATTACTGTCCTTCTGTATGGCATCGAATGCTGAACAATCTCTTCAAAGTTGATGAAGAGATTTGAAGTAACAGAAATGTAGTTCTACAGAAGGATGCTGAGGATACCATGGGTCGATCATGTGAGCAGAGTATAAGGTTTTGGTGAAAATGAAAACGAAAAAGAAACAAAACTTAACAACACAAAGAGGGAATTTAAATTTCTGGGGCACTTAATGAGGAAGGAGAGCTTGGAAAAACTGATACTGACAGGACAGATTGAGGCAAAGAGAATGTTTATTTACTTTATTAAAAAATAAATTACATTAGGATTTATTTTATTAAAAGTAATTAAAAATAAAATCTACTCGATTTTATTTTGCATTTTCAATTTAATTTATTAAAAACAATTTTGCTTTATTGAATAATCTTTAATGTCAATTTAAAAAATAAATTTCTTTACAATTTCAATCAGTTAGGTGAGATGTGTGATACACGCTCGGGTGATCATGTCTCGAAAGAGACATGACTGACTGGGCAGAAGATTTTTCCCCATTACTTTCTGTGGTAGATTGGTTACCAATCTGTTCAATTACTTGACACCTAACTGGAGACGGATTAATTTCTTTCCCAAGGGTATTTGCGCGTAAGTGAATGCAACGGTTTACACTGGAATTCGAACTCAGTTCTCCGATTTTTCGTTCCGAACCGATATCCACTGCACCACAATGCACATTCTTGTCGATTTACTTTATTAAAGATAACTATAAACAAAACACTTCAAAACTTATTTGAAGAAAATATTTACTAATTAAGGATTTAATCCTTAATAAACAACTTTAATTCGGTTATAAGAAAAAGTTATGTTTTTTTTTATGTTTGGTGAGTTGTCTCTGTTTTGAGTTGTTCCAGTGTTGAGTTGTCTCGGCGCTCAGTCGACGATGTTGTCGACGGTGCTATGGACGGCATTGACATGGCGGTGTTGAATTGTCCTGTACCTTCTACTCCAATCACCATGATGTTGACTGGATATATCATTCAACTCTTTCCGAATCCAACTGCACAGTCCTCAAATTCACACCCATACACTCTGAAATATTCGTTTTAGAACTTCCGGTGCGAATGCCAAGCAGTACAGCATACCCGTTTACAAATTTCTGACTGAATGAATTGCATCATGGTGCTCTTTTTTTACAGAGGTTGCCAACTGACGCAACTATACTGTACAGTCGACAAAATAAAAGAAATAAACAACGTGCATACAAGTAATTAAATGGCGACAATTCACTAATCGCATCCTGAATAGGGGACGTCTTAGTGAGTAAGATATTTGAAATATAAGAAACATGTCAAAATAGAAATTATATATAAACTATCCTATTGAATTCTCATTCAATAATACGGCTCGTTTACGTCTAAACATTTAGTCATTGAATTTGTTTATCAAGCTTTAGATAAGAACGGCGAATCTCATGCTGTAACTCGAGATATCTCACTGGCGTTCGACGGGGTTGTGCCTGCCCACCTCCTCCACATTCTCCGGGCTATAGTGTCTCTGGTCGAATATTTGGCTCAATACAATCGTTCCTAACAAATTGTGTAATGAACCTCATGCTGAGTGGAAACACTTCTAGTTCATTTGATATCAATGCAGGGGTATCTCGAAACTCTACCATCAGAACTACGCAGGTGTCATCAGTTACCAACTATGCAGAATGATGTAAGTATTTCTGAGGTGATAGGGCGCATCGGGATATTTCTTTCGTGGGGTTCAAGGAGATCGTAAAGTTTATGCTTTTTAGGGCAAAGAATATAAGGGAAATGAACATGATTCACAAACTTATGGCGAGTATAGTTATAAAAACAGATTTATACCCAGGTCCCAGTTGAAAAATGACTATAGTTATAAAAACCCCTTTACACTCAGGTACCACTTGAAAAATGACTATAGTTATAAAAACACCTTTACACCAAGGTCCCAGTTGAAAAATGAATATAGTTATAAAAACACCTTTACATCAAGGTCCCAGTTGAAAAATGACTATAGTTATAAAAACACCTTTACACCAAGGTCCCAGTTGAAAAATGACTATAGTTATAAAAACACCTTTACACCAAGGTCCCAGTTAAAAAATGACTATAGTTATAAAAACCCCTTTACACTCAGGTCCCACTTGAAAAATGACTATAGTTATAAAAACACCTTTACACCAAGGTCCCAGTTGAAAAATGACTATAGTTATAAAAACACCTTTACACCAAGGTCCCAGTTGAAAATGACTATAGTTATAAAAACACCTTTACACCAAGGTCCCAGCTAAAAAATGACTATAGTTATAAAAACCTTTTTACACCCAGGTCCCAGTTGAAAAATGACTATGGTTATAAAAACACCTTTACACTCAGGTCCCACTTGAAAAATGACTATAGTTATAAAAACCTTTTTACACCCAGGTCCCAGTTGAAAAATGACTATGGTTATAAAAACACCTTTACACTCAGGTCCCAGTTGAAAAATGACTATAGTTATAAAAACACCTTTACACCAAGGTCCAGGTTGAAAAATGACTATAGTTATAAAAACACCTTTACACCAAGGTCCAGGTTGAAAAATGACTATAGTTATAAAACCACCTTTACACCAAGGTCCCAGTTGAAAAATGACTATAGTTATAAAAACCCCTTTATACACAGGTCCCGGTTGAAAAATGACTATAGTTATAAAAACACCTTTACACCAAGATCCCAGTTGAAAAATGACTATAGTTATAAAAACACCTTTACACCAAGGTCCCAGTTGAAAAATGACTATAGTTATAAAACCACCTTTACAGCAATGTCCCAGTTGAAAAATGAGTATAGTTATAAAAACACCTTTATACCCAGGTCCCGGTTGAAAAATGACTATAGTTATAAAAACACCTTTACACTCAGGTCCCACTTGAAAAATGACTATAGTTATAAAAACACCTTTACACTAAGGTCCCAGTTTAAAAATCACTATAGTTATAAAAACACATTTACATCAAGGTCCCAGTTGAAAAATGACTCTAGTTATAAAAACACCTTTACACCAAGGTCCCAGTTGAAAAATGAGTATAGTTATAAAAACACCTTTATACCCAGGTCCCGGTTGAAAAATGACTATAGTTATAAAAACACCTTTACACCAAGGTCCCAGTTAAAAAATGACTATAGTTATAAAAACATCTTTACACCAAGGTCCCAGTTGATAAATGACTATCGTTATAAAAACACCTTTACACCACGGTCCGATTTGAAAAATATCTATAGTTATAAAAACACCTTTACACCCAGATCCCAGTTGAAAAATGACTATAGTTATAAAAACACCTTTACACCAACGTCCCAGTTGAAAAATGACTATAGTTATAAAAACACCTTTACACCAAGGTCCAGGTTGAAAAATGACTATAGTTATAAAACCACCTTTACACCAAGGTCCCAGTTGAAAAATAACTATAGTTATAAAAACCCCTTTATACCCAGGTCCCGGTTGAAAAATGACTATAGTTATAAAAACACCTTTACACCAAGATCCCAGTTGAAAAATGACTATAGTTATAAAAACACCTTTACACCAAGGTCCCAGTTGAAAAATGACTATAGTTATAAAACCACCTTTACAGCAATGTCCCAGTTGAAAAATGAGTATAGTTATAAAAACACCTTTATACCCAGGTCCCGGTTGAAAAATGACTATAGTTATAAAAACACCTTTACACTCAGGTCCCACTTGAAAAATGACTATAGTTATAAAAACACCTTTACACTAAGGTCCCTGTTGAAAAATGACTATAGTTATAAAAACACATTTACATCAAGGTCCCAGTTGAAAAATGACTCTAGTTATAAAAACACCTTTACACCAAGGTCCCAGTTGAAAAATGAGTATAGTTATAAAAACACCTTTATACCCAGGTCCCGGTTGAAAAATGACTATAGTTATAAAAACACCTTTACACCAAGGTCCCAGTTAAAAAATGACTATAGTTATAAAAACATCTTTACACCAAGGTCCCAGTTGATAAATGACTATCGTTATAAAAACACCTTTACACCACGGTCCGATTTGAAAAATATCTATAGTTATAAAAACACCTTTACACCCAGATCCCAGTTGAAAAATGACTATAGTTATAAAAACACCTTTACACCAACGTCCCAGTTGAAAAATGACTATAGTTACAAAAACACCTTTACACCAAGGTCCCACTTGACAAATGCTTATAGTTATAAAAACACCTTTGCACCAAGGTCCCAGTTGAAAATTGTCTATCGTTATAAAAATCCCTTTACACCCAGGTCCCAGTTGAAAATTGTCTATCGTTATAAAAATCCCTTTACACCCAGGTCCCAGTTGAAAAATGACTATAGTCATAAAAACCCCTTTACACCCAGGTCCCAGTTGAAAAATGAGTATAGTTATAAAAACCCCTTTACACCCAGGTCTCAGTTGAAAAATGACTATAATTATAAAAATCCCTTTACACCCAGGTCCCAGTTGAAAATTGTCTATCGTTATAAAAATCCCTTTACACCCAGGTCCCAGTTGAAAAATGACTATATTCATAAAAACCCCTTTACACCCAGGTCCCAGTTGAAAAATGAGTATAGTTATAAAAACCCCTTTACACCCAGGTCTCAGTTGAAAAATGACTATAATTATAAAAATCCCTTTACACCCAGGTCCCAGTTGAAAAATGACTAAATCTTTTAAAAATCATCTCACATAATCAAAGGCAAATCTTTACTTACCAGCAGCTAAATTAATAAAATCTGCTGGCTCATCAAATATGAATGCGATTTTATATTTAATAATTTTTATAAACAAAAATTTGGATTACCAATGAGATCATCTCTCAGAGGAATGAAAACATACATAATTCACAAATTCGATCCTTTCCAAAATAATAAACAGACTTCCGGTAATAGTGCGGTATTAATATATTCTCGTAATACTGATTTTTCTTTTTTATGTGACGTGTTTCTTCAGAATGTAGGCGATCATGGACTTCCACTTGGCTCTCTTTCTTGTCGCTCTGAAAATCTTTCCTCTTCATATCTCTCTCAAACGCCGTTCTACCATCCATTTGCTCAGGCCTATCAAGTAGGTTACGCGCTACTTTCCCTGTATGCTTTCCCTCTATCAATCCTATGAGTATTAAATTCTCCAGGCCCTCCTTCCTCAATACATGTGCCAGAAACGTCATCTGTCTATTCCTTATATTAAGTATGAATTTTCTCGTTTCCATCCTCTCCAACACCTCGTCATTTGTCACATGCTTAGTCCATGGTATCCTCAGCATCCTTCTGTAAAACCATATTTCCGCTGCCTCGAGCTTTTCTTTATCCTTGAAGATATCGTCCAACATTCATTGCTACACAGGACAGACATCACATAGCAATCCAACACTCTATTCTTTGTTTCCAATTAGAATTTCCCGTCTTTCAGTACTCTGCTTAAGTTTTGAAATGTTAATTTGGCCATGCCAATGCGTCTTTGGATCTCAACATCACACTTTCTATCTTTGTCAGAACGCTTCCCAGGTATTTAAATTTATTTATTTGTTTTATTTTAGTTTCCCTGACCTATAGTTGGCATTTTGGGGTTATTTTTTGCTGATGACCATACATTCAGTTTTTTTTTTAAGTTTATGCTTATTTTTTCTTCTCGCTTTCTGTTGCTACCTTTTTGTGTCTGCTATCAGCACTGTGTCATCTGCGTATCTTACATTGTTAAGATTGTGGCCGCCAAAGACGAATCCTGGCAGGGGTTTTATTTTTCTCAGAAACACATCCTTGTCATACAACACTTTCTATTTTTGTATATCAGCTGAATTCACTTCCTGTGCGTACGTAAGTGGTTTGCTGCTAATATATATATTGATTATCCTAACGTCTTTTCCGAAAATGTCAAGCATTTCTATCAAGTTTTGTGATGTACTTTGTTAAACGCCTTTGCGTCGTCTATAAAGGACATTTCTATTGCACTTTCAGGTAGCATTCTGGGCTTGAATATCGCATTCCTTGATCCGGTATCTTTCACAAACCCACATTGTTCTTGTCCTATCTCTGGACCAATTCTGCTGCGCGTTCTTTCTTCTTCTTCTATGTGCCCTGTCCCTTCAGGACGTAGGCGATCATGGCTCTCCACGTCTCCCTATCCATTGTGGCTCTTAGTATGTTTGCTCCTGTTGCTCCTGGCAACCCCTGTTCCGTCATCCACCTGATCAGGCCCTGCAAATATGTTATCCGCTGCTTTCCTCTGTCTCTCCTTCCTTCTATCTGTCCAGTCAGTATCAGGTTCTCCAGGCTCTCCTTCCTCATTGCATGTTCCAGGAACTTCAGTTGTCTCTTCCTGATGCTCAGCATCAATTTCCTTTTTGTTGCCATTCTTTCTAACACCTCGTCGTTGCTTGTAGGCTCAGTCCACGATTTACCTGACCTAAATATACTAAACAAAGTCGAACACAAAATAGAATTTACCTACAAAATGAAAAAACATAATTCCTTAACATTACTAGATATCAAGCCACGCTGTGTTAAGAGCAATTTAAAACATAGATTCCACCGGAAGTCAACAACAAAAACGATTAAATAAATTTATGTTCTCATCGTAACAACAAAATAAAAGCCGGTGTAATCATCGGATTCTACTAAAGAGCACTCAGAATTTGCATCCCTTTAATATTTACACGAAGTGGGAAAATGCATTGAAGCTACTTTGAAGCTTCTTCAGTCCCCTAATTATTTTATATTCAATGCGAAATAAAAGGCTCATAAAATATTCTAAAATAGAAAAATGGCTCCTACCACATCTACAATTAGAAATAATCTATCTATACTCAGTATAATATTTGTTCCTTCTACATTTAAAACAATAAAAGATTTAGCCAATACAATAAGCTAAAACTTGAAGGAGAAATTTAATCGACCACCAGTAATAATTGTCACAAAAATATATAGGAGAAACCTCGAGAGATCTTGATGTTATTAGTTCCGAAGATAAAATCAACGTCTTATTAGAAAATCTAACAAGGCTAGCAAAGTGAACCTGTCTGCTGCTTTTTAGAGGGACCTCCATTCTGTGATGGACTGGGGTAGGAAATGGCTCATGAATTTATTGCCTCCAAAACTAAACTGCTATCCTTTAACCACCATAGAGCAAACTTTCCTACCTACCATCGGAATAAATGAAGCTAGTCTTCTAAAGACCAACACACTGCGCATCCTTGGCCTCACTTTCAAATGACCTGAAGTTGAACGATTACATTTCCTGATAGAAAAATTGGGTCACTGTGTCTGGCCAGAAATTTCTTCTCGTCAGAATCCATCTTCCACATTTATGGATCTATTAATCGTCCGTGAATAGAATACTGTTGTCATATCTAGTTGTGTGCTTTGGCTATCCATCTCGAGGTTTCCAACAAATCCAAAGAAGGATCTGCAATATAATCGGTCTTAACGTGGCATCTCGACTTCAGTCACTTTCTCACCGAGGTGACGTAGCTTCTCTCTGTCTTTTTTATAAATATTTTAATGACAACTGCTTCTTTCACTGGTCTTCGGACCACACGAATTTACGCGTGCAAGTACTGCAGTGCAGTGAATATCGGCTTGGAACGAGAAATCGGGGAGCCGAGTTCGAATTCCAATTGAATTCCCTGCATTCACTTAAGCGCAAAAGTATTAATCCATCTCTTTCCTCCAGTTATTGGTTAAATAACAGGACAAATTGGGTTCTATGGCCTTGGTTGGCAATCAGTCTACCGCTGAAAGTAAAAGCAATCTACTGCGAGATAATCTTCTGTCCAGTCTTTCGAGACATGATCGCCCAAGCGTGTATCACGTATGGCATTTAACTGACTGACTAGATTGGCATGAAGGTCCCACCTTTTAGTCGAGAATATAGCTAAATGTAACCTCCTCTTCTAATATAATAGTTTCTTTTCTCACACTTACAATCTGTAGAACTCTATTCTGTTTACTTGCTTCCCTGATAGCTACATTTTTCAAAAGTTCAAGTGAAACGTCAATTGCCATCTTCAGTCTCCTTGATTCCTATCCATCTCTTATGCTTTCTTCAACAACCTCTGTACCTTGTTTTATACATCAATGGCATTAACGAGACTAGCCACAATTTTGACATAAGAATTACTACTCTGATCAAAGGCAAAAAAAACTGTTCACTATGAAGAATGTCTAGAGAGTGCTTTGATTGCAAGGTTACCCACAGTAAATTTTCGCCCTGGCTCTTAAAACACTTCACCGATCCTGAGCAAAACTTCTAATATCCAAAGCTTACGGTCATATCACGTTGAATACAGCGGTTCTCGCTCGATCACCGAAGTTAAGCAACGCTGAGCCTGGTCAGTACTTAGATGGGTGACCGCTTGGGAATACCAGGTGCTGTAAGCGTTTAGTGACGGATGTGCGTTGTGGTGCAGTGGATATCGGCTAGGAAAGAGAAATCGGTGAGCCGAGTTCGAATTCCAGTTGAATACCCTGCATTCACTTAAGCAGTGGTACCCTTGGGAAAGGGTACCAGTGCTTAAGTGAATGCAGGGTATTCCCTCCAGTTATGAGTTAAATAATAAAGGTACGACTTGGGGACCCTGCCCTTAAAAACAAATCCCAATGAATCTTGATACTCGAAAAGAAAAATGTATTACTAGACACAAAACTTATATAAAAAAAACAATAATTTGTTGAAAGAAAAAGGTATTACCAGCAATAAATAAATAAAATTTAGTTGGCAATAAATGACCCACCGATGTTGATATGCCATAAAACAACCAACTAATATCCAAGTGTGGGATATCTACCGACAAAAGTGATGGAAGGAAAAAGAATCAAAAATTAAATTGGCTAGATTTAAAAAATTGGATAGAAAAAATTGACAAGATTACATAAAAATAATAATAATTTAATTTTAATATCCCCAGAGTCCCTCATTTGTGAACATAAGTAGTAGCAGCAACATAACAGATTTAGTCCGACGAAGTCCTAAAAGAGGAAACGCATCCTAAGAAAACTTTTCCACTTTGTCATACATTTTTCCCTAATATTGTAATTGATATATAAAAAAAATAATATATATATATATATATATATATATATTGTTAAATATAACAGACAATAAATGTACATTATGTTTAATCATGAGCCGTTCTAAACATCGTATTTTGGCTTTAATTTCTGGTGAAATTATTTTCACCAGAAATTAAAGCCAAAATCTACATTACATCAAAGTAACCCACACTCAATAAAATCACATTTCAATCTGGTCACAACAGATTAAATTGCATTTAGACATATGGTTCTGTTAACATTTTGGTCTCTCATGCGGTGTAACGTCATTACAAATTTACGACCTGCGTCTGCTATTCGGTAACTGTTATCGTCACATAGCATTGTTTTATGTCAACACAAGATAAAATCATCTTTGATGGTGGATGTCGTTATGTTAACGTCCCTGTAAGCTCTCTTATATTGGCTCATATGAGCCGAAAGCTTAGTATTAGCATAAAAAAATATTTAAATTTAATTAAGGCCAAAATACGATGTTTAGAACGGCTCATGATCAAACATAAGAAATATTCATTGTCTGTTATGTTTAACAATATATGTTTAGAAAACTATCTGCTGGCTCGATACACTATATATATATATATATATAGTGTATCGAGCCAGAGATATATATATATATATATATATATATATATATTGTGTGTGTGTGTGTGTGTGTGTGTGTGTGTGTGTGTGTGTGTGTGTGAGATTTACTTTGATGTGACACTAAGTCGAAAACATATAGCACCAAGCGAGGCTCTAATTTGTAGTTGATGTAGCGCCATCAGTCGAAGTGCCTATATATGTTAATGATTACAAACCGTAGCTTAGATATGGCACAGAGCCGAAAGTATGGAACTCCCATTAAGTATCGAACTCACTACTCAGTCGTCATCTAGCAAGACCAGCTTACTAACTATTACACCCATATATTAATTACTACTCAGGAGAAGACACTCGATGTTTCTGTGATACGTAATGAGAAATGAGGGTTTGGAGAATCTTTCCCTCTGTCTGCAAAGGGTGGACAGAGAGAAAGAGAAACAGGGGAAACCTGAGCGTGATATACTTGATGGGCTTAAGCAAATGGATGTCAGAACAGCGTTTGGGAGAAATAACAAAGAAAAATATATTAAGAGCTACAAGGAACAAGAAGATGTAGAGGGCTACGATCGCCTACGTCCTGAAGGGGGCACGGCACATAAAAGGAGAAAAATTCAACACCCCAAGTTTTTGGTCACCTCTACTGTTGCCAGGTATTGAATTTACAGCTCTTTGTGTCAAGACACTGAATTACTTCAGGTTTTGAGCCATACAAAATAAACGGTCCGATTCGAAATTCCGACGTATATCACCTGAAGAAAGCCGGAAAGTAAAACGACCGAAACGTTGTGAATATGACACTAAAGATGTGGACAACACTCTAAACAATGTAAATAGTGTAAATAGTTACAGTACCTCATTTCAGAAATATAAGCAGACCTGCCTGAGTGTTTGTGTAATAACAACCGACTATATATTAGTACAACTCGCAGTTAATACAGACAGAGACTTCGAAGTATGTTTTCGACACGGTGTTTACTTGGTACAGTAATGAATATTGCTGTTTCGATTTTAGTACTGGAATTCTTTGACTAAAACTTCTATTATAATTATGGATAAATAAGTAAAAATATCAACTTATATTTATTCGTGAATGGGAATTACGATATTTTTTATAATTGTATTTTGGCAGTATATTTTCTATGTATGTTTGTCTTATCAAAATCTTATTTAAAAATAGACAAAAATGCCTGTCATCTCTCATATGTGTTGATTTCACAGGTAGTCGTGTGTGAATGCTTCGAACGCAGTCAACTGAATCGAGGACGAAGATAAAGTTGGCCGATGAATCTAGCAGAGAAATATAATCTAACGAAAAGGAAAGAAAAAGTAAACCAAAAACGAGGTGAGGAAAGAGAAAGAAGAGACAAAGTGGGGTATAGCAAGGGTATACAAAAATATTTTACAAACGTAGGAGAGTAGGTTTCTCACGCAAAAACAAGGACAGGAGTCCATATAAACATATCTGCAAATCTTTCGTTTTTGAGTTTTCAACTTTAAACTCCGGTAGATGGTGCTGTGTTGCCATGTAGACTAGATTACATTTGTCATTCGTGTCTAATTGCCATTGGTCAGTCTTCAATGTTTAACGTGTGTAGTAGAAAGTTAACTGAGAAGTTTCTCCTTCAACAATGGCAGGATATTCATATCGTGAGCAGACAGATAACGTAAGATTTTTACATACGGCCGCGTGAATGGTAATGGACGCGAGGCTACACGGCTGCATCAGATTGCGTTTCCACACCCAAGGCACCATAATCATCTAACCTTTGCTGCTCGTTAATAGTTGCGTTGCTGAGACAGGATCCGTGGCACCACAAACTATGGATCGAAGAAAACCGATTGTATATTTAACGGCTTCTACTGTAAACTTTAAAATTAATAACTTAAAAAAAAGCGAAGTATTTGCCGACATATGTTTATATGGACTTTTGTCCTTGTTTCGTGAGAAAACCCGCCCCAAGCATAAAATTTTGTTTCATATATATATATATATATATATATATATGTGTGTGTGTGTGTGTGTGTGTGTGTGTGTGTGTGTGTGTGTGTAGAAAGAGAAAGGGGAGGAGAGTAAGATACGAAAAGTGAGAAGTTGAGAAAACAGAAAACTAACCAAGCAATACAAAGAGAGACGGAGAAAGAAACGAAAGGAAAACCAACAGAGAAGAATAGAGAAACGGGAAGGGGAAGGGGTCCTGAAAAGAGAGAGAGAGAGAGAGATACGAAAAGAAACAGCGTGAAAGTGAAAAGAATGGAGAAATAGAGAAAGAAGGATAGCACAGAGAGAGAAAAGTGGGGGGGGGGGGCAAAGTACAAAGTAATTAAAAAAGGGAGGACACAGAAAGGAAAGGGATAAAGACAGGGGGTAGGTGAAGAGAAAAGGAACGCAGATTCAAAAGAAAATGAACAAGGAGAAGGCAGAGGAGAGATGAATGAGAAAATGAAGCAAGGGGAAAATGTATTTTGGTAGTTGCAAAAATTACAAACAGCTACGTCAAACCGCAAGAATCAAATGTTACATTTCTCTCAGAATATTCATATATATACATATATATATATATATAAGAGCCAACCTACCTAGGTTTCAGCCTAAGAGCCGACTTACCCTGACGAGCCGTAGGGTGAAACCTTTGTAGGTCTGTTGGCTCTTACTTAGATTTATTCTTTCTTTGTTGCTCTACTATTGTATTGAGCACTTTAGTGTTAGGTTTCTCGTCTCGGGTTTTTTTTTTCTTTCCTGCGAGTATTTTGACCTATGTTCAAGTACTTGCTTTGTTTCTTTTTTTACTTCTCCTTCCCCCCCACCACCCCAAGTTTGTTCTCGGTGGGTTTTTCGAGACGAACTGAAATATATTATAACAATTATTAGCATTATTATTATTGTTATTGTTATTATTATCATTATTGTTATTATATATATATATATATATATATATATATATATATATATATATATATATATATATATCCGAATGAATAAGGAACGAGGAAAAATTTAAAACATCCAAAATATTAATTTAAAACAGTGCTCGATATATAATATAGAGCTGTGAATAATTTATTATAAATTATATTTTAGTACAAATTTTAGTACAAATTTTAGTACAAATTTTAGTACAAATTTTTTTTTATAGATATCCACTACAAATTATATATATATTTCATGCAGTTAAGAGTTTAATAAAAATACAGGCAGAGATGCATTTGAGACATTTGAGCTTTTGTAAGGGCTTGTAGGAATGAACCAAAATGACCTCAGGTCAGATACTACTACCATGCAGAGAATACATTGTTTCTTTTACCCTCTCTGTCTCTAAATAACTCCCAAGAACTAAGATACCCAAATCTATTCCCTTTTCTTTCTCTGCTACTATTTCTCTTTCCCCTACTCTCTCTATCTCCCTGACCCATGCTTGACCTGAAGGATTGGCCAGTCCCTCTCTGGCTTCTAAGCAGGCAACATGTGTTCTCTTGCTAGCAGACACTTAACACGAAAGTATGTAAAATTAAGAAAATAAAATATTCCTCTCAACGCTAATATTTGTATCCACTTCTTTGTCAATTATACCCACAAGGATACCAAAAATATTACAGGCTAATTTCCTCATTCTTTGTTGCCGTTTTAAAACGTTAAGATTTGGATTGAATTATAACTGTTGTAAGAGGACGTCGTTGTAAGTCTGGCTACTGTTAGTGTGTAACATTTCCAGTCCTTCCAAATGTTCTTGGCTACAGGAGTTTTCAAGCAGTCAGATAAGGTCAATTTGAACTCAAATCACCTCCGCTTCAGTCAAAACAGTATTTGCCTTTCAGAATTAATCACAAAGACTTTAGATCATCTTTGTTTTATTTGTTTTTCAGCTGTATGTTAAATATTTATCAAATCGATATGAATATTTGATTAACAATACAGGCTGTAAAAATCTTTTGTGAACGAAGACGTTTTTATTTTAAAGCTGAGAAAATAAAGAGCTTTGACGGGATCTTTTTAAATGAATAAGCATTATCATATTCTTTGCTATTCGGACAAGGATGTTTGTCTAAATTATACCCACAATGTTTTTGCGTTGATTTCCGGGGTCTTCTTCGTGTGTTTGCCTTTGTATTTGGCAGTCTTGGAATTTCGAACCGAACTCATTATTTAATCTCCGGCACATGATCGAATGGGTTATAGTGTGGGTTAAAAAATAACTCTTTATTAATTTAATTGTGAATTTCGGTTGATGAACTCTTCGTGCTACAGAATCAACGCTTTTAATCCACGGGACTATTGTCCTGTGGAACAGTAGCTTGGTTGATTAAACTCTTTATTCATCGTGACTTAATTATTATGAGTTCAAATCATGGGCCGTGCAATGGGCACAAAAACAGAACTAGACGATACTAAAACAAGGGTTCAGTTCAATACTTGGGCCGGGCAGTGTATACTTGGACTCCTTGAAAACAATAACTGAGAATAAGAGGCGATAAATAATTAATAAACATGACTTTATAGCCTTTTTTTCTTTTATTTATTTTTCAGCTGTTTGTCAAATATTGGTCAAATCGATATCTATATTTGATTAACAAGGCAGGCTGGAAAAATCTATTGTGAACTGATTGAAAACTGAAAAGATAAAAGCTGTCCCGAGTAGTCAATCGAAACTGGATGTGCAATAACTAATCAGTACTTAAAGAACTCGACAACCTATCCTTAGATATAGAAAATGGTGTGATAACTGTCTATCGCCGTAGATAATCTGGTATATGTCAATGTACACAGGGAAAATATGTTACCAAGCTAAATACTGTGTTTTTAGCAATGTTATGGTCTCCTCTTTTGAATATTGAAAAGTCGTCGTTTGGATCACATGTGGAAATTTAGTTATGGGAGATAATTTACAAACAAGACCTGAAATAATAAATCAAACGTAAAACGCAGACGTATTTCAATATTATCAGCTGGTATATATCAGTAGTCATGTATATAGCAGTGAGACAGTATATCGCATAAAAAACTAACACATAGCAAAGAACTACGAGATCTGTATACCTATTAATGAGTTAAATACCGTCCAAATTTGAAATTTGCTGAACAAAAATTAGTGCATCAAACTGGATTTGACAAATAAAACAGTCTGCGGTAAGAGACAGAAAGAAAGACATGACAGTCGGACAAATATTTTACAATACTTCCGATCAAGATATATGTTGCGCAGATACCTTGCTCTCACTGTGTGGAGCTTTTAATGGTCACGTGATATAAGCATATTTTGCAGACCAAAAAACAAATTAAGGAATATTAAAGGTAGTAGAGGTTAACTTTGACAGAGATTAAAGATTTCCTTTTTTCCAAATTGACTCGGAATATCTATAAAGAGTGAACGGCATTGTGAAACCAAATCACTACAGGTTTTGAGTTGACAAGGTTAACTAAATTGAACGAGTGGAAACCGCCTGGATATTAGAAAAGGTTGACCTGCATAATGATAATTCGTGACAGGCATCAAAATGCTGCAATCGTAACAGATGCACACTGCACTTTAAACACCGTGATAAGAAGTGAAATGGACAGTTGAGACGGAGACTAACTAACCTGAAAGAATGAAAGCCTCTTAAATATTGGAATATAGTGAACTGCCTCTTCATGATCCGTGCCGGGTATAAAAATGTTGCAATCAGGACAGAGGCACAATGCACTTTAAACACCGTGATAAGAAGTGAAATGGTCTGTTGCGACGGAGAGTAACTACCCTGGACGAATGAAAGCCTCCTAAATATTGGAATATAGTGAACTGCCTCTTCATGATCCGTGCCGGGTATAAAAATGTTGCAATCAGGACAGAGGCACAATGCACTTTAAACACCGTGATAAGAAGTGAAATGGACAGTTGCGACGGAGATTACCTGCCCTGGACGAATTAAAGCCTCCTAAATATTGGAATATAGTGAACTGCATCTTCATGATCCGTGCCGGGTATAAAAATGTTGCAATCAGGACAGAGGCACAATGCACTTTAAACACCGTGATAAGAAGTGAAATGGACAGTTGCGACGGAGATTACCTGCCCTGGACGAATTAAAGCCTCCTAAATATTGGAATATAGTGAACTGCATCTTCATGATCCGTGCCGGGTATAAAAATGTTGCAATCAGGACAGAGGCACAATGCACTTTAAACACCGTGATAAGAAGTGAAATGGACAGTTGCGACGGAGATTACCTGCCCTGGACGAATTAAAGCCTCCTAAATATTGGAATATAGTGAACTGCATCTTCATGATCCGTGCCGGGTATAAAAATGCTGCAATCATGAGAGATGCACAATGCACATTAAACACCGTGATAAGAAGTGAAATGGACAGTTGCGACGGAGACTACCTACCCTGGACGAATGAAAGCCTCCTAAATATTGGAATATAGTGAACTGCATCTTCATGATCCGTGCCGGGTATAAAAATGTTGCAATCAGCACAGATGCACAATGCACATTAAACACCGTGATAAGAAGTGAAATGTACAGTGGCGACGGAGACTAACTAACCTGGACGGATGAACGCCTCCTACATATTGGAATATAGTGAACTGCATCTTCATGATCCGTGCCGGGTATGAAAATGGTGCAATCAGGACAGATGCACAATGCACTTTAAACAACGTGAGAAGAAGTGAAATGGTCTGTTGCGACGGAGAGTAACTACCCTGGACGAATGAAAGCCTCCTAAATATTGGAATATAGTGAACTGCATCTTCATGATCCGTGCCGGGTATAAAAATGTTGCAATCAGCACAGATGCACAATGCACATTAAACACCGTGATAAGAAGTGAAATGTACAGTGGCGACGGAGACTAACTAACCTGGACGGATGAACGCCTCCTACATATTGGAATATAGTGAACTGCATCTTCATGATCCGTGCCGGGTATAAAAATGGTGCAATCAGGACAGATGCGCAATGCACTTTAAACAACGTGAGAAGAAGTGAAATGGACAGTTGCGACGAAGACTAACTACCCTGGACGAATGAAAGCCTCCTAAATATTGGAATATAGTGAACTGCATCTTCATGATCCGTGCCGGGTATAAAAATGTTGCAATCAGCACAGATGCACAATGCACATTAAACACCGTGATAAGAAGTGAAATGTACAGTGGCGACGGAGACTAACTAACCTGGACGGATGAACGCCTCCTACATATTGGAATATAGTGAACTGCATCTTCATGATCCGTGCCGGGTATAAAAATGGTGCAATCAGGACAGATGCACAATGCACTTTAAACAACGTGAGAAGAAGTGAAATGGACATTTGCGACGAAGACTAACTACCCTGGACGAATGAAAGCCTCCTAAATATTGGAATATAGTGAACTGCATCTTCATGATCCGTGCCGGGTATAAAGATGGTGCAATCAGGACAGATGCACAATGCACTTTAAACACCGTGATAAGAAGTGAAATGGTCTGTTGCGACGGAGAGTAACTACCCTGGACGAATGAAAGCCTCCTAAATATTGGAATATAGTGAACTGCATCTTCATGATCCGTGCCGGGTATAAAAATGTTGCAATCAGGACAGAGGCACAATGCACTTTAAACACCGTGATAAGAAGTGAAATGGACAGTTGCGACGGAGATTACCTGCCCTGGACGAATTAAAGCCCTCCTAAATATTGGAATATAGTGAACTGCATCTTCATATCCGTGCCGGGTATAAAAATGTTGCAATCAGGACAGAGGCACAATGCACTTTAAACACCGTGATAAGAAGTGAAATGGACAGTTGCGACGGAGATTACCTGCCCTGGACGAATTAAAGCCTCCTAAATATTGGAATATAGTGAACTGCATCTTCATGATCCGTGCCGGGCATAAAAATGTTGCAATCAGCACAGATGCACAATGCACATTAAACACCGTGATAAGAAGTGAAATTACAGTGGCGACGGAGACTAACTAACCTGGACGGATGAACGCCTCCTACATATTGGAATATAGTGAACTGCATCTTCATGATCCGTGCCGGGTATAAAGATGGTGCAATCAGGACAGATGCACAATGCACTTTAAACACCGTGATAAGAAGTGAAATGGTCTGTTGCGACGGAGAGTAACTACTCTGGACGAATGAAAGCCTCCTGGGTGATCCGTGCCGGGCATAAAAATGTTGCAATCAGGACAGAGGCACAATGCACTTTAAACACCGTGATAAGAAGTGAAATGGACAGTTGCGACGGAGATTACCTGCCCTGGATGAATTAAAGCCTTAAATATTGGAATATAGTGAACTGCATCTTCATGATCCGTGCCGGGTATAAAAATGTTGCAATCAGGACAGAGGCACAATGCACTTTAAACACCGTGATAAGAAGTGAAATGGACAGTTGCGACGGAGATTACCTGCCCTTGGACGAATTAAAGCTTCCTAAATATTGGAATATAGTGAACTGCATCTTCATGATCCGTGCTGCATAAAAAATGTTGTAATCAGGACAGAGGCACAATGCACTTTAAACACCGTGATAAGAAGTGAAATGGACAGTTGCGACGGAGATTACCTGCCCTGGACGAATTAAAGCCTCCTAAATATTGGAATATAGTGAACTGCATCTTCATGATCCGTGCCGGGTATAAAAATGTTGCAATCAGGACAGAGGCACAATGCACTTTAAACACCGTGATAAGAAGTGAAATGGACAGTTGCGACGGAGATTACCTGCCCTGGACGAATTAAAGCCTCCAAATATTGGAATATAGTGAACTGCATCTTCATGATCCGTGCCGGGTATAAAAATGCTGCAATCATGAGAGATGCACAATGCACATTAAACACCGTGATAAGAAGTGAAATGGACAGTTGCGACGGAGACTACCTACCCTGGACGAATGAAAGCCTCCTAAATATTGGAATATAGTGAACTGCATCTTCATGATCCGTGCCGGGTATAAAAATGTTGCAATCAGCACAGATGCACAATGCACATTAAACACCGTGATAAGAAGTGAAATGTACAGTGGCGACGGAGACTAACTAACCTGGACGGATGAACGCCTCCTACATATTGGAATATAGTGAACTGCATCTTCATGATCCGTGCCGGGTATGAAAATGGTGCAATCAGGACAGATGCACAATGCACTTTAAACAACGTGAGAAGAAGTGAAATGGTCTGTTGCGACGGAGAGTAACTACCCTGGACGAATGAAAGCCTCCTAAATATTGGAATATAGTGAACTGCATCTTCATGATCCGTGCCGGGTATAAAAATGTTGCAATCAGCACAGATGCACAATGCACATTAAACACCGTGATAAGAAGTGAAATGTACAGTGGCGACGGAGACTAACTAACCTGGACGGATGAACGCCTCCTACATATTGGAATATAGTGAACTGCATCTTCATGATCCGTGCCGGGTATAAAAATGGTGCAATCAGGACAGATGCGCAATGCACTTTAAACAACGTGAGAAGAAGTGAAATGGACAGTTGCGACGAAGACTAACTACCCTGGACGAATGAAAGCCTCCTAAATATTGGAATATAGTGAACTGCATCTTCATGATCCGTGCCGGGTATAAAAATGTTGCAATCAGCACAGATGCACAATGCACATTAAACACCGTGATAAGAAGTGAAATGTACAGTGGCGACGGAGACTAACTAACCTGGACGGATGAACGCCTCCTACATAGTGGAATATAGTGAACTGCATCTTCATGATCCGTGCCGGGTATAAAAATGGTGCAATCAGGACAGATGCACAATGCACTTTAAACAACGTGAGAAGAAGTGAAATGGACATTTGCGACGAAGACTAACTACCCTGGACGAATGAAAGCCTCCTAAATATTGGAATATAGTGAACTGCATCTTCATGATCCGTGCCGGGTATAAAGATGGTGCAATCAGGACAGATGCACAATGCACTTTAAACACCGTGATAAGAAGTGAAATGGTCTGTTGCGACGGAGAGTAACTACCCTGGACGAATGAAAGCCTCCTAAATATTGGAATATAGTGAACTGCATCTTCATGATCCGTGCCGGGTATAAAAATGTTGCAATCAGGACAGAGGCACAATGCACTTTAAACACCGTGATAAGAAGTGAAATGGACAGTTGCGACGGAGATTACCTGCCCTGGACGAATTAAAGCCTCCTAAATATTGGAATATAGTGAACTGCATCTTCATGATCCGTGCCGGGTATAAAAATGTTGCAATCAGGACAGAGGCACAATGCACTTTAAACACCGTGATAAGAAGTGAAATGGACAGTTGCGACGGAGATTACCTGCCCTGGACGAATTAAAGCCTCCTAAATATTGGAATATAGTGAACTGCATCTTCATGATCCGTGCCGGGTATAAAAATGTTGCAATCAGCACAGATGCACAATGCACATTAAACACCGTGATAAGAAGTGAAATGTACAGTGGCGACGGAGACTAACTAACCTGGACGGATGAACGCCTCCTACATATTGGAATATAGTGAACTGCATCTTCATGATCCGTGCCGGGTATAAAGATGGTGCAATCAGGACAGATGCACAATGCACTTTAAACACCGTGATAAGAAGTGAAATGGTCTGTTGCGACGGAGAGTAACTACCCTGGACGAATGAAAGCCTCCTAAATATTGGAATATAGTGAACTGCATCTTCATGATCCGTGCCGGGTATAAAAATGTTGCAATCAGGACAGAGGCACAATGCACTTTAAACACCGTGATAAGAAGTGAAATGGACAGTTGCGACGGAGATTACCTGCCCTGGACGAATTAAAGCCTCCTAAATATTGGAATATAGTGAACTGCATCTTCATGATCCGTGCCGGGTATAAAAATGTTGCAATCAGGACAGAGGCACAATGCACTTTAAACACCGTGATAAGAAGTGAAATGGACAGTTGCGACGGAGACTACCTACCCTGGACGAATGAAAGCCTCCTAAATATTGGAATATAGTGAACTGCATCTTTATGATCAGTGCCGGGTATAAAAATGTTGCAATCAGGACAGATGCACAATGCACTTTAAACACCGTGATAAGAAGTGAAATGGACAGTTACGACGGAGACTAACTACCCTGGACGAATGAAAGCCTCCTAAATATTGGAATATAGTGAACTGCATTTTCATGATCCCTGCCGGGTATAAAAATGTTGCAGTCAGGACAGAGGCACAATGCACTTTAAACACCGTGATAAGAAGTGAAATGTACAGTGGCGACGGAGACTAACTAACCTGGACGGATGAACGCCTCCTACATATTGGAATATAGTGAACTGCATCTTCATGATCCGTGCCGGGTATAAAAATGGTGCAATCAGGACAGATGCACAATGCACTTTAAACAACGTGAGAAGAAGTGAAATGGACAGTTGCGACGAAGACTAACTACCCTGGACAAATGAAAGCCTCCTAAATATTGGAATATAGTGAACTGCATCTTCATGATCCGTGCCGGGTATAAAAATGTTGCAATCAGCACAGATGCACAATGCACATTAAACACCGTGATAAGAAGTGAAATGTACAGTGGCGACGGAGACTAACTAACCTGGACGGATGAACGCCTCCTACATATTGGAATATAGTGAACTGCATCTTCATGATCCGTGCCGGGTATAAAAATGGTGCAATCAGGACAGATGCACAATGCACTTTAAACAACGTGAGAAGAAGTGAAATGGACATTTGCGACGAAGACTAGCTACCCTGGACGAATGAAAGCCTCCTAAATATTGGAATATAGTGAACTGCATCTTCATGATCCGTGCCGGGTATAAAGATGGTGCAATCAGGACAGATGCACAATGCACTTTAAACACCGTGATAAGAAGTGAAATGGACAGTTGCGACGGAGATTACCTGCCCTGGACGAATTAAAGCCTCCTAAATATTGGAATATAGTGAACTGCATCTTCATGATCCGTGCCGGGTATAAAAATGTTGCAATCAGGACAGAGGCACAATGCACTTTAAACACCGTGATAAGAAGTGAAATGGACAGTTGCGACGGAGGCTACCTACCCTGGACGAATGAAAGCCTCCTAAATATTGGAATATAGTGAACTGCATCTTCATGATCCGTGCCGGGTATAAAAATGTTGCAATCAGGACAGAGGCACAATGCACTTTAAACACCGTGATAAGAAGTGAAATGGACAGTTGCGACGGAGATTACCTGCCCTGGACGAATTAAAGCCTCCTAAATATTGGAATATAGTGAACTGCATCTTCATGATCCGTGCCGGGTATAAAAATGTTGCAATCAGGACAGAGGCACAATGCACTTTAAACACCGTGATAAGAAGTGAAATGGACAGTTGCGACGGAGACTACCTACCCTGGACGAATGAAAGCCTCCTAAATATTGGAATATAGTGAACTGCATCTTTATGATCAGTGCCGGGTATAAAAATGTTGCAATCAGGACAGATGCACAATGCACTTTAAACACCGTGATAAGAAGTGAAATGGACAGTTACGACGGAGACTAACTACCCTGGACGAATGAAAGCCTCCTAAATATTGGAATATAGTTAACTGCATCATTATGATCCTTGCCAGGTATAAAAATGTTGCAATCAGGACTGATGCACAATGCACTTTAAACACCGTGATAAGAAGTGAAATGTACAGTGGCGACGGAGACTAACTAACCTGGACGGATGAACGCCTCCTACATATTGGAATATAGTGAACTGCATCTTCATGATCCGTGCCGGGTATAAAAATGGTGCAATCAGGACAGATGCACAATGCACTTTAAACAACGTGAGAAGAAGTGAAATGGACAGTTGCGACGAAGACTAACTACCCTGGACAAATGAAAGCCTCCTAAATATTGGAATATAGTGAACTGCATCTTCATGATCCGTGCCGGGTATAAAAATGTTGCAATCAGCACAGATGCACAATGCACATTAAACACCGTGATAAGAAGTGAAATGTACAGTGGCGACGGAGACTAACTAACCTGGACGGATGAACGCCTCCTACATATTGGAATATAGTGAACTGCATCTTCATGATCCGTGCCGGGTATGAAAATGGTGCAATCAGGACTGATGCACAATGCACTTTAAACACCGTGATAAGAAGTGAAATGGACATTTGAGACGGAGACTAACTTCCCTGAACATTACATTCTTAATTGCTGTCTATTCTCCTTTATAATCGTCTCTTCCTATGACCTTTCAGTTTATATCACACACCTCATACTTCAGTACGCCTTTAACAGCAACCAACTATTTTGGATGGCTCTCGAGCCTTGTATGGAATATTGTAATGATCTAACCATTTAATGTTACGAAAACCTTAATTTTCTTCAAAATACTCCACTTGTGGCCTCACTCAGTTATACTACCGTCACTTCTTTGTAAACACTCTTCAAGTTACTTTTACGAAGTTATCAACATCAGAGGACCAAATCTGAACTCTAGCTAAGTTGTTCTACAGAATGATGCTGAGGATAACATGAAAGAAGTTTTAGAGAAATGGAAACGAAACTGAAATGTACACCTAACACCAGGAAGGCACTGTTGATATTTCCGGTACACATAATGAGGAAGGAGGGCTTGGAAATATGTTACTTACAGGACACTCAAAAGAGACAGAGAAAACCAGTGCATAACATACAATACTTGTTAAGGGTGTTTTTACGAGAAAATAACGAAGTGACAAAATTTATTAAGAGCTATAAAGGACCGGAAGTTGTGGAGAACCATGATCGCCAGCATCTTGAGGAGACACGGCACATAAGAAGAATCTAATGCAAACTTTGGCGCACCGCAACCAGCTGAAAAGGCCTGAACGAGATATTTTCCAAACGCCACACATTTATAAATGTATCAATTTGAAAAAAAAAAACAAATTCTAAATACTATTTGAGTATCAGTTGCTTCACTGACAGCAAGATGTTCAAATTTCGAATTTAAATTATATGCTCATTTAAAATACTACATTTATTATATAATGTAGTCAGTTAAAATACAAAAGAAGCCACGGGAAAACGATATATCAATTTGTATAATCACGAACAATTTTGAATAAAACTTGAAAGAGTAGTTTACTCTATCACTTGTAATGATTGCCACAAGGAAAATATTGGAGAGACATCAAGGAATTTAAGTAAAATATTATATGAACACCAAAGGGATCTTTTACAAAGCAACACTCTCGATGCATGATTCGCTTAATGTGCTGAGTCTGACCATAATTTTAATATAAAAATGTTACTTTAATTAAAAAATCAATTTACAGAGACAAAAACAAAGTGCTTTGATTGCCGGATTATCCACAGTAAATGTGTGTCAAGGTACTTACAAATATTTACCTTTCTTAGCAGATTTTCTATTGTCACAATGTGGAATATTTAATAACGAAAGTGATGGAAACATAAGCAGAAAAATAAATAAATAAATAAATGAAATCAGCAAAATTGAAGAATCGCGACCCACTATTCATGACCACTTATTCCAACCCACTGAAATTTACTGGGCAAAAACATATAAAAGAATATAAAAAATATTATTTATCTAAATAGATGAAAACTGATTTCGTTTTTAAGATAAAGAATGATTAAATTGAGAGCATGACCAACCCTGGTTCATTAAGGTCCTCAAAACAGTATACTGTTTGATACAAGAACAGCCTGGCAATGAAAGCCCAAGGCTTGAAGATCTCTATAGATAGTGTTTAATCGAAGATAGTTCGTAATTTTATTGTAACTTTTTACGGGCCACTAACAACACACCGTTGGGTCACAACCTATAGTTTGGAAAACACTGGACTTGAGTATACATCCAAAACATTAAAAAAAAAAACCTTTTTAAAAAAACTGTAAATTCTAAACGCTTCCCTCTTTCCTGCACGTTTATAGTTACATTGCAGAGACCTAGATTATGGTTATCAAATTGCTTTTTTGCCAGACACAACCGAAGTCCCTACAATTTAAATTTTTCAAAAGTTTGGAAAGAACAAAACTGTCTCGTTTTTATAAATAAATGAAAATGTAATTAATCGAACAGTATAACATCAATTATGAAAATATTAACCTGTGAAAATGTTCTAAGAGATAGTAGTAAAGAGTTTAAAGAATTAAGAGTTCGTTTGATTTAGCAAAATGTGATTTGTGCAGAAAAAATAAGTCTATGTTTTCATTGTGTGTATTAACAGTTAGTAGTGATCTCTTTGTTCCTCTCCTTTTCCGGACAGCGAGTAGGTGAAAAGGAAGTAGGAGAGATAAAGAAAGCATCTCGAGAGAGAAGGTGAAAGGGTGCGTATACGAGTAGTGGGGACAGTTGTGCCTGGGTGGTCTAAAATTTCTGTACATCGTTGTTGGTGTTGACGCTCTGTTCTCTGCTCCCTAGTCTCTGTCTGATTCAACTTTGTTTCTCTATATCAAAAAGCGATTTGACACCGGCTTGTTACTTTTTCTCAGCTTGTAAATAACTCTTCTTTTATACTAACTCGTGAAATTCACCTTGGTCTTTTATCTTCAGTACGGATCCAATCCTTTTTTCTATCGGTAGAAATAAATTTCGCACTGGTTCGCGAATTTGAAGACAGTGAAGAAAAGAGTCGTCTTTATTTCGTATTCACCACAACATCAACATAAACATCACGTTACTCCGATGAAGTCTGAAAGTGTGAAATGCGTCTCACGAAAACATTTTCCAATTTGTCATAGTTATTTTTTCATATGAAAGAAAGAGTCATGAGAATTATTTCAAAGGCCTTATAACAAGTTTCACCCTCCAAAATGAGGCAGAGTTCTTTATCTTTATACTATCTCGTTCGTGGTTTACGCCTCAAGTATGGAGAACTCGTAGTTTTTGTTTTTGTTGGTACGAATTTGAGTTTCATCCGGGTTCCATATTAGCTATCAATTTTTTTTTTTATATAAAAACACCCAGTCATAATCTCCGCTCCTTTATCCAATAGTGGGCTTGGATTCGGAAACGTTAAGATCGACAACTTTCCTCTTGGTACAATTTGCAAAATGCATCTCCCCTAAATAGCTTTAGCTTTTCCTCATTTTACTCTACCTTATCCTTGTTTGGAGATACTGTTCTTCTTTTATTTCACAGATATATCTAGTCAGACTAGTGCTATTACGATACTCAATATGAACGATACGATATTTTACGGTGCCCTATGTACATTTGAATGAATTCTTCCTTCTTCATGAATACTAACCTGCGCGATTTCCTAGAGGAGGCAGTTCGTACGCATACTTCTATCTACTGATTAATTACACTCTTATTTTGTATATATATTCTGTTATTCCAATAAACTGGTTCAACCTACCTTCTTCTTTTACTGCATCTTCTTTTAAATATACCCGCGGTTAACCCGATTTCAAACCAATATAATTCATCGTGGGGAGTCCTTCTACTTCGACTTCAGCTCGTTATATTAGCGTTGTCAGTCAAACATTGCCCATTTAAGGGTCAACATTCGCTTTTTCTACAATTACATGTTTCTATTTTATTTGTAAATTTACCCCTCAATACTTTTTTGGTTATGCCCTTTAATACTCTTCTCCATTGCACAGGAGCTAATTTTATAAGTATTTAAATGTTTTATAAAATACGCTATTTGTGGGAAAGTGTTTACTTATAAATAAATAAAACTGTCTGGGATAAACCAAATAATCTTTGTTATTCTTTTTTTTTTCTTTCAATATTTGTCGAAATCATGTTGATATTAATGTTTTTTTTAATGTTTTTATAGCCCTGCACTTACAATGTTGACTGGTAATCATGATTTCTATTTTCAGAAATACACCCAGAAAATTAGTAACACGATAACCTATGGATAATGTCTATAGGCATCTTCTCACTAATGTACCTTGCACGGTTCAATTTAACTTTAGCATATCTTAATTAGCAATTGCTTTTTATACGAGGATTAACCAACTTCAAGTCTCACCGAGGAAAAGTTGGAAAAGCAAAACAGTTTTGCACTATTTCTCAATGTATACCCGCTTGACTTCAAGACACTTGGTCCAATGATGCTTAAGCATTGCAATCCCATCACAGCAGAAAGTGGTTTCATAGCCCTCCAAAATGACAATCATGCAGGTGCGATTTGAGTTTAGTAAGCAGGAAGAAGTCAGATGGAGCTAAGTCTAGTGCGTAAGGGGGTGGTGTAGCAATTCAAACGACAGTTGGTTGATTCAGCTACTGCAACCTGAGCATGATGAACGGGCGCGTTATCCTACAGCAAGAGCACAATTTCCCTTAATTTCTCTCTGAGTTTCTACTTGATTGCTTCCTCCACTTGTCTTAATTCTGATGAATAGTCAATAGTTAATATTTGTTCCTCCTTTTCCAGGTAATATATGATTACCCATTGAGAATCTACCAAAACAGACGCCATCACATTGCCAACAAACGCTTCTGAGGTTGGAGAACCAGAGTGTTTCCACTGTCTGCTTTGAATCTTTGATCCATGTTCGAAATGGTGAGTTCTGGTTTCATCTTGAGTTACTAATCTGCGGTAAAAATTATCAAAGGCAGCATGGAAGAGAGTCAAAAATGTTCTAGAAATGTTAACTAAAAAGTTAGCTTATCTTCTGCTGTCAGAATTCTTGGGATCCATCTTGCAAACAGTTTGTTCATCCCCAAGATCTCAGTTAAAACAGTATGGACCGCACCAGATTAAATGTCAATGGCCTTAGCTATCTGCCTGACAGTAAAACGTCTGTCATACAAAGCCATATGATGAACTACATCAACATTAGTCGAATGCCATCTTCTGTGCTGTAGTAACTCCGTTTGAATTCCGCAGCCCACTCATACAGTTACATAAGAAGGGGAGTCCTCAACACGAGTCTGTACCATTTCCTCATGATTTCCTTGGGATCATAACTTTTTTCCGATACTTAGAACTTTTTGAACGACCCTGTATATAGTTCTGTTATTCTAGCGTTAGGGTTTAATTTTGCATTCAAATGATTTCAAGCCTGCATTGACGTGGGTGTTAAATCCCAAGTCTTCATGATTAAGGCGTAATCTACGAGCAACAAAGCACAAGACTTCGTAATCGTTCATTTTCATCTTAAGCTACTCCGGTTTTATTTTCTTAGTATTCACTTATCTTACTTTTGGTTGGGTAGGGAGAATCAGACATTTATTGACACGGTATCAGTGTGCCCTTAATTGTTTTTATTTTTTTTATTTTAGCAGAAATCTCTTTGACTGGACTTTAACTAAGTTAAAACTTAGTAATCCAACACCATGTTTTTTTTTCTTAATTGGAGTAGATAGACTAAACTATCGCCCGGTTCACACTCCACCCACGTCTATTGAACAGATGAAGAGGCTCATCCCTTGTTCCCTGTTTAGGATGTGGTTTCCAGTTTTCTCTTTTCCAATCTTCTCACTTTTTTTTTCAATTGGAGTAGATAGACTAAACTATCGCCCGGTTCACACTCCACCCACGTCTATTGAACAGATGAAGAGGCTCATCCCTTGTTCCCTGTTTAGGATGTGGTTTCCGGTTTTCTCTTTTCCAATCTTCTCACTTTTTTTTTCAATTGGAGTAGATAGACTAAACTATCGCCCGGTTCACACTCCACCCACGTCTATTGAACAGATGAAGAGGCTCATCGCTTGTTCCCTGTTTAGGATGTGGTTTCCGGCTTTCTCTTTTCACTATTACGTAGCCCCCTGCACATCAGTGGCGTTACCGCCTTGCTGGGGGCGATACGATTAAAAAAAATGTGACTTCTTGCATTACTTCTGTCAATTTGTACTTAATGCTATTCCGATGTTTCGATTTCCGCTAATGTTAGTTCACCCTACCTGCAAAGTTCCGTGATTTATCACTCTAAATACTGATATCAGGAAGATTATGTAGCGGTGAACCAAATTGTCGTTGGAGAACCGGATTTGGTAATACGTCCCTGCCTATATAAAACGGGAGTCAGTAACAGTAATCGTTTGGCTCTCGGAGCGTTCAGTGTGTTGCACAGGGCTAGCTAGGTTAAACATTTACAGTTTACATCAAGCTTCATCGACAGACTTTGTGGATGCAGAAGGAGGATTTTCTTCGTTCTCTGTGATACGTGAAGGGGCCGTGAATAATTTTTTTGTTTTTATGCATTGACACAGATTTATTTGATTTTAGTAAAACATTTTAGTCGTAGTAGAAGCCACGGTGACACAATTAGAGGCTTAAATAAACAACACCAAGGCCTCTAAAAACGTTGAAGTCAGTCTTTAAAGAATTAATTAAAGATGTCACGGTGACTGCCTACGGAAGACGTGTGTTATAACCACTAGAAAACCAGGTTATAACATTT